>CM036542.1:28596406-28961406 GCA_020745685.1 Tautogolabrus adspersus
CTATCTATCTATCTATCTATCTATCTATCTATCTATCTATCTATCTATTCATCCATCATCCATCCATCCATCCTTCAATCTCTCCATCTATCTCTCCATCTATCTATCTATCTATCTATCTATCTATCTATCTATCTATCTATCTATCTATCTATCTATCTATCTCTCCATCTATCTCTCCATCTATCTATCTATCTATCTATCTATCTATCTATCTATCTATCTATCTATCTATCTATCTATCTATCCATCAATCTCAGTGACGAGCTGAAAAAAGTTTTATTATGGTTCTAAAAATGAACGATGAGGTAAAACATGAAGGTAACGACTTCAAAGTCAGTTTCAATTATATATTTTATTTCATTTTGTTTCTGTATCATATTTAAACTCAGTTTCATTCACATTAAGGCATAATCATTCTCTTCAATCAGCTGAACATGCCTCTTACAAAAAGTGTTTGTTTGCGTTTCTGCACGACGACCGATGATGAAGAAGTATGAACAAACGTTTCAGAGACTGATGTTACTGATGCATTCAGTCGTTTCTTATCAAACTGAACATGAGCTGTCTCAGAGGGAAATCAAGAGCACAAACTGGCAGAGCTCCTCTGTGACACAAATAAGCAGAAAAAACAAACAACATCCTTAACAGAGATATATCAACATGGTTTAAAAGTCTGAATCTGAGGCATTTTATCACATCCGCGAGCCAATCCAACGTAACACTCCATCAAACAAAGCAGTCGTTTCCATCAGACAGATCCCTGTTCACAGCAATAATGAAGGAAACCCCTTGAATGTGTTTTTAAAAAGTGTGAAAGGACAAATGTAATTCATGTAAAATCCATCGATATGAATGAATTATTCAAGCTCACCTGCAGGTGTTCCTCTATAACTGACCTGTGACCTCAGTTGAGTCTACTTTACTTACCTTATAACAGTCCTTCAGTCTTAGCGAGTTAAACTGTATATCCTTTTTAAATGTTCTGTAAAATACTGACAGTATTCTGTCTAAGAGTGAGTTTGATGTTTTTCTCCTCACGAATAAAAGAATTTCAGTGTTTTTAAACCTGGGACGCTTTTTCACAAAGTGTTTTTCTTGTGTGAAGCACTTTGAATTGCCTTGTTGCTGAAATGTGCTGAGGGCGCACTCACACTAAGCCCAGTTGTCCCGTTTGGTGCTGAAGCATGACCACCACCCCCCCCCCCCCCACACACACACACACATTCCCCCGCTGGCCTGCACTCACACTGCTCCAGGACTACCCGGGTCTGAGCATGGTTACCTCTTGTATGTCGTAAGGGTGGCTCCGTTTACAAGACAGGCGGACTCAAAAATTAAAAAATAAATAAAAGGGACGCACACTCGAGTCTGTGTCCGCACATCGGAGAACACAGAGAACACGACAGCTTCTTTACTGTGTGGCTTATTTGGAGTCATTTTAGTCAGATACAGCCAGAACACTCCGGGCTTTCTCGATAATGGAAGGCTGGCATTGATTATACTTCATGCCCACGTTGTGAACACGTGCTTGTGCTCATGCAATACGCAACTGCCTAGCGTGAGTGCGCCCTAAGGATGCCCTAATAAACTTGCCTTGCCCGAGGCAGCACTTCTTGTGAGTGATGGAACAGCTTTCTCTGGTTTAAAAGAACATCGTCCTCTTTAACTAAAAAGCTCTTCTCTGTTCGGATCCTTTCTGTAATGTTTAAGACACTAAGAGCAACAATCTGAGACTGTCAGGGATAAAAACACAGACGTCATTTCACCCTGTGTCACTGCTGCAGGCTAAAGACTGAAGACGCCTTCTTGGTCATGTAGTCCCGAAAACTTGTCAAAATATGACCCTGGATTAAAAATCCAGGATTTCTTCTTCCACATATATTCCTGATATTAAAATGATAAAGTAAATGGACCACTCAACAAGTTGTCCGAAGATATTTTGGACGTCCAGAGACGGACTGTCCCGTGTGAGGTGTAGAAAAACAAGGAAAGCTTCCTCTCAGCTTTCTGGACCCTTTCCTCCTGATGAAATGTAGACTTGAAATATGTTGAACCCAAACCAGAGTTTCTGAACATAAAAAACATAAAGAAATACTGAACATGGCAAAAAGAAAACCAGAAGTCAGATGAAGAGTTCATACAGTAATTCATTAACAGCTGATCTGTGACATCACATCAGCTGATCTGATCCCTCGGCATCCATAAAGAGAACGCAGTGGGACAATCCACTGCGGCCGTCAGATCCGTGACATCCAGTAAAACACAGTCAGAGGTTCCAGTAAAACCAGCAGACAGACAGTCCTGTCCACGTGTACATGCTGCTGTGTGGACAGCAGCCGGCCTCCGCACTAACCATCTCAGTCTCTACTCCGTCAGTGTGCAGGAGGCCAGCCCCGGTGCCCCCCCATCCTCCACCTCTTTCTCTCCAGCCTCCTTCAGTAAAGGCTCCAGCCTTGAGGATGATGTTGATGTTGCTGCTGGGGGGCGTAGAGTGATGAAGAGGTGGTGAGCTCTCCGGGGCCAAGCTGCTTTCCACACGCACACATTCAGTCCAGCTTCTCCTTCTGGAGCAGCTTTGGAGCGTCGACAAAGTCCAGACCATTAAAGAGGATCAGACCGGCCGTCACCACGCTCGACGACCCCCAGAACAGGACGTACGCCAGAGTCTCGGTCCATGTGTCACCTGAAGTGGGCGGCAGGTCACACTGAGTCAGTCAGGACAATTTAAATCTATCTAATAATTTATGTCAGATAACAGGACACAGAGTGCAGGATTCTACATGGCCTGCAGAGCTAAAAGAAGCCAGGGAGTGAGATCTGATCACAAGCGGTCACTGGAGACGGATGATCTGGCAAAGTGTGTGTTTTATATTCAAATCATTTCCAGTGAGCATCAAGTAGTATTTTTTCTTGAAGTGCCCATCCTCACTTCCTATTTGTGTTGTTTCACATGCAGTGCATACATTGTTTAGCTTGTGTCATTCTCTGCAGGCTGAATGAACCCTAATGTGGTTATGTTGTGTGTGTGTAAAGATTCCCAGATCAATAACAGTTTTCAGTTTGTCTTACCGGCCATGAGCAGGCAGATGATGCACATGGAGAACGCTACGACCATGATGATCGGCAACTAGCAGAGAGAAGAACAAAAACAACAATCACAAGCTGCACAACCTAAAAAAAGAGAAAAAAAGAATTCCTCTTTGCTCCCGATCCGTGCTCACCGTGAGGAACTTCCAGTCTTTGGGGTCTCTTAGAGGAGCCGTGCTATCGCTTTCTTCCACCGCGTAGTTCCCAAGGAACAGATCGATGGAGTCCTGCAAAAGGACAGACAAAGTGTTTTGTCCTGCTTCTCTTTGTGTACCCCAGTGCCCTCTGAACATCAGCATGAGCGCCGTGAACACTTCTTCAAAGGCCCTGACACACCAAGCAGACGGCAAAGAACTAGTGGCGACGAAGGCCGCCTGAAGCGTTGGCGCACGACGCCTTTTGTCTTGGCCAAAAAGTTGCACTAGAACACACCGCAAAGACTAAAAAAAAAAAAAAGAAAAAGGTGAAACCGGAAGAGGACGAAGAAGAATGCGGATAAATAAACCGTTGTTATAATACAAGAATACTATTTTCTCATCGCTGTCGCTCACCACTAGTAATAGGTAGCCTACTTCTAATGGATAATGTCTGATAAAACGTTGAAAATGGCACTGGCGTTGTCAGCCCGTTTTTCTTCTCGTGCACTGATTCGCTTATCTGAACAGCCAATCAGAGAGATTCCTCTCACCAAACGCGCCGGCGATTCAACACGTGGACTCGGCCAAAAAAAGGCCAACTGGGGCCGACGGGTAGCGACAGAGCTGGACACACCGCAAAAACTAGCGCGACGACCGCTCACCGACGGCCGACGGTCTCCTTGGTGTGTCAGGGCCTTAAAGAACAGGTTCCCATAAAGAGAGTGCACGTTCTTTTTAATAGTCATACACTCATTAACATCATTAATGACATGCAGGAAAGAAGCCACAGGTCAGATTCGAACCCAGGATGCCCACTTTGAGGACTGTAGCCTCTGTACATGGGACCACAAACTAACCACTAGACCACCGGCGCCCCACAATAAATCTAAGGAAACACGGATTGCAATGTTTAAGTCACAGTAACTTGATTCTTCCAAAACAGAGCTAGTAGGCCTTTTTCACCATGCTGATTACAAGGCTGTGTTAAAAACTTGATTCTGATTGGCTAATTGAACATAGCGATGACCTCAGAATGACTCTTATCCACAAAGGTTAGACTCACCTGTCTGAATCCATCGGAGAAGTTGTTCTTGTAATATCTGATCATGGAGTTCCAGCCGTCCATCACAAGCCCCCACTGAGTCCTCTTCCCCATCCTGAAGGATCACATAGTTTGAGACTCTGATCATGTTTGTTTCTTCCTGTAAACCCGACTACTACATCAAGATTTATTTTAAGTTTAGATTGAAGGGAGTTTGGTTCGACTATTTCTGTTTTGATGTCAGGACATCAGGTCCACATTAGGTCCCGAGGATCCCAACACTGGAACGCTTTATGGCACAGCATCACGTGAAACTCTTACTCATGTTGAGCTTTTAATCCCCCGGTATAAATGTGTGATTATTACAGACTTCTTGTGTCACTATCTGCGAGTCTGCATCGTCTTTGCACGTTATCACGCCATGCTGAATTTTCGGTTTGCACACACATTGGACTCTCAGACTGATCTCTCTGTCGTTAGCAGGCAGTTAGCATGTGTTAGCTCGGTGTGTGAGAGCTGACCTGGTGAAGTCGGTCTTCAGGGCCCCTGTTCCTGCGTACTGTTTGGCACAGGCGTCAGCGTTGTCTGCCCACGCTGCAGGTCAGCACACACACACACACACACACACACAGAGAAACAGAGGAAACAGATCAGATTATCATCTGTGAGGTTGAATGTACGAGTGACAAATTATCATGTTTAAAAAAATGCAGCGGGAGAACTCACCGTTCTTATACATCTTCTCAAAGTCGGCCTGCTCTTCAATCAGCTGACCCGTGTGGAGGACTCCCATTTTCTACAGACACACACACACACACACACACACACACACACACACACACACACACACACACACACACACACACACACACACACACACACACACACACACACACACACACACACACACACACACACACACACACACACACACACACACACACACACACACACACAGGTTACAGGTAAAAGTCCAAACTGAACCTTTTTGGAATTCTTTTCAAAGTAGAAGCCTTCCTGCTGTCTGATCTGCTGCTCTTTAAATTTGTAAACACAAACTAGGAGAGTCAAACTGTGTTATTTAAATGAGCGATAGTATTCAACAGTATCAAAGCTTTAAAAAACTTCAGATTTTCAGTCGGATTTTAAACCAAAAGCTGCCGGGAGCTAAAGACAAAGAGCTGCGGTCGTCTATTCAAAATCTCATGTTGGTTAATTTTGAGGTTCCTCAAATTATTTTTGCGTCTCATTAAAGATGCAAGAGTTACTTTTATGTCTCTTACAAACAGAGCAGAGGAGGATACACGGTTTTTATTGCACAAATACGTTGCCAACGTGTCGGGACTGAAAAGTTGCCAATGCTTTTGTGCAGTTTAGAGAGTGAGCAGGAGTTTGCCTGCATTAAAAATAATCCAAACGTGGGTCTCTAGGATTTCTATTTGTGTTGCCATGGCATGAAAACATTTTATTTTTACTCTTACTGTACCAGAGATTACAATTCTGATATTGTGACAACACTTTCGGGGATATTACAAAGTGCTTTGTTTTAGTTTGAACAGCAGAGGGCGCAGTCTGACTATTTTACACCTGCTATGAAGACAAAAAAAGCAGAATAAAAACAGGCAAAATCCTTCTGATTATGTTTTAAATTCATTTACAGCATCCAGCTGCTGCAACAGTATACTGTTATTTACCATTTAATCATGAAATGATATTCTATTATTCTTCATAAAGGGACTGCCATAGACTGTTCAATTAGAGACAGAGTCAGTAGATGTTTCCTTAAAATAAAATAAACTATAGACATATACAAACTAAAGTCGCTCAGTCATGATGGGATTATGGGATGTGTGTCTGCAGAGACTCTGTCCTCTGACTGGATCTTCATGTTTTGGTTGAGTTGGGACGTTTCTGGGTGGGGAGCTGGTGTGTTTCCTTATAAACATATACAATTCAGAGATCGGACGTGATTCAAAGCGGCAAATATGACGGACGTGGACGTAGCGCCAAAGAAGAGGAAATGTAATTGCTGGACGTGGAGTTGGTCTGCTTCCTGTTGGACAGGCAGGTGACAAACACCGGTGGTTAGCTTGTGCTAGCGTGCGTTAGCTTGCAGTGTAGGTACAAGCAGTAAACACTACATCCTGCAGTGAGTGTGAGCTTCTGGGGGCGACGAGCCCAGGAGGAGGGGCCCAGTTTGAATGTTGTGTTTACAAGCTGTAATGAACATTTCCACTGACTCCACCTTTAAATATCCATAGTTGAATCATTCAATGCCAGAGTCACTTCATGACATTTTTCATCCCTCCCCTCCCATCATATGATCACGGTGTCTTACCCGTAGCTGAGACTGCAGCGAGCGTCGGGCCAGCAGACTCTGGATGACGTTGGTTCGATCCAAACAGTCCATGCAGTTACTGCGAAACGTCCCATCCTGGTTCAACAGCACCTTCCCGTCTGCATCCACCAGGAAGTACCTGAACACACACACACATGCACACACACATACAGGGTTACTCCTGATGTACACACACATCTCCCACCTGCACACATGGTTAGAAAAAACCTCGCTGACCCAAACTCTTCCTGCATCTCAGCCACCATGTCGAGTAAGATCTGCAGGCGGTGCCACCTCATCCGACTGCACTCCTTATGGAAGTCGAAGGCGATGTACCTGCAGGGGGGGCGAGAGTTTAACCATCTCAGAGTGATCCTGACCACGTTTTAGAGAGTAAATATAAACACGAGAGCTGGTGGAGAAGATCTTACTTGATCATGCCGTTCCCCAGGCTGCTCACCAACTTATCAAACGCCAGCTCCAGAGGTTTCTCTGAGCCTTTCTGGTTGATCTGTCAACGACAAAAAACAAAAAACATCCAAAGTTTGCTTAAAAATTTGAACTTTTTCTGTCGTGTGTCATTTCCCTTGACTGCTTCTTTCTAATCAGGCTCACAGCGACATTTACACTGGCTGCTGCAGGGATTTCATAAGATTAAGATTTACCTTTATTGATCCCCGCAAGGGGAAATTCTGTGTTTAAGTCATGCAACACACACATAGGCTGATATATACACATGCACAAACAGGATCCTATGGACATGCACTAATGGAGAGATGTCAGAGTGACGGAGCGGCCCACAGCGGGCGCTCCTGAGCTGATGGAGGGGGGGGATTCGGTGCCTTGCTCAAGGGCACCTCGGCAGTGCTCAGGAGGTGGTCTGGCACCTCTCCAGCTACCAGACCAATTTCCAGATTTGGTCCGCATGGACTTGAACCAGCGACCCTCCGGTTCCCAACCCAGGTCCCTACGGACTGAGCTACTGCCGCCCCCCCAGTTATAAAATATAACTGATACATGTGAATGAATAAAACACTGCTTTAGATCTTTTTAATGAATGAAGCCACTGCAGAAGGGTCTTTAATCGCCTCCTTTTCTAATGTCCAGCAGGGGGCGATAGTCTATGAGAAAATGGTCCTACATCTCAGTTTATTTCTTCCCTCAGTAAACATTTTCCTCCTGAGTTTATGGTCTAAATCGCTCGTCATGTTTTAATCTTGTTTGGTTCGTTTGTTCCTTGTCGTTTTTGCTTACTTGTGATTTCCTGTTTTTATTTTATCATTTGTATTTTTCTGTGGATATTTTATTTGAGTGCCCAGTTTAGTTTTCAGTGTTTCCTGTTTTATTTTTGTAGTGCCTTTTTTTCCCCACTGGCAGCGCTTACACTTTCAATTTCAGAGCACTTCTCCCCGACACTTACTGTTGCTAGGTTATGAAAGTTAGCTCAAAGAACTTCGGCTTCCCTCGGCAGTGATCGTAAGATCTGTTTTACATTGTTGATATTTATTTACTTTTATTAAATGAAATATCACCAAGAAAACATGAAAACAAAGTAAAGGAGTCGCAGCTCGAGATCTTATAATTGAAACCTTTAAAAGATGACTTAAATTGTTTTTTTCTCCTTCCCCGTTGTCATTGACAAAGTTGAGATCAGAAGTCACATCCCCCCTCGGGGTGCAGATAACCTGGAGGTTAGATTGTGACACATGCACAGACTCCCGAGAGCTGAACTATGGTCTCTGGCTCCTTCCCCGCATCTCATTCTCTGCACTCTCTCTCCCTTCTTTCCTACTCTATCCACTGTTCTCTGTCATAAAAGGCAAACAAGCCTCAAAATAAATCTTAAAAATGGTTTCAATTCTGATTGGTCTACGAGGGAGAAGTGACATTGACGTGTGAGGCGGTGTTTCAAAAGTTTAAACTGAGAGAGCTGCAAGTGCAGAGACAAAATAAAGCTGATGCTGAACTGTATTTTGTATAGAAACTGGGTGCAGCTGGGGCAAAAAAAAAGGGGCGTTAATGGACACAGGTGCTAAAGCAGGGGAAGATTGTCAAGCTGATACCACAGCAACCTGAAATATGTCTGGTTTACTGTTTGGTTGTACTTAGAAAATCTCTGAGGAGGAAGCACTTTTAATTAAAAGGACTTTTTTTTAGCTCGCCAAAATAAGTACTCCAAATCCCCCTCGTCTCCTTCAGCTCTTCCCTCGTCTAAATATGGTCACTTTTGCCTCCGAACACCAACATGGCGACGATCAAAAAGCTTCGCTCGATGCTTCGAAACAGTCGTCCAGGAACCAAAGCGTGACGTGGTGGTTTCTACGTCAGCCTGAGGTCTTCACTGATCTATTAGTAAGACGTGTTTGAATCTCACCAGGTTGAGGATGACTTGTCTTCCATAGAGAATAATCTGAGAGTCAAAGTGTCTCTGGAATCCGTCCAACTACAGAGAAGAACAGAAGAGGAAATATGGATGAGAAATTATGAGACACACACACATTTTACAGAGTTCAAACTAAATAGTAACTACATCCATATCAATATTTTTTGATAGAGGGAAAGTAAACACAATCTCGGTTCCAGCCCCCCACGACCCCCAAAGGGAAAAGCGGTATAGATAATGTTGGACGGATGGAATAATAAATGAAGAGCGATGTGGGTGTGGAGGGAACTCACATGGTTGACAGTTTTGCTGATCTGTGGTTTTGGTTTGTACTTGAGGTTTGGTCTCTGGGACCAGAAGAAGGGGATGGAGCCTCTGGTCTGTGGAGGAGAAAACATGAATACAGAAATACTCATGAATCCGACTTTTATAAACCTCATTGTGATGTCATTTCACAGAGTGCTGTCCAAAGAATACACACAACCTGAGCTAAAAAGTGTGAACCTCGGACTCCTGCAGCCTCTCGTGTTTTTCTCTCACCTGAACATACGAAGCCTTGGCACTGTTGAACTGCACCACCTGCTCTGTTTCCACGTAGTTAGCAGCGTGACCCTCCGTATCAATGCCTGCACACAGACACAGGAGACACTTCTGTTAGAGACGAGACGTGATGGGATCAAAGTCCCGATTCAGAAACAATAAAATACTTCTTCTTCATGTCCACTAGGGGGTGTAACACTACACATAAGTCAGCGTTCGGTAAGAGTTAGGAACAGGAAAAACGTCCCGAATGCAAAATTCTGGGTCACTCTAATTTTATTTTGAAAGGACGGTGGTGCACATTACAATATGCATGATTATTCTGAGTTGATGAAGTGTGTGGAGATAGCTTTTAGTGGCACAGGATCTCCATCTTTCTGTTGTTGGAGCAACAGCGGGCGCAGCGGACAACTCGTGCTCAATCACTGCTCCAGTAACAGCAGGAACCATCGACTGGCTTGTGCGCTCATGTGTTGGGACATTGTAACGAGGTTTAAGCACTTTTTTTCAGAGATGCACCGATCCACTTTTTTTAGGTTCTGATCCGATTCTGAGATTTTTATATCATAACTAAAGGTGTTATTGTTGTTGTTGGTATTATATGTGAGGCTTCACAAAGCTGTAGTAAACCCAGCATTGCATAGTGCTGGCTTCATATACAAACAGGAAGCAGCAACAACTGTAAGTTTTTCAAATTAAATCTTTTTTCTTTTTTTTTTAAAGATTTATTTTTGGGCGTTTTGTACCTTTATTGGAGAGATAGGACAGTGGATAGAGACGGAAATCAGGGAAAGAGAGAGCAGGGAATGACATGCGGGAGAGGAGCCACAGGTCAGATTCGAACCCGGGCCACCCGCCTGGAGGACTACAGCCTACATCGGGCACGTGCACTAACCACTGCGCCCCCAAAATAAATATTTGAAACTAACGTGAAAGAATTGTACTTTTGATCTTATAGAAGGAGCTGTTCCTTCTCGTCTGAACGTCGTCATGGAGACGATTTGTGGGCTCTTCTTACAGTTCAGTCTGAACGTCTTCAAAGTGAGACTGAGCGAGCTGAGAATGTTTAAAGTGACCAACCATCCAGCCGTCAGTCCGATATCTGATACGTAAATTACGTCAACATCAGACCCGATGGCGATATAAGATCGGATCGGTCCCATCTCTACTTTTTTAGTAGTCTGTATTTATTATTTAAAGGGAAAATTAAAAGAAAGCTGCTCTCAAATGGGAGCCAGCTTCCCTCGTACTCGACCGACACAGCACTGATAAAATGAGCCACATACATACATATCAAATATATTAGACCAATGTTGTCCTAACATCGCTGGAGATGTGTCTGAGAAGCTTCCCGTAGAAACCAAAGCTGTGACAGAGATGTAGCGACACCAAACGAGGGCTCATCGTTACCTCTGACGTAGTATCTGACTCCGGCTCTGAAGCAGCTCCTCCTGGAGATGATGCTCCACTCAAACACTTTCCCATTGATGCAGCTCGACCTCAGAGCGATGACTGATCGACAGGTGTGTTCAGAAAACCAACGCGACTGCTTCACATGAATGTCATATACAAGAGTGATAAAAGGAGCAAGCCTGACATCTACTGCTCTAACGGGGACACGAACACTGAACTACAGGCAGCGTGACGTGAGCTGCTGGAGGTTTTCATGAGACAGCATCGTCATCAAATACAGCACATGTAGCTTTAACGTGTTCAAACATTTTTAAGGCTACACTACACTGTGGTGATCGTTCACTTAAACAGATTGATTGTTTGACATGTGATGGAGAGGGAATACGCTGACCAGCAGGTAAAGGATACAGCCGTGGATAACAGGAAACACAAACTTGTGTAGCTGTAAGAGGAGAGAGGAATAAGAACATGGAAAGGTTGATAATAAATATAAAAAGTTTGGTAACACATGTAACCTTGGTTTTCACAGACTCACAGAAAAGGGTTAACCCAGTCTTCTCGTCTTCACAGATTTTAGGTACAGAAAGTGTCTGAATGCCTCCGGTAGATTTCAGGCTGTGAAAGCTGCAACACAATCCTCGATCGATCAAAGTGCATCCACTAAGAGTTCTTGTTTCTGTCACTGACAGACTCGGATTGTTATTCTAAATGTCTGACAACATTACAGAGAGGATCCCTACAGAGAGAGTCCGTTTGGTTAACCACAAACAGCTGTTACATCACTCTCTTCAAAGACACCAGAACAAGATAAAAACAGACATTTTATTTTGTTCTAATGCCGCCAAGATCTGACATTTAATTATAATTGGAGCCAACTTTGAGGGCCTGTGTCCGTTAGCGGCTGCCAACGGTCAAACCTAGATTTCAGAGCTTGTCACTCAGGTTGACTGTTGCTAGGTTACAAAAGTCGGCTCACTGTACTTCCGTCGGGGTGACTATACGGTCTGTTTTTAAATTACTCGGTTTGCTCAATGTTTGCTTTAACAAGTCAGATTAGTTCCTCCGCCATTGTTGTTGACATAGTAGATATCGGAAGTCCCGCCCCCTTTGGGGTTTGATTGGTCACTGTGAGAAGTGACATTGACGAACACGGCACTGTTCCAAAAGCTGTCAACAGAGGGCACTGTGAGTGCAGCAGCAAAATAACAGCTGACTCCGATGAGTGCTGAAAACGCCGAACTGGATTGGTTCAGTGTTTTCAGGTCCTTAGTGTAGGCACTTTGATACGTCAACGATTATGTTGCAGCCTTCCAGCTTGTTTTTAAAGTCTAATCTACTGGAGAAATTCAACACTTTGTGTATGACTTTGTAATTTAGACCCCAAAATATAGAAAACTATGACTGGTCGCTCAGTGTTAAACAACTTAGAGTGAGACGTGGAAATCAAAAGAAGAGAGCAGTGATGCAGTCTGACCTCGGGCTGTGTCATGAACTCTCTCAACAGGTGACCGTTCCACACAAAACGCTGATCTGCCTGCAGACAAGGACAGAGAGCACAGGTTAGTACAAAGACAAGAGCACAGTCACTCAGGTGTTTATGACGTACACCTGAAGATCAGGGTGACACAACGTGACGGAAAAACTCCAGACAACAAGAATAAAAAAAAGTCTTTGTATGAACTGAACTATAATATTCTGGATTGAAAATAAACAAACTTTTAAAACCTATGTTGTCTTCTATAAAGTGGGTAGTGTCCTAAATACTGGTGCGAGTAATATCCCAGTATAACATACTGAGACATGCACCATCATGACCACACGCAGCCTGACATTATTGAAAATGTTACGCTGGTCCTGCACGTTGTGAACTTTGCTGAACCAAATGGATGTTGTCAAGTCTTCAAGCAGGAAGACAGTTGAAACCTTTTTCATTGTTGGAGACCACAAAAAACAGACTGCGTCTTCATTACCTGTGTGACTTATATTCTTCACTCTACGGTAATATTTAAATGTGCTTTCATTCAGGCCCACTTCTCCGCAGACAAACTGGACTGTATGTGATCATTAACGCACCCTCTCCAGAAGGCTCATCTCCTGGAACTCGGGGCTGGTGTTGGCGAGTCGCTGCAGAGTGTGTGTCAGGTCGTAGTCTGTCGCAAAGTAGAAGCCGTCTGTGTGCAGCACGTGGTTGATCATGGACAGGAACGTCTTGTTGTCCTGCATCTGAAAACAAAAGACAAAGAGACACATTAGATCTACCTGCCGTTTGAATCCCTCAGGTCCTCTGTCAGTAAAGACGTCCATATTCTCTGAACACTTTTGTAGAATATGTTACGTTTCAGTTCAGAAAGACAAACAGAACATGATCAACACTCTTCTGTTTCTCTGTACGAGGATGTCTTTGTTATTTCTTCTTTGAGAAGCATCTGAACACACAGATTGTGTTTGTGATTAATGTCATTTTAATGGATGTGTTTGTGTCCTTTTTGGCATGTTTTTAATCGACTACTGCTGACTGTACGACATGTGTCCCCTCTGCAGATAAAAAAGAAACCTTTGACAGATTTGATTTTGATACGTGTCCTTCAAAGCCTGTTAAAAAAACTGTTTCCAGTTGATGGATGGACTCAGAAGAGACCTTTGAGGTGGAGTTTAAGTACTCCAGGAATCATTAAAAACCCCAAAGAAGATCAGCTCTTACCTGGTTGTCTGTCAGGTGTAATATTGTCTTCTTGTAGGAGATGATGTCAAACTCCTGAGCTTTCCACACAGCGTGTCCCAGCAGGTCTCCCACCTTCTTCTTCTTCGTGATGACCACCAGGTACATACCTGACACAGAGAACAGGTGGTTCAAAAGAGAATCAACAGCAGGAAGCTCCTCTTCATCTGGAACATAACGATGCAGTAACTACCTGCCACCAGACGGATCGTCCCCATGAGTCCACTTATTGGCCGGCTGTCGGCAGAGGCGGGGACGTCCCTCCTCACTGAGGACCAGAGCGGAGAAATGACCAAAGTGTTAGAGAGAGAGAGTCATCTGAACCAGAGCTGCAACCAATCAGGATTTTATGAATGATCTGCTCTCCAGCAAACTGTGAGGTGGTGTTAATTAATCGATGCACTGAAGCTGACTTTAAACGTGAGCTCAAATACGTTCAGTGAGGATGTCTGATGACGGGCTTTAGGGCCCAAAACATCACATGGTGATAAATTCTATTAAATGTGAATTGGGGTGTGCAGACTTAGTCTTCCTTTTGCCTTGTATATTTTTTGTCCAGCACCCAGTACTTATATATCCCATCTGTCCTGGGAACGCCAGGAGGAGCTGGAAAACGTTGCTGGCAAGAAGGAGGTCTGAGTTGACTTACTGCGCCTGCTGCTACCGCGACCCCACCTCGGATAAGGGGAAGAAGATGTATGGACCCAGTACTCAACGATTTGGATGTGCACGCTGTTTGTTCAAATACGTTGAAAACAGAGCAAAGAGAGAACATCTCTAACTGGAACCAGCAGACGTCTGTCATGTGTACTTACTAACGGACGACCAGCTGCAGACTCTCTCAGTGTGAGCATGCTTTGTTTATTTTATCCGCAGCACGTAGCGGGGTTAAGGATAGTGTGATACTATTTTATGAAGTATTTATCAATTCATTGCAGGACGTCTAACTCTTTCATTTATTTGCTGTTTTCATTGATTGTCTTTAGGACAGGGGCTTGTCAACCTTTTCCAGTCAGGACCCTCAATAACAACAGCTTCGATGTTTTCATGTTGACTTTAAGAGGCTTCATTGTTTCAGTCAATAACATCCTGTTACGGAGATATTTCTCCCAGTGTGATCTCTCTGTCCCTTCTCCTCCCTCTTCTCTTTGCATCAGATGTTTTTGCAGCTGAATACAAATTAAGAGCCCATTTTAAAAGTAAATAAGATCGTTTTTGAAAAGCCCGACCCCCGAAACGAGCCTTGTAAAGGTTTGTTATAACTTCCTGTTAACTGAAGAGTGATTGTGTATGTTATTGACGTGTAAGTTGATCACACGCCTCTTTGCCCTGTCTGGAATAGATTCTTTAAAAATCCAAGAAATGTTAAAATAGATATGCCCTTATTTTGGCTCGAACATGCAGCCTGTGGGAATACCATAAGGGTGCGTGCATGAGTTGTCACACAGCCTGCACGCTGCCAGCATTAAACAGCCTCTTAACAGAACTATAACAGAATTGATTTCACTGGTACAGACGCTGTTATGTCAACAGACCCCCATCAAAAATCGAGAATCACTGTTTTAGGGATAAGAATAGCTGAAATGGTGTTATGAACGTTTGCTCTGAGGAAATGAGGAACCAGCACAGAGGCCTGTTCTCTGTCCTGGAAACAGATGGCCCAGAGAGAGGAGAGGGTAATTAGCAGATCTGACCATTTCCTGTCGTGTGTGTTCACTGTAACACCCCTTCCTAACATTCAGACACACAGCGAGTGAACTAAAGGAGAAGGCGCGTTTAAAATGGTCCATGTGTCCTCTGAGAGATGCTGCAGTGCTGCAGGACGAGGCGAGATTAGTTTTAGTGTCACTCGTGATTTCTCCTTCCGAAAAATGAATCAAATGTTCACGAAACTTTACAGAAATAGAACAAAGTGGTCACACGTGAAGCAGGTGAAGATATTCTCACTGAGAACAACTGAAGCAAACTAATCTGTGCATCAGCTTCGGTTAGGAATACATGAGATAGACTGATGAGCACGGAGCACTCTCTGAGTATCCGTCACGGTGTCGCAGCTGTGCACCTGTCCTGAGCTTTACCTGTGAGTATCATCTCAGTCGACACTCTGTCGATGGCCAGGACGTCCTCACAGCCATCATCACAAGCCTCAATGTAGAACTTCTCAGGTGTGGTGCGCCTGCAGAGAAAGAGACGAGAGAGAGCGAGAGAGAGAGAGAGAGAGAGAGAGAGAGAGAGTGTTTTATCGCCCAGAAACACCTCAGCACTCAGCAGTAAGGTTGTCAAAATGCTTCAATACTTTTGGATCGATTGTATCAAAAATACCAAAACTGTGAAAAACTTCAGATCTTCAGTCATCCTTTTTAAACAAGAGCTACCACGAGAGAGACGAGGAGAGGTCAACGGTGGTCCATTCAATTTACAGGTCAGCAAATTCGGATGTTTCAAGTCCTTTTGGCCTCTCGATCACAAAGATGCAAAAGTGGAGACGGGGGGGGGGGGGGGCAGAGTTTGGTCCCTGCTTTTTAAATACCTTCTTACCAATGAAGACAGATGCATGCAAAGACAGATTTCACCCGGCTAACTCATTCCTTCACATACAAGACACCAAATCAAACTGCTCATTCTGTAATAACACAGCTCGATTCATTCCCCAGCCCTGGTCCTTTGTACTGTTTATTTATCAGTAGTTAGGTCGATGTTAGGGCTGTGCAATTCATTGAAACCGCAATCAGAACCTCTAACCGACGTAATCTTCCCCATGCGGATTATTTTTAGGGCAGAGTCACATGACGACACGTCCAATCCGCGACATGGAAGCAATGTCCGTCGTTTGAACACATTTTGTCTATAAAGGAGGACGACACCGAACAAAAACAAGTCAAATGTAAACACTGCGGAAAAACTGTTTGCAAATACAAGTTATTTATTTTCTACAGTTTTAGAGAAGTTCATTTTTACTTTAAAACTCAAATGTGTCATTTTCATTTCAAGCGATGCTTTGATTTCAGTTCCAAATATTCAATAAATAACCACAAAATAGTTCATCAGATATTCACTCTGTCATTAGAAACAAGATCCCAGCTTTAATAGTTGAGCATATTTACAGTAGAGACCATGTCAGTGAACTATGAGGGCAAAAGACAAATAATCGTTCATTAATTCATTAATCGTAATCGAGTAAGAATGTAAAGATGAATCGTGATAAATGGATTCAAAGGTGTCATGATTCACATCGGTACTCTGAAAAATGAATCTCAATAATATGGTGAGCGTCAGCAGCTGTAGAGCAAGATTTAGAAATTGAGGACACACCACCGTCTTTTAAATCGGAGGTGTGGAAGCATTTTGGCTTCAAGACAGAAAATGAAAGAGGTGAGAAGATAACAGACGAGACAAAAACTGTGCAAATATTGCAACAAGACAGAGAACTACACAAATAGCACGATCAACATGATGCAGCATTAAAACGACACCACAATGAGAAGCTCCAATCACCTCCCCTTGTTGAGAGAAAACAAACATTAAAAGGCCAAACCACACTGACAAGCGGGTTAGCAGCCCCTAAAGGAATCTGTTTCACTCATCATTTGTCTACAGTCTCATTTTGTAAAATAAATCGTGAGAGAATCGTATCGTGAGTTTAGTGAATCGTTACATCCCTATAATCGAGGTAAAATGTTCAATTAATCATGATATTGAATTGAGATCATATCGTCCAGCATCTGCGTGTAGGCTACTTCTCTGCCCAAATTAAATATAAAAAAAGGTTCATGTCGTTTACAAGCAGAGAGCAGAACAGGTGTCATTGTTCAAATTGCAAAAACACATTGGCAACGTTTCAGTGGCAATTCTTGGTGATTAAAAACAGAGAAATGAATCATAGCAGGTGCAAGACTTCTATTTGTGTTGCCATTGTATCCTAACAGGTGTCGTTTGTTTTAGGTTTAAAAATCTAAAAATATTGACAACCCTAATTTCAGTTTTAAATTAAAACAAACATGCAGCTTCACTCGGAACACGGTGTTACGTGAAAATAGGTACACTGCAGCTTTTTAAAATCATGACTAGCACTGCCTGTGCCTGTGATGAGGTGTTACGTTAGCTTTGGTTACCGTGACACGATGCAGCGCTGACGGGGTAAAAAATGCCGTTATTAGCTTTTTAAACGTTAGCATGTTAGCATGAAGTCCTCGCACACGCTCATTTCACTGTAAACACGCGTGAAAATAACGTCATGTTAACACAAATAATAGATTCATGACACTTACAAGTTAAAACTCTCATAGGTGCTCGCCATCTTTCCTGCCGTCTGACCTCAGTGACGTGTCAGTGACACACCGGCTACTTCCGGGTTCCGACTTCAGACTGTGACGCTAGAGGGCGCTGCTGCCACGCGGAAGCATAGATAAACTTTAACAGCTTTCTTATTTTATTTTATTTTAATTTAATTTAACCGATAACACGTTGGAGTATTATGTTGAGTAAAGCTGTTTCTTGGCAACCAGAAAGTTGGCTTAGTGACTTCTTGGTTGCTCCTCTGGTTGCCAGGCAACCCACACAGGCAACAAGAATCCAAAATGTTATTTTTAATCTTTAGGACCAAAGAGATCACTTTTTAAGAACATATATACGTGTAGGAGATTTTAAAAGTACACAAACAACAGTGATGTTGTTGTGGTGAGGACAGAGGACTTTCAAACTGTTGCTATGACAACAGCAGGAAGATACAACTGAAACTTTTCATTCAGAAACAAACAATCCTCCAACAGACAGACAGAGACAGCATCTGCACCAACATTAGGAGCATCCAGCAGATTCAGATGGAGAAGGTGGAGATGCCGCTCACACCCTGCAGGTCAGAGGACAGTGACAGTCAGCTGAGAGACTGCGAGCTGGAGAAGGACGCTCGGCAGAAGCAGGTGGAGGAGCTGAAGGAGCACGTTTCTGAAACCATCATCGCCTGTCGGGAGAAGGTGCAGCAGCTGAAGACAAAACTGCAGGAAGCTGATATTCTGCTGAAGATGCTGTTCAAAAAGCATGAAGATGATGAAGGTGATAAAGACAGTGAAGAAGATGAAGAGAGTAGAGACAACGATAAAGAGGATGAAGACGATAAAGACTTATGTGCGCACCAGCGCAGCTGGGAGCAGCTCGATGATGAAATACAAAGGATGATAAGTGACCCTCAAAACAGCCAGGAAAATATCATCGCAGAGTTCGACGCTCTTTACAAGGAGGTGGAGGATTTGAATGAGAGGATCCCGCACCTGGTTCAAGAGTTGAGACTTAAACTGGGTCAGCTGTTAAGCTCGGAAACTCTCCAGAGCACCAGTGAGGACAACAACATCACCCAGAAGGAATCAGATGATTGAATAAAGCAGTGGGATTTGAATAATTTACAAATGTACATGTGCAGTGTTGAAAGTCACATACCCTTTAAATCTTTTGTTGTTGTTGATTTTTTTTTTTTTTTGCATTTTCAAATGTTAACGTAATGACAGAAAGGAAACTTTAGAGGAATAAAATGGGAAAAAAAACAAATGAAAATAATATACAGTACAAAATTAACAACACAAAGCGTTACAAAAAGAAACAACAAAATGAGACAATGAGAGATTTCAGTTTCTCACCTCAAAGGCTGATATGAACAGAACACCCTCAGTATATACATCTATACAGCTATACAGTAGTATCCAGACTATCATGTGGGATGGGAGGTTTTCCATATAACCCAGAAAGACTTGCCATATTTTGCAAATAACTGTTTACTGTTATTTCCTTTCATACAAAAACTGAAACTGCTTATTTTATTTACGTGCATAGATATATAAAACTTGTTATATATCTATTGTCACGTGCGTAGTGTAGTCTATATAAAACATGTTTAAATGTGTTCAAGTTTATGCTTTTGCATGCATAAAAAGGTGTTATACAGGAACTATCTATGCACGTATAGATATATAACATGTTTTATATGAACATTTAGATATATAACATGTTTTATATGCACGTAAATAAAATAAACAATAGCATTTTTTGCTAAAAAAATAGATTTATAATAGATAAAGTAGCTCATCACCTGAGGAATCCGAGTAAAACATATATTTAAAAAATGTGTTTTTTGTCTTTCTGGGTTATATGGAAAACTTCCCACCCCACATGATAGTCCGTATACCACCGTATAGATGTATAGATGTATATACCGGGGATGTACTGCTCACAGAGGCGCTGCTTGTCAACAGGCAGTGCAGGCAACTTGGGGCCCCAGACAAGCAGGGGGCCCCTGAGGGCTCACAAGCTTTAAACCACAGCAGCGGCCCAAAATGTGCAAATTTTGCAATGACAGTAGTAAACCTCCCTAAGGGGGCCCCATCTGACAGCACTCACTCTCGTTGCCTTGCTAACCGTTGCATTCGTTATTGCTGTGAAAACCGAAGTTTGTCAATAAAAGTCAACAAAGGAAAATGTAGAGGAGTTATCCGTCTACAGGAGAGAAAACAGAAACACAAACAAGAAGCTGAGGAAGCGTTGGGACAATGGCAGACATAATGGTGATAAATGCAGGTTGTAGGGCCCCCAAAATATGTCTTGCCTGGGGCCCCAACAGACTCTAGAATCGCCTCTGACTGTTCATATCACCCTTTGAAGTGAGAAACTGAAATATGTCTCTCACTGTCTGGTTTTGTGGTTTCTTTTTGTAACGCACGTCTTTTTTATTGTCTGTTGTTAATTTTGAAGAGGGGACCCTGATGAAGGCCACAAGCCGAAACACGTTGGTCTAATTTATTAATAAAGTTGTAAAATCTTCATATTGTGTTGCTGGAGCATTGTGAACTCGTCAAGCCTTTTACTCTTCATGCACCTTGCTAGTTGGTGAAGTTGTGCCAGAAAATCCTACTCTGTTTCTGTTAATTGTGTACTGTATATTATTTTTAATGTTGTATTTGTTCCCGTTTTATTCCTGTACAGTTTCCTGTCTATTATTGTGTTTAAATTTGAAAAAGCCAACTCAAATATTCAACAACGCTGACTTCCAACACTGCACATGTATATATGTTTGTAAATTATTCAAGTTCATGTGGTTGCACATAGCTTATTATTTCTAAAGAAACTCTACACTTTGGTACTTATTGCTCATTCATTTATATTCTAAGATCAGATAAGATCAGATAATCCTTTATTGATCCCCAGTGGGGAAATTCAAGTGTTGCAGCAGTAAAAGACGAGAAGAAGAGCGTGCACATGAGTACAAATAAAATTAGAATATATAGGAATAAAATAAAGATAAAGGTACTTTGTATTTACAAATGTTATAAGCAAGTATTAAGTAAACTATACACCAATTAAGATCTGAACTATACACTAAAAACGATACAGGACATTGAGACATATTAAGTGGCAAGTTGGATTTAAGGTGACCAGTTATAAGATAAAGTGACAGAGTTGAAATAAGGTGAAAGGTGAAATAAGGTGGCAAAAGTAAGCAATGAATGTCAAAATAATGATCTAGAAATAATGTGAAATAAGTGACAGAGTCCAGGGTATGTCAGTGTGACAGCAACTATGGGGAATGTGTTTATGATGAGGACAGACTATAGGACTCACTGCTGTTGTACAGTCTGATGGCAGAAGGCACAAAGGAGCGACTGGCGCGCTCAGTTTTGCACCTGGTGGTTTCTGTATTGCCATAGATCCTACTTCCATATTGTGTTTAAGAGCAACGGTATCGACCGAATTCCCCTCGGGATTGATAAAGTATTTCAGATTCAGATTCATTTAAAAGCACGTTTACACTCCCCTCCAGCAGGTGGCGGTGTTTCCTCCCTCTGTGTGAAATATGCAGCAGCTCGAGAAGACGAAGAAGAAGAGCTCTACGCTGCACGTGGGCTCACTCTGCGTCGGTTCGCTCATAGAGACGCACACTGAAGAAGAAGAAGAAGAAGAAGAAGAAGAGGGGAAGAAGATTCGCGAGTTTAACTTAACGTTTTACACCAGACAACATGAGACCAGGTACAGTAAATATAACTGTTATTATGTTTTACTTATCAATGTGTTTTAGTATTTTGTTAACATGCTACGTGTGTGTGCGCGTGTAGTTAAAGTGTGTGCTGGCCTACACCGCCATGCTGCACAGATAACCTCATTTCAAACTCCTTAAAGTTACACATCACGTTAACACCGTTTGCTTTCAATATACTCGAGTTTAACTTGCAATATCATGTAAAAGTGTTAGTGTGGTAAATGTTGAGGCCTCATAAGACGATAGAGCAGCAGCACGCGGTGCAGACAAACACACGTGTGGAGCTTTTTCTACTCACCACGTGTCCTCCAACAGAACCGGATATCAATACTTTACTAAACGTCAAGTTATCTTTTAATTTTACCTGGCACCCCAGAGATGTTTGTTTCATCTGTTTACTTATTTGATTTGCTTCCTGCCACGAGGCTAATGCTGGAAAATAAACGTTAGCATGTTAGCATGAAGTTAGCTCGGTGTTATGTCGGAATGTGTTCACCCCGTTAGGTGAGGTCTAAGCATACTTCAACACCACACCAGATTAAAACTACTTTTGACGTTGTTTTTTAACTGGAGTCCGAGGGTCCGATCTTCACACAGTCCACTTTGTCTCATTTCTCATCGTAAACACGCTGAAACGTGTCAAGTTTAGGGGTGGATAGACTGCGTAACTTAAATTCAGAGACGACACGATAAACAGAGCTATGTTTCAGCATACATCTGATCTGCCAATACAGGGAGAGCAAGGCTGGTGCTTTCCAAACAAATACATAAAAAGACATAGCTTTTAGAGGATAAGCAAAAAAAGATGCATCCCGACTAAAGGCATTTTCACGTTTCAAGTACCGAGATCTGCCCTGCACCCACCACTGTATATAGAAAAAAGCTTTTCGCTGAGTGGTCACACTTGACACCAAAACTCAAGACAGAGCTGATGCAGACAAACTCTTTACAGATGAAATCAAGCATCTCCTACCTCAAACATTCCTCCATCCCTCCCCTCCTTAGGTTTAGGGTTCAGGCTCCTCCCACTTGTTTTGCCTAAAAACTTGCATTAGGTTAAATCGTCCAACAGCCCCCCTTAAAATATAAAATTTGGCCCAGAGACCTAAAGTTGAATCTCAGTATGTTGGTTCAACTTGTATCAATACAGTAGCAACAGCTTTACAAAATAAAAGAGGAACGAGGAGGTGCACATGTGTTCAGCCCACTGATGAGTTCTGTTTCCTGTTTGTGTTTCAGGGTTCAGTCCTCGTGGAGGAAGAGGAGGATTCGGTGACAGAGGGAGAGGAGGAGGAGGTAGAGGAGGATATGGTGACAGAGGGGGATTCGGTGACAGAGGTCGAGGAGGATTCAGAGGAAGAGGAGGTGAGACCTGAGGGAGTTTGATGATTTTGATAATTTCATCAGTTTAACCTGTGTTAATAACCTGGACCTGGCTACCTTATTAACGTTTGTCTGTCCTTTCAGGAGGATCATTCAGGTCTCCAGATGGGGGGAGGATTTCGAGGCAGGGGAGGCGGCGGCAGAGGAGGCCCAAGAGGAAGAGGAGCCCCAAGAGGAAGAGGAGGCTTTGGAGCAGGGAGGAAGGTCATGGTGGAGCCACACAGACATGAAGGTTTTTATTATTTAGATTTTTTTTCTGTTCTTGTCTTCATCCAACGTTCCTGAGTTAAATGTTTATTTTTCTGCCATATATTTTTCAATAAAGCCTTATCTGAGTATCTTTACATAAGGTACTTTATTTTCCTCTTCCTGTAACACGAGAATATCTGATGACTCAACCTGCAACCTTTTAAAGTTTAGACCCAATTAAAAAGCTTTGTCGAAGCCAACTATCCAATCAAATTCATCCCAACGTTATGTCCCGCCTTTTATCTTGTGATTGGTCCTGTCCCGTTTCCATTGGAAATGCTTGAAGACTGTTCGATACCCATGAAGTTCCCTTTCATGTGGACTTAAACTCATTTTCTGTCTAATTCAGATGGAAAGTAGTAAATCCTTCTTTTAATACACAGAACTGTTTTCATCTACTGACGTTGTGTGTTAACTTGTAACTGACTCTGTGTGTGTGTGTGTTTTCAGGTGTGTTTATCTGCAGAGGAAAGGAGGACGCTCTGGTGACAAAGAACATGGTGGTGGGAGATTCTGTGTACGGAGAGAAGAGGATCAGTGTGGAGGTAAAGAGTCTTCACAGCTGCATGTTTGAGTGTTGATTTTATTGGTTCTGGGTGAGATTCAGGTTCCACTTACCAAATCTGGCTCTTACAGATTCTTGATTTTGGCTTTGTTTTTCCTAAATCAGTTAAATTATGTGGAGCGAATGTTTCCGTCTGCTAAAATGTAAAGCCTTAGCTTCTGTTCCTGCATACCTGCAGGTTCTTAACAGAGGGGCTTAACTGCCCGACATCTCTGGTGGCTAATACACTTGGTATCGACAATAACCTCATACAAGCCTACTTCAAAAATACCAAAGTGTCCCTCAAAGAATATTTTTGTCATGGATCTTACAGATTTCTGCATCAGGTCCCGGGTTACGTTGCCTGTGTTCTCCTTCTTCTGTCTCGTCTTTGTTGAATATTTTTCTTTCCTGTCTCTTAGGAGGGAGAAGTGAAGACGGAGTACAGAGCATGGAATCCATTCAGATCAAAGCTGGCAGCGGCCATCTTGGGAGGAGTCGACCAGATCCACATCAAGCCTGGGGCAAAGGTCATGTACCTGGGAGCTGCTTCAGGAACCACAGTGTCCCACGTGTCGGACATCGTTGGACCGGTCAGTACTGCACACGTTCAGAAATCCAGCCAAATACTCCAGATGAAAAGTTAGAAAAATAGTAAAGCTCAGAGCATCCTTACAAGTCCTTCTTAAACTGACGGCATCATTTCCCGTAAACATTGACATCCAAGCCGGTCGGTGCCAACACATGAACTTTTAGCCGACACACTTTGATCCATCTAGGATGAAATTATCCGTCCTGATTTGATTTAGATTGTGTCGCAGTAACATGTGTCTGTGTGTTACAGGAAGGTCTGGTGTATGCTGTGGAGTTTTCTCATCGATCAGGTCGTGATCTCCTAAACGTGGCAAAGAAACGCACAAACATCATTCCCATCATCGAAGATGCCAGACACCCACACAAATACCGCATGCTGGTTGGTAGGTAGTCCTGAGAGCAATGTCATGTAATTGTGACTTTTAACCACTTTGATACTCTCCTGCTCTGGATCTGGTTCAACCTACAGTTTTAGGAAGTCCTGGTTGGGTTTGGGGCCTGTGTCCACTAACAGCATACAAACTTTAAAACCAATCTTACGGTCACCAATGAGGGAAGCGCAAGTGCTGCAAGCCAACTTTAGTAACCCAGCGACAGTAAGCACAGGCAAGAAGTGCTCTGAAATAGAGGCCACAAAACCTTAGTGGACACAGGTCTTAAGTCCAGAAACCTGTTGATCAGAAACGTCTGGTTCTAGAGGAGACAGATGTGTGTAAACAGATGTGTTGTGTGTGTCTCTCTCTGTAGGTATGGTAGACGTGATCTTTGCTGATGTTGCTCAGCCTGATCAGACAAGAATTGTTGCTTTGAACGCTCACAACTTCCTGAAGAACGGAGGACACTTCGTCATCTCCATCAAGGTACAACAAGGATACACACAGAGTCTCTAATAAATAAATACTAACTACAGTTATCATGTGATTAATTAGTTATGGTTTAAGCCAGCTGTACCTGTGTCTTTGTTAGCCTATGTACCCGCATCCTTGTAGGCCAACTGTACCCGTGTCCCTGTAGGCTAGCACGCTTCTACCCTGAAGTCCAGTTCGTTTGGCCAGTGTGATCGCTCCGTACCGTGCTCAGGCACAGTACACTTCCTTGGCTTTGGCACACTATGGAGAGGTGTGCTTCGGCACGGTACACTTCATGTACAAGCACGCGGGTACACAATACTGACAGCCTTCATTATGGAGAAATTCAGAGTTTTATGGCTGTAACTGACTAAACATGACTCAAAATAAGTCACAAAGTAGCTGTCATGTTCTTCGTGTTGTTCTCCAATGTGCGGATGCAGACTCTACTCGATTTAAATTAATTGACAGCCCTTTTTTTTTTTCTTCTCCCGATTTCGCCTGTTTGTCAATTTAGCACACTTTATAATAACATAAAGCATGCATGTGCTGTATTACGACATTGTGTACAAGAGGTAATCAGGCTTAGGCACGTGCCGGCCAGCGGGGGATTGGGGGGCCAATCGTGCTTGAGTACGGCACGGTACGGATTGCCAGTGTGACAGCGCCCTAACTGTATCTGTGTCCCTGTAGGCTAACTGTATTCGTGTCCCTGTAGGCTAACTGTATCGACTCGACGGCGGCTCCTGAGGCGGTGTTTGCCGCGGAGGTGAAGAAGATGAGCTCTGAGAACATGAAGCCACAAGAGCAGCTCACACTGGAGCCCTACGAGAGAGACCACGCTGTGGTGGTCGGCATCTACAGGTAAACCAACAGCACACTAGCTAGGAACTGTTTGCATTTTTACATCTGTATGATACTATTTTTGATCTCTTTTAAAGTGTACGCGTTTAACGAGTGATAACTCACAACTTTTATGTACGGAGCGTCTTCCATGGTGAAAGGAAAAGGTGTTGCACCTGTTCAGTACCACAGAATTGTTGCGGACTCTGTTGGAGGGTTTAACAACCACACTCAGAGGTTTTGGCACTTGAGCGGCACTCAATGTGGCGGACCCTCCTCGCGAGCATGCAATCAGTGGAAGTGTGTAGGGAGCAGTTTGAGAAAGGCCTCTAGAGTCTAAGCAACTACTACAATCGCAGGCCACATCGTCTGACCCCCAGGTGGGGGGTCAGACGATCAGCTAAATATATTCAGAATAATGACATTTAAAAAAACAAGACTCTGCACTTGTCATTCAAATTTAAACTCATTTAAATATTTCCTAAAAACGCATGAAAGGTTTAAATTTGGACACCAATTTATTTGAAACCTCACGTGTGAAGAAAATCACTCATTTGTTGCACACATGAACCAGGATGATAAGGACCCAGAAATCTCAAAATTAAAAACTATTTTCCTCTGTGCACTTCAAGAAAATGATAAAGATGTGCTTATTGTGGATGTGGTTGGTGCGTGCCCCATGTGCAGAGACTGGAGTCCTCCAGGCGGGCGGCCCAGGTTGGAATCCGACCTGTGACTCTTTAACCGCGTGTCATTCACCACTCTCTCTCTCTCCCCGGATTTCTGACTGTCCACGATCTCTTTAAGAAAGGCACAAAAACACCAAAAGTAAACCTTTGAAAAAGTCATTTGCTGATCAGAGGGAAACAGATTGTTCAAGAAGGTCCCAGAAATGTCAATACTTCAAGAAATCTTTACAAATGAAAAACTATTCTTCACTGTTAGCTATAATGAGTCCTGAATATTTCATAAGTTATTTGAGGGTCGTTGAATATGACCGTTCCTCTAAATAAATGAATATTTGATAAGTTGGTTGTCTTGTAGTTAAAGTTTTGTCCCTCAGACTAATTACCTTGAGTATGAAGTGGATTTGATTGTGTTAATTAAATTGTTCTTTAATCTCGTGGAAGCTTCTTATTGAACTTCTCAGATCTGTGAACCCAGCGGGGGTCCAGACTCTAAACCTTCTGTCCTGTGGTTAAACGTCCTGAATCAAACATGAAACATTTAAGATGTTATCTGTTGACTTGGTTTGAAAAAGTGAGGAACCGTCGAGTCAGTGTAATAATTTATGTTCCTCATCCAACTAGTTTAAAGTCTGTTGTTCACAAACAGAACACAGACCTTTAATAGATCTCCAGACCAGAAGAACTAAACCCACTTTCTTTTTCTATCTTTAGATTTAGTCCTGTACGTTATTTCTATTTGTTGAACCAAACCGATGGTATAAGAAACATCCACTGATATATTTAACGTTTCCCACAACTCACTTAGTAAGAGGTCCTTCATTTACGACTATCAGTGTACAACAGTCCTCCAGATCAGTAATTGTTGCTCCCTGTACTTAAATCATATCGGGCCCCGGTGGCCTAGAGGTTTGGTGCGTGCGCTCCACGTACAGTGGCTACGAATCTTCCAGTGTGGACGACCGGGGTTTGAGTTCGACCTGCGGCTCCTTTGACGCATGTTATTCCCCTACTCTCTCTCTCTCCCTGGTTTCTGTCTCTATTCACTGTCCTGTTCCAACCTAGAAGGTTACTGCTGCTGCTGTTTGTTTTTTTATTTAATGTGTGTAGTGAACTATTGTCCACAGCTTTTAGATGTGGATAAAACACAAGATTTGTTGTTTATTTGGTTGGAAATGAGCTTTTTACAGCGTCACCGGTGTGAAACAGCTCCATCTGGTGGACAGTTAGAGTTAAATCTTCACATAAAACAGATAGGATTTAAAATCAAACCGTAGTCTTCTTCGGTTGCACAAAACTCCTGAAGTTTTCAGGCTGAACTGCATGTGTGAACCAATCAGAATGTATTAGTCTGACTTAAGCTGGAGTTTCTCCTGACAGCCCCCTAGTAAAGTCTAAGTGAGCTGAAGTGAGAACGCAGCAGGATATAATCAGGAGAATTCCCCTTGAGCGAGTGGGGACGGTGGCGATGGTTATTCCCTGCAATCTGCGTACGACCACAGACTGTCTACACACGACCGTTGCGATCTCCGTGAACGTAATTAAACGGATGCATTACGTTTTCTGTTCTCCAATCGTCTGTTGATATTGTGATTCGCGTCGTATAGCGGACTCTGTTGCTCATCCATTCTTTTGAAGCGTGCATTAGGTGCACGTGTGAACAACCTAATCAGCAGGATTTAAGGGGGGGGTCCTCCTGAAATTCTCTAGAAACAGCTTGTGTGATAAACATGCAATCAAAATGAACATTTTTAATCTTCATGCTAATGGCTGGAAAATGTACCTGCTAAGATTCTTAAACCAGTCATAAAGAGATGTGACTACTTTAAAATTCAGTGTTTGGAAAGTTCATTTAATGAGTGAACTAAAGGACATTTTTGAAGGTACTTTCACTTCCCTGAATTTTACATCTCAGGGTTACTTTGCTCTTCTGCTCCACAGTCGTCCTTAGGAGGCAAATACAAAATGTTTCACTGAAATACCTCATCAGGTTTTTTTTACTGACTACCAGAATTTTAAACTTGAATATGAATATCTGTTTCCATACCCCCCCATTAACAAAAATGGAAGTCCTAGGGACCCAATAATTTTATGTTTTGAATTACCCAAACATGCAGGCCAACTCCTGCAGCTGCCAAAATTGTACACATCTTTTGGCCAACAGTTTCAGTCAAGTTGTATTCTCTGTTTCATAAAGGTTCTGTATGTGGAGAACGGTTCAAAGCTTTCAGTCATGTGACCGCCGCAGAGACTTGGTAATGGCGTGATCATTTTCCATCTCTTCAAAACGACACGTTTATCTGATCGCTTGACAACAACAGAAAAAAAGATGTTAAGATAAATGGCAAGTTTTGAGCACTTGTGACCCTTATACAGCCCCTTTGACACTATTTCAATGGCTATTTCAGTAATTTAGGTTAAAAGGCAGAACTATTTTTCTCAATTTAACACTTTAATGGGACTGTTGAGCGTCTAACATCTTTAAACCGCCGTCTCCTCCTCTGTGGTTGTCCTACCTCAGATTAAACTCTGTAGCAGCACAAGTCTCCTCTTGGTCAGAGCATCACATTTAACATCTGTCTTTCATTTTAATAATAAAAGTGGTTTAAAAACAAGGAGGTGGTAACTGAGAACATGAACGCTATGAATAGTTCCACGCAACATAAAAGCGTTTAACTGGTCACAACATGCTGACACGAGGACATCTTTAGACCCGAGTCGTTCACCATGTTGACTTGTCACCGGTCAGATGTCACACATTTAGCGTGCGCTGTAGTTAGCTTCTTGGATTTAGTTTCTTCCCCGGGTCTGTGTTGTTGGGCACACAGTGCTCTGCTGGCTGTGGTGAGGCAATCGCTCGCTGATAACGGTCTGATGAGCTGCACCTGTATGTTCCGCTCGTAGGTGGAACCTTAAATGTATTCATAGTTAAATTCAGTTTGACATAAGGTGGATAGTAGATACTTTTTGAGGTGTAAAATGAGTTGTTCAAAAACTCAGTGGTTTTATTTTCCACCACTGCAGGAGCAGGAAGACGCTCCTGTGGTGCGCTACAGCAGACAAAATATTGTGCCATTAACACTATTGGAAAAATTAACGTGTTACTTTCCAACCACGATCTGACCGCCCGAGTTGTAGTTATTCTGTAGGTCTTTGCTCTGTCCTTTCCAAATAAGGTCGCTATACTTTGGCGTTACTGAGTGTCTGAAAATATGAAGAATTAATCAAAAAATAAACAGACAAGGACACAAGGTCATGGTGCTGCTCCAGGGCTCCAAGACTGGGCTTGTGTGGTCCAGATCTGAGTTATGGTGACGGGTTGAGGCTCTCCCAGATCTCAATCTAACATATGTGGTTTCTGCTCTGTTCCATATGTTTAACATGTCTTCTTTCTCTCCTCAGACCTCCACCCAAAACGAAGAAATGAGGCGAGCAGAGGGTTCAAGGAGACGGATAACCATCTTCAACCACCACCTGCTTTTTGTCAGAATTTGTCTGTAGATCTCCACAGCCACACCTCCACCTGTCTGTCGCTCTCCATCTGTTTATAGTTTATATCTCTGCAGAGAGACATGAGGCCTGACTGATAACTGACCAGCTGCTGGAACATCTTTCTCTTTCTGGTACTGATTGTTTGAGGTCTGTGTCCCCTGTGAACCACACAGCTGGAGGATCATTTAGAAACACCGTGGAGTGTTTCAACAGACGAGATAAACTGTTTATTTCTCCTTCAGTCAGGTGTTTGTTTTGTCAGTCATTTTTATTTCAATATGTGCAGCCTCTTGGTGCTGCCGTTTTTAAACATCATTTATAGTTTTAAGGAAATTAGATTGTTTTATCAATTTTCTCTGATCCTATATTAATATTTCACACCACACCCGAGATGTATAATGAGTTATTAGTCAGAGCTTATGTACATGTCTGTATTAATACTGTCTGTACAATGAAACCCACAGTGTAGGTAAGGAAGCCTTAAAGCAGACGATTGGCGGTGAGGTGGTTAACTTGACCCTTGGTGTGTGTACAGACAAATATAATCCCGGTGACTTTTTCCACTTTGACTAGTAGTGCGATACTAGAACTTTTTTTGTGTTGTATGAAGAGGAATGGTTGTACGCCATTACAGTTGATTCTGAAACAAGTTTGTTTTTTTGACATGATGGAAAACTTTGTTTTAATAAAATGTGTATTATTCTTGTTTATGATTGGTTATAGTCTTTGACCTCAAGTGCAATACATTTCCATAGGTGACAATTCAGGTTGAAGGTGCACTTTGTAGATTTGGTAGTGAAATTTGAAATTTGGAGAAGTGAAATTTTCTGCTTTATTTTCTGAACTAAATACACAAACTTCATTCAAAGGAAAAAATGGGTCCCTGGACACTGTTTGGAGCTAAAAAGCTACCAGGAGAGTTACGCTTTCACTGATGCGGGCCCCCCACCATAACTTCTCGTCTAGCATTTTATCTTCAGTGTTACAGGGAGCACATTTTCCTCTGAGGACAGTGTGTGTGTATAGAGTTATGAACATATACCACAGAATCTGTACACTTCAACTTTCACATGTCTCTACTAAAACTACATAGTGCACCTTTAATCTGTGAAAGATGAGTAAAGAGGGATCATTTCCACGTCTACTTTTAAACTGTTGATTTATACACTTCGCGCCAAAATGATTGTTCTAAATTAACGCTGTACAAACACGCCTGAAAGGTGCACTATGTAGTTTGAGAAATGTACAGATTCTGTGGTATATGTTCATAACTCTATACACAAACTGTCCTCAGAGGAAAATGTGGTCCCTGTAACACTGTTTGAAGATAAAAATGTTACTCTAGAAGTTATGGTGGGGGGCCGCAACAGTGAAACTGTAACTCTCCTGGTAGCTTTTTAGCTCCAGTGTTTCAGGGACCCATTTTTTCCTTTAATTAAAGTTTGTGTATTTAGCATAGAAATGTTTCACTTCTCCAACTTTCAAATTTCATTACCAAATCTACATAGGGCACCTTTAAAGTCCATTTAAGATGAAGCTGCTGTGTGACTGTCAGAGGTGGATTTGTTTTGGCAGCCATTTTGTGGGAAATGTCTCTGGAACGCGCGGGGCCGTACTTGCCTGGTGTCGGGAGCGCGCTCTCAATGCAGCCCCTCTCCTTTGACCGATATTACCATCACGGAGGGGCTGGCCAGCACAGAGCTAGCTGTAGCTGTGCCTGCTAAATTATATCTAGTTTTTCAAAGCGTCTGCCTCTATAGTCCAGCGGGCCCTCCGGCAGGCCGTCACCCGCCGAGCAGGCTGCAGTGAGCGGACTGTCTTCCTACAGATCCCGATGGCAGTGTTTTATTAGACAGCTAGCATGCTAGCTAATTGCTAGCTAGCTAATGTTAGCTTCTTGCCTTTTAAATTAATTTAAAAAAAAGCTGACGGGCGTGCTAATCTGTTTAGCCCGGTCTCTTTTTTGTGAGTTGGATGCACTCGTGTGTTTCTGAGAATAAATATCGATTAAGAGATTTAAGTTTTCTGAAGGAAAAAGAGGACCAAGCTCGAGGGGTCCGCGGCGGTTGAGGCGGCGGGCTGCCCTCCTCCCCTCAGGCTCGGCTAGCTGCGCTGCACCGGCGATCGGTCCTGATCGACAACCCCCGCTCCGTGAGTTCCGGAGAATCACGCAATTTTACTGGAGAATATTCTCACCGGGATTTTATCGGCGAAACAATCCTTAAAACACGGTATCTGGATTTGTGCTGTGGAAGAGGGGCGGCTGACCCGGGGGAGGGGGCTCGGTTCGTGTGGACGGAGGGAGACAGGGGTTCCGAACATGGCTGCTCCGCGGGACTCGGTTCGACACACCGCCTGAGGTAAGCTCTGAGCAGTCTTTTTAATTCATGTATGAATGTTTGGTTGTTGTATGAGGTGTGTGTGAGAGGGGCTGGACAGGCAATCAGCGCTCACAGTGCCGGGTAGCCTGCGTTAACCGCCCGGCCCCCGGCCTCGTGTCCCCCCGGCCCCATGTCCCCGCTCCTCCGCTGAAGGCGGAGAGACGGCTCCGGGGACAGGAGGAGGCTAGTCTCGGTGAAAAAAAAGGTGTGTTTACCGTCCCTGCTGGACAATGCATCGTGCTGTAAGGTTGTCGCATGTACAGTAACAGAGCCGTGCATGCATCATGATGATGATGGACTCTAATGTTTCAGCGGCATGTAATGTCCTCCAGGTGTGCCGTGATCCGCCCCTGTCCTCCTGCTTCACCCTGTGACTGAGCCCTTTCTCACAGCTAGCAGTGTTAGGCTGCCCATAAACAGGCTCATGATTGATGCCATCAGTGTGTGTGTATCTGGGCAAGTTTCAGCAGCCGGGCTCCATCCCTCCCTCCGGTTCGCTCTGTGGGCATCTTAAACCGGAGGGAGGAAAGGAGATGGATGGAAGTGCTGCTACATGATAAAAACGTGTTGATATAAATCCTCAGGTATACATAAGGAAGCCGGGTTTATCTTGATGTGATGCCTTTATGTGTGAAAGCAGGCAGCCAGCAACCCCCGACTGTCCTCTGCACATCTGCAGCATTTCATCTGCTGTGGCAGCTAACGCTAGCCGCTAGCTTAGCCACCGCAGCAGCAGCAGCCCCAGCCCCTACCCTGCCCTGAAGTACAGGGACACAGGCGCTCTGCTGCCGGGAGATGTCTTCCCCTGGGGAGGGAACAGGACTGTGAGGAGACCAGCACTGATGAACAGATGGAGGAACCATGACTTGACATCTCCTCTCTGTCTCTATGGGGTCTTATGTGGTCCAGTTTTGAGTAAAGAGGCTGGGGCCTGGAATTGTAGGCGACTGTAATGAGGAGATCTGTCACAGATTGTGATTTGTCACACCTCGCTGAAGTTCAGCTCTCTGGCTTTCTTGCGATGGACTCAAAATGGACATTTCTCCACAAAATACTCATACTTATTTCATTTTTGTAGTACATTCTTTGTGGTCTCCCACCAAATAATGCTCACTAGTGTGCTTGGTTGGCTTGTTTGCTCAGTCATTTGCCCTCTGTTAGATTTCATTATGGCCACTTATTGGCCAAAACCGAACATTTTAGATGAGATGAAGCGAATGTATCCTCAGGTTAAAGTGTGTGGCGGACTAGCGGGGATGTGCAGCTTAATAAGAGGATCCAGTGGAATAGTTGCTGTTTCATTGTGCTACTTGTGTTTATTTAACATGAAAACGAGAGCAGTCCGTGAAAACGAATAAACCTGTGACTGAATAAGTCAGACTATCTGCATTGTGTTTTTTACAGCTTGATGTGTGGAGATCTTTATAAACACAGAGTGTGTGCTGACTGGTCATCATGTTCATCTTAAAGGCTGTGGAGCTCAATCTGCTGTTAAGTTCCAGTCAGACACCAGCAGGTATAAGTGTGAAAAGCACCTGTGACCAGTCAGAGGATTTGATCCTTTCCATATCACCGTCAGTGAGCCACAACCACTCACCATCACCACCACCCGAGCATGTATGACTGCTGTGAGATATCTGTGATTACATTCACCATCTGCAGCTTTGCAGCACTGCTAAGGATCACACCTAACATGCATGAGGGTATCCTCCAATCACTGGTGAATAGATTGTAAGATCAAGTTAAATCCTGGGGGCTGGATCTCAGACTGGGAGCACTGGGAGAGCAGCTTGTAGGAGTGTCGGGCCCTCACTTACGCTCCATTCCTCTCAAACATGTTCAGGACTGTATGAAGAGGGTTTTTGTCTTCTAAGGTTGTCACAGTTTAAATACTTGGACACTTTTTGATACGCCATGTTTCAAAATAGAATAGAAAGCCTTTATTGTCTTTACCGTACAACCAAATTAGAAATGCTTCACCTCAAAGTGCACAGACATACAGGCCTCCATCAGCAACAAGCAATTTGCTTTCAAGTAAGAGAAGAGGGACCATGTTTATTAAAAATATTTACAGGTGCCCCGTTAGCCTAGTGGTTAGTGCGTACACCCCATGTATGGAGACGTAGTCCTCCAAGCGGGCGACTCGAAAAATACTATATTTTTACAGCAGATCATTTCTATTGCACAGTGAAAAATGAGCAAGTAAGAAATATAAATATTTATTGCACGGGTAAGAAATGTGTATTCTGTAGTAGAAAAGTATGATTTGTAAAAAGGGACGATATGTATGCTCAGGTAGAAAGTGTGTAAATAGTAACGGTACAAACATATTACACAGTAAGGAACAATATTGCACTATTGATGACTGCACAAGGAGAATTAGAAAATGGTACACTATCTGTCATTTTACTGATGAATGGTATTTAGTCATATTTAAAACCCAAAGCTGCCGAGAGTGAAAGAGAGAGAGAGCAGTGGTGGTCCATTAAAAATCACAGGTTGGTTCAACTGGGTCACTCGTGATGATTCAGTTGTAATTATTAAAAGTGGGTCTATATACCCGATTTTGGTGGTACAACCGAACGCTGTCTAAATTGCACAAAAACATTGGAAATGTTTCAGTACAGAAAAGTTGCCAATGTTGTTGCTTTTTGAAATGAAGACGGTGTGCAGGCGTTTCCCTGCACGTTTTGTGAATTCAAAACAAGAAATTAAACAAAATTGGTTGGCTAGGATTTCAATATTTCTTGCCATGGTTTAGAAACGGGTATCGACTTCTATGTCGCATCGAAGTTTATAAAATCCGGTATCTTTGCATTTTTGTCTTTTGGCCACAAACAGCCAATAAGGTTGTTCCCTGACTGACAGCACAGCTGTGACAACCAGCTCCGGCAGGAGCAACAGCTTGACACATCAACCTCATATCTGATTCAAACATAACCATAAACTCCAGTGTCACACTTTGTTCTTCATCTTATACTTTCTCTCTGCTCCTGTCTGAACCATAGACTGTAAATATTAATGGATGAAGCCTGAGTGTCATCAGCCATCTGTTCCTGCAGGGGGCTCCGGAGGCTCATCGACAGTTGCCGCCATGTTGGAAATTCTGTCTCACCCTAACTTTCAGTCAACCTAATGACAGGCTGAGAGCTGGAGCTGAGGCGGGTTTTAAGCCTCTTGACGAACTGTTACATTGAGCCCACCTGTCAATCATGTCAGCTAATCGCCTAACTATGGATAACACGTATCGTTTTCAAAATCAAGACAGAGCAGTTTTTAAAAAATCGACCCCCCCCGTACAGTGTGTGCCAGTGATGACAATAACTAATCAGACCTATTTGTTTTTTTTGTACCAGGCTGTAAACGTGTTAATTTATGCTGTAAAAACAGCTTGTTTGCCAGTCATGTGTATGTGACTTGCGGTGTTCCTGGAGCCAGCCTCAAGCGGACACTCGAGGAACTGTAGGATTTTGCACTTCCGCATTGGCTTCGTTTTTCAAGACATGAAGGTTGCCGCTTGTTCTGAACACACCGAGAGTTTCACAGTTTTTCGAGTATGATGGTTAAAAACGTTGAAACATGAACTGACTTAAGTGAAACAGAAGATGTGAGATCGGTGATTTTTACCTTAGTTGTGCTTAGAGTGACGTTCAAAACTTGACACTTCCGACTATCACAAGCTAACGTTACGTCGAGCACCTTGTTACAAGGTTTGGTGATCTTTATTTTTATTGATTTTGATACCATTGAAGAGACTCCTTAATGATCCAAGTCTTTCTCGTTACCACGATTAATACCTTTCTGTTATTTGGCGGAAAGACGTCAATTATCGTCTGAAAGTAAAACCATACTAATAATCATGATCATGGCATGACAAAGATGTTTAATTCATGGTTTCCCCTTCAAACACTGATATATAAACAAAGTCAGATACGTTTTTTTTTAATCACGTCTTATTTAGTCTATTCTATTTTAATTTTAAAACAGGATTTAGGAATCTGACAACATGAGAAATCACGTTACAGTGCATTTAAAATGATTAAAGAAGAGTGTGTGATTGAGGCACAGCCTTCATTTCCTCATACGACGCAGACATTTTACTCTGAAAACATCACCTTCATTTCATTTGTGTGTTAGAACAAGTGTAAGAAATACTCCAACATTTCTCCCTTAAAAAATTCATTCAAGAGTTTTTATTGGTCACTAATGTTTTATTGAAATCTGCAGAACAGGCATTTATTTCAATCCACTATTTTTAAACATCAAATTTGACAACTCGTGAAAATCTTGTGACATCAGGATTTTTTCCATGCTGGCTTCCTTATGAACTCTTTAACCTTTGTATGTAAACATCGGTCTCATCCTTCATATTTTCTTTGGCTTATCCGAGATGACGAGCACCAACTGGAAGCATGCATACATCCCCATAAGAATACTTTGGACAAACAAAATCAGAGTGTGTTGTAGCTGGCTACTGCAGTTACTTTAAGATTTAAGACATTTGAAAGAAATACCACACCTGTACCTTTTACTAACACCTTTTCTGAATGTGTGATGGTTTGTTACCAGCGCAGAAAAAAAACATTTTCATTCATAAAAAAAATATTTAGAATACAATTGAATCAATCAAGGCAATTTTCCTGTACAGAAATGTTTATTTTGTGCTGTTAAAAATGTCATTTCATGTGTGAGAAATCTCCTGTTGAGCACATGAAATAAACTCTGCACTGATACTCTCTGCAAAAATGCAATCTCAAAACCAGGCGGTGCTGATAAAAGGCTTCATCATCTGTTGCTAGGTAAACTCAAGGATGACATTGCATTGTGTTGCTGTTCAGTTTCTTTAGTGGGACAACACCAGCCCCCTGTGATGGCTGGCTTACGGTGCCCACATGGTTTGATTTAACGAAGGAGGATGAGGATGGTCTGAACACTGTCACTCAAAATCTACCAAAAGTTAAAGCAGAGAGTCGTTGTTTCTCCAACCAGAGGATTGATCAGGAGTATGCTAAATAAAATATTTGTTCTATTTTAAGCAGTCTGCACAAGCGGCCTGATCCTAAGCTGAAGGTATCTTCAGGTGCAGCACGAGAGCAGGTAGCTTCACCTGGAGGAGCTGCAGGAAGCCACTGCTCTGTATCGACTTCTGTCCTCTCCTCTCTGCTGTGTTTGTATGTGTCTCATCATGACTAAGTTTACTGTGTGTTTTTAATGTGTTTTGTGACTGTTGGACCTTCTGACTACGGGTAGGACAATAACTGATATGGCAATATATCGTCGTCTTGGTGCCAAATATCGCAAGCTTATAAGATTTCCCTGGCAATTTTGACTCCCCGTGTCTCTAGTTTATCACACCCCAAGGTGTTGCAAATGTATTGAATGAGGGGTCTTACAATATGTCAGGTGTCGCTGTATTGCGATATTGGCGTTATCGTGAGCCACGTATCACATCACGAGTTACACCGTGATTCCCACTCCTAGATCTGACTGTCATCCTGATCTTTAAATCCTCGTCATCCCAGAGTTTGTGCTACTCTAACACAGTTAAAGATCTGTCTTTTCTTTACATCCTGGTCCTTCCTCCTCTCCACAGACTGTCACCTGGAGGATCACACACCTGTCCTGCGTCCATGCAGCTCAGGAACACAACCAACCTCACCTCCTCACAATCTCGCTTCAAATGAGAGCAGTTTAAACCTTTTTAGTTAAATCCCTTTGCACAGTGTGGACGATGTGAGGTCAGTTCATGTAACAGATATTATCCTGAGAAAGCTGAAGTTAAAAAAAAGTTTAATTTCAAGAAAACTTGTGTAGGATGTCTGTTTCACTGACAATGAAGGTGCACAGCCCATCTTCATGCCGTCTTCACATCTTAAGCCACCATTAAACTTTATGTGTGAAGTGAATTTTCAGTTAAAATAGTCGCAAAACGATCCCAAATTCTTTCTGCTTGTCGTCCACCATGTTCGTTTTTTGTAAAGTTGCATTTCACTACAAGACATTTTTGCCAGATTCCAGTTTTGAGAGTCAGGTCAGGACTCCGGTTGTTCATGAATTGAACCTGTTAGGGTTTGGTGTGGCGCCTTGGTCACGTTATTGTTCTCCACACATCATACTATCGGAACAAAACTGTTTAATCTATGACAAAGACGTCGTGTGGGGTCTGTCACATTTTCAAAACATGTTCAGATTTAAAACAGTATTTAGTTAGGGCCAGGCTTAACTAAAAGCTGCTGTGAGAGAAAGTCAAATGTGGATCCCAAGTTCGGGCGGTAAAAGTACGTTTGTTTGCTACACACAGAGAGCAGAGGAGCTGACACTGACTAAATCACACGAGTTTGCCTGAACATTCAGCATTTAAAAACTCAAAATGACCAAATCTCCGGGGGCCTAGGACTTCTGTTTTTGTTGCTGTGGGTTTAAAAACAGGTATCCATATTGTTTGATTTTAACTTGTATAGCTCTAAAGCCCTAGTAACGCGTGACACTCCTCTAGGAATATCCCCTTCAGCTACGATTTACCCCGAGTTTACAATCATACATTGTTCTACATAGATTTAAGAAGCAGCAGATAAACAGAGTGGACAGTAGAAACATTGAGTGACCTGTTACAGAGAAACTTGGAAAGTAAGTTCCCAACCTGTCAAACGTAGAACTATGTCCATTCATTGATTGGATGGTTCCCACACACCTTTACAACAGTACATGTTAAGCTCCCATCACACTGTTTTCATATATGATGGAATTACTCACAACCTAAAGTGATAGTTGAGTGTTTATGTCCATGTCCAACATTTATCTTGTAGCAGCCCAAAAGGCCGACCCTAAATCTCAACGTTTCAGATGGCATCACACCTCCTAGAACCTCGGAGCATTATTGGACGTTAATGATCGTTTCAGGTATTAGTCAGACCCTCAAACAACACCTGAGACACACAGTTTGGGGTTGTTGTTGTTTTCTTTATTGGATAGGAAAGACATGTACATTTTATGACACTGTTTACATTAAAATATCTACATTCAAATTGACTAAACCCATGTTACATAATTTTTTGTTGGGTACGTACATCACCTCAAATATTTCCAACAGTTAGCAAAGCCAGAGAAATCTGTACTTTTATAGTTGTAACAGGACTTGTTTTGTCGAGGCGGCCGCCATGATGAGCCACAATGACAGACACAAAATGTTTATCGTTGCCGTGGAAACTCCGGATGTTACGTCAAAGACCACTACATAAGGAAGCGGGAGCTGCTACTGAAAGCTGCCGTACTGTTGCTGTTTGTGCTGCTGTGATAAAAAGCAGACTTGGATGCATGATTCGTTGGTGAACATATTCTCTTGCTCAGGTTGGTTTCACCAGTTCCTGGGGCAGAAAGAACTCCCATGATTCCCCGCTAGCCTCTACGTCATCTTTGTTATTGTAGTATTGATTGAGAGCCCCCTGGCGGCGGAATCTACATGCAGCAGAGGAGCAGCGAGATAAATCCAAATTTAATAAAACATAATAATCAAAAGCCTGCTGTGATAGAGTCACAGTGACGTGAAACCTGTTGGCGAGCTCCTCCTAGACTTCAGCTGTAGATCTTTGCTTTATGTTATCTACCAGTTGGGTCCAAGGCACCAGATATTGGGTAATAGCTTAAATTGTGACAGTGGTCTCTCGCTTTGGCTCGGGGGCAGCTTTGGTTTAGAATATGACCGAAGAGTACTTTTGAAGTACTTTTTGATACAGCCATTAAACTTTAAGATCGTGTCATAATTAAACATGTGTTATCTAAAAGTATTAAAGAAACAACCTTACTCTGGTTGGCATGAAACACGATTGACACTGACTGACACAGAAGAAACATTTGGGCTGTGTCTGTAACGACTTACTATCGTAATCCCTACTAACAAACTTCATGAAGGATAAGCGTTGTTCATAATAAGGCGCATGGCTGACCTGACTGAAGGGCTGGCGCTGTGTGACGGTCTGTCAGGAGAAAACCCGCCTTAGCTCCAGCTCTCAGCCTGTCGTTAGGTTGACTGAAAGTAAGGTTGAGACAGGATTTCAAGAATGGAGAAGCCATCGACAGGCTTCAAACGCCATTTTCTCTAACCAATGGGTGACGTCACTCAGGCTTTGTCCATGTTTACTCTCAGTCTATGGTTGCACCACTAGGACGTAAGGTAACATCCAAACTAACAAAACATTCGTTTTTTCTTAACACAGCGTTTCCTCTCGTGGGTAATTGTCTCTGAATAGACTAACTGATGAAAATAACTTCTGGTAGCTGTCATTAATCTGCAAACACTGACGAAAATGAATGTGACATATGACAATGCATAATAACAAGAGAACTGCTCCCTTAATCTACAGCTACTGTAAATTAAGAGAAGTGACATTGTGTAGTAATTAATACAAAATTAGACAAAATGTCTCCAGTCAACAAGTGCGTTTAGTCTATTATTAGTCCCTGAATGTGACCAATGACATAACCTCATAAACACACACACACAGCCACACACACACACAGATGATTCATGCTCTGACACTCTATATTGATGTTCATATCTGTTTCTTGTCTCATAAACATGTTTCATAAAGTTCAGACATCCTGAACCTAAAAAAAGTCAAACTCCACAGATAGTCAGCCTTGTTGGTCACGTGACAGGCTGCTGTGTGTGTGTGTGTGTGTGTGTGTGTGTGTGTGTGTGTGTGTGTGTGTGTGACTTCAGGTTTGTGTGTGGGTAATGTGGAGGAAGAGGCCCCTCCACCTGTCCTTACTGGGACTCTATTTCTGGGTCTCGCACTGAACTTGACTATGTCTCGCCTGGCAACAGAGCCTGTATATATATAAATGTATGCACGCACGTGTGTTTTTGTGTGTGTGTGTGTGTGTGTGTGTGTGTGTGTGTGTGTGTGTGAATGTATGTGTGTGTTGCATGTGTTATTCCGGTCCTGACTACAGTCGTACCAAAGCTGTATAGACTCATATGGAGTGGCTGTGATAGCAGAAGACTGACCCGAATGAACACTTTAGCTAAAAGAGGGAAGAAGCTAATGTTGGCATCGGGCTACAGCTGTAATGAATGTGACATGTTGTTGGTCTGAGATGAACTGTTTTTTTCCCATCATGCCCTGACGTTGAATCGGTTTGGTCGGTGTTTGTTGATGTTATGAAGTTGAGAAAAGTTGGACTATTAAAAAACCAAACACACCTCATAGAAAGGTTTTAACGATACCAGAATCTGAAACTACTTCCATACTTGTTGTTCAATACGAGGGCGAGAAAAAAAAGTTAAAATGACCCAATATCGGGTGTCCAGGACTTTCATTTTTGTTGCCGTGGTATCCAAAGGTATCAATGTTGTTTTATTTTTTCTTGGACTTGTAGGCATCGATATGATTTGAATAGTGTCATAGCATCGTTTCAAATCCTTGTATAGTGAGTGTCAGCCCCAGTTCGTCCATTACGGACTTCTGATCAACTTTAAACCGTGTTTCTTAAAAAACAAACATATGGGACAGAAAATTAAAATAACTTCACTTGACTCAAGTCTTTAGTGAAATGTGTCACGCCATAGGAATGCATAAAGATTACACTCAGACTTGTAGATGAGCTGCACTTTGATATGAGCATGCTCCGACACACTCGGGCATCATGGCTGCTTCTGTAAGACTCAAGATGACACTCAATGCAAAGACAATTCTCACAAAAAGACAAAAGGTGAAAATGCTTTTTGCGTGCTTTCTTAGAATTGTATTTTATGTTTTGAGCCGTTGAATTCATTTAAATTCTAAAGATTTGTCATATTGACCGATGAGTAGGCTTTCACACTTTCAGAAAACTTCGAGATTCTCCTGAGATTTGATCTGAAATACAATCCAGCCTACACTCAAAAATCCAGCTTTTTAAAAATTGTTGTATTTGACAACTTGACAGATCCCATAAAAAATGTAGATGCTGATTTTTTTCTTACCTGCATCATGATTCAGTTATCTGGGCATGTTACGTTGATGTCTTGGATCCAGACTCGTCATTTCAAAGATGAAAGTCTCACAATAACACAAACACATTCACACATGAAGGCAGCAGTAGACCAGCAACTCCTGTGTCCTGTGAGCTAAAATGCCTGTTTTTGTCAATGGAGTCTGGTGTCTCTGAGAGAGAGTGATGTAACAGCTGTTTTAAAAAAACCATCTCAGTAGGGATCCTGTCTTTAATGTCGTCAGACACTTAAAATAACAATCTGAGCCCGTCAGTGACAGAAAAACTTTTAGTGGACTTTGATCCATCAAGGATTGTGATGCAGCCATTACAGACTGTTTCACTGCTGTTAGCTGGCTGCAACCATTCTTAGAGCAACTCAAACACTTTTTGTACATTCACCGTACGTCATTCAGACGCCAAAATATCTCAAAACAGAGACCAGGTTTATGTAGAAAAGAAACACACTTTTTGGACTACTGCAGAAAATGCAATGTTTACAACAATTAATGGGACATGTTTAAAGCTTTAAGGAGATTCTAAAACTATTGTACATGTTTACTTTTTATCAAGAATTAAATCATGCTATTAGGTGAGGTTGTCAACATTTTGAATACTATGAAACTTTTGATACCACGTTTTAAAACTAGACAATCTCCATTATTTTAATGCTGTAAACGCACAGTTATTAGATTCCCCCACCAGGGGGGGTCGGCTAGCGTGAAATCATGGGAGTGATTCTCTGCTACTCCACCCCCTCCCCCGATGAATACAACTCTGAACTGACCGCAGTCAAGACGATGTGGCAGAATGGACCAGAGGAAGAGAATATGTTTACCGACGATGTATCCGAGTATAATTTACAGGACGTTTTTATCACCGCAGCACGTACAGCAAAAGTACGGCAGCTTTCAATTGCAGCTCACGCTTCCTTATGCAGCAGTCTTAAATAAAATTCTACATATTGTATGTTTAGAGTATAGAATAGTACTGAGGATTTCAAATAACTTCTTTTTTAAAAGGCAGGTTCTTGGGAGAGAAATGAATCCACCAAAGTGTGCGTGCAAACTTCTGCTCGTTGTCTACATTACACAATTAGCAAAAACAAACATCTATTTGTATTTCATCGAAATTATCAAAAAAAAGCGGCAAAAACAAAACGTTAGCATACTCCCATTATGAGTAAAAGTTTTGCACTCACTCTTGTTTTTACATAAAAGTAAATAAAGTTTATCTTGTGATGAAGCATGTCAATAATTTACATTTTGACATCTGTGGGTGTAGACTGCTTCTGAAGCTTTTTGACACCTGCGTAAGGACTTCTGTTAAAAATGACAAACTTATCTGGAGGTAATGATGACGATATTATCCTTTAGAAATGTGGTGATGCAGAAGAGTCGTGTTGAGAAAAGTGCAGGAGGAAAGTTGTCAAACTTACCAATACGGCGATACTTTTAGGCACCACATTTTAAGATGATATCATCTCGGTTTTTTAATGATCTATACAGCAGCGGTTCTCAACCAGTCTAGCCTAAGCTCCCCAAACAAACTCCTTCATGAAAAATCGTGACCCACATATTTTTCAACCAATCAGATTTCTTTAGTGAAACATTGGGCAGATGATACAAACGTGACAGAACAAAGAAACGGAACAAAACACACTTTGAAAAACGCCAAATAAACTTTTTGACACCATTTTTTTCCCAGGCACAAATTCGTGACACACTGAAAACAGCTCCGCGACCCACTTTTGGGTCCAGACCCTCCAGTTGAGAACCACTTATCGACCGTTTCAAAAAGTAATGGGGAAATAAAGCTGAGAGAAAGAGGGAATGCACTGTCGAAATTGCACAAACAAACAAAGAATTAAACGTTTATTACCGTGATACCAACACAGGAAAAAATATTGTTTGATTTTTTCCTTGAAACATATCTAAATTTGTTCAATTAAAATCCTACTCAGGATTAAATACAGCGTGCAGCATTTGAGTACCTGAACGTGTGTATGTTCTGGGTGTACTGGTTGTAACACTTGTCCCAGTCCTCCCAGTTTGCGCCGTCCGGTCTGCTATGCTCCTCGCTGCTCCTGCAGATGGACACATGTCCTCTCGGATCAATTTGGAGTCTCTGATTCTCATCGATCGCTGAGGCTGTTCAGTGTGTGTAATGTGTGTCCCTTTACTTTGAAAACCAGTGACCCTATATGATTATTCAGTGTATATACGTGTGTGTTACATGTGATACAGGAAGTGTCAGTGGGCTCACACCAAAGAGACAAGAGGCTCAAGTTAACATGCTATGTAGCTGCTGTTTAAATACATACATGGACTTCACTGTCGAGTTTAAATTCACTTTGTGCGTGTGTTTGTGTCTGTGTACATATATATAGATTTTAAGACAACCAAAATCTAACAAATTCCATTTTTAAATGTGGCGTACGCAAATTAACATGACAACCTGACAATTCATTGCAGGAGTCATGGGAAATGTAGGATCCTGAAATGAGGTCACGGGCAGTTCAAGCTGAGAAACTGTGACCTAGGCTGCAGATTAGATACTTACATGATGTTGGTCTTTAAATTCAGAATGATGTTATTATCTAAAGACAGACAGCTCATGAACTGCTACTTTAAATCAACATTACATACATGCATGTCATACTTATATCTAGTGTGTTAAAGCTAATGGATGCTGCTAACTCGTATAATCTATTCAATTGAATTATTTTGCTCTATTCATTGCATTTTTTTTGCATTAATTTGAATTAAGGTGTCTTTATTTTTAACTATAAATTGATAGGTAAGAGATAGGGTATTTGCAGTACATTTTTTAAGTGTTAACTGAGTTTGTGAGTGCATAACAACACGGTTTTGTTTAAAAAAAAATTGTTGAGACAATTTTATTTTGAAGCAATCTCCCTCTTCTGTCGAGCTAACTGTGCATTAAAAGGCGTTGTTGCTGTATTTAACAGCACCGCTTGCACCGGCTGAAACCCGGTCTTTTCCACGTTGTTCCTCTTTGCCTGTGTCATTCCTGCTTCGTTTCGCTTTTTGTCTCTCTGGCACCGCCAAGTGAGAAGGGTATCTCCGAGTGTGAAGAGCTCCTCCACTCCTCTCTGAAAGCACCCTGCAGTAGCAGCATGGTAATTCTGCTCCTCTATCTTTCCTCTGCATCATGTTTACCTAGCAACAAGCATCACCCGCGGCTGGCCATCCCATTGGTCATTTGAAAACGCACCGGGGACCAATGGCAGGGCTGTTGCCATGGTACAGTGTATAGTTGCCGGGTGGAATTTTGCTGCAAGGCACGTGAGTCTCAGAGTCTGCTTGCCTCCTCGCGCTGCTGTTGTAATCTCCGCTGTCTGGTCGTTAGTACAGCTGAACGTGATTTAGTGAAAGCCTCTTCGTAGCTCAGAGTAGGGAATTATTAACATTATTATTACTAACCTTTATTCACATATTCAGTAATAAAGCCGGAGCAGTGCGTCTCTTTACCGTCAACAACACACACAGAGAGAGAGAGAGAGGGAGAGAGAGAGAGAGAGAGAGAGAGAGAGAGAGGAGAAAGAGAGCGGCAGATGCAGACGGCAGGAAGCGGCTGCGTCTAATTCCTGAAGCTGCTTTTCTTTCTACCAGTGCAATATGCTGCATCACTGCCTAACAAAGGCATAATGAGGTTAACAAGCTATCACAAACATCTTTAGTGTGGGCTATTTTCCACACAAAGAAAATAAAAGATATGTAATGAATAAATATGATTAAAGCCACTTTTAACAAAACTACAAAAGCTCCAAATAATATTTGAGCTGACAAATAAAATGCAAACAGAGTTTTACTCCAAAAAAGGGAAATAATTATCATGATTACTGTGTGTAAAACTTCCTACACAAATCTGTTGTATATGCACAAAGAGCCAGATTTTATCTAGACCCTTGGTTGCAACATGTTAATTTAAATATAACTTAAAAATACATCTTAAAACGTGTCCCTTTAAATATTCCTGCTAGTTGTGTCAGATATTTATTTTTTATGTTGCAAAAATTGTATATTTGCAGGAGATTGAGTCAACATGTAGGCTATAGCACTTCATAAATGTGTTTTAATAAGTGCAAAGTATTTGCTAAATTAAATATGCACTGTATTATTTCCACCCTCGATTTTTAATGGTGTTCCTATTTGTATTTTTACAATCTCTTTAATGAAGAAACCTACTTAAAAGGAGTTGGGGAAAATGTAGAGAGGTTGTGTGAGTTTGCATCATATGAATGCCCTGTCATTCCCAGCATAAGTAAACACTCACACACAAATACACACATTCTCTCACCTGTTGCTCATCTGTCTTAATTGTGGAGCAGAGATAAGTGAGGGTTTTGCGTTGCATGATGAGAGTAGAAATGTTTCTGCCCAGTGCAAACAGACCTATGCACACAGTATGAACAGGACAAGGAGTAAAGAAGGGCTCAGTTTTCTTGTCTTTCTGTTCTTCTGTGTGCCCAGCCTCCTTTTAGCATCCAGCTTGCATGCCTGCCTGTGCAGAAATGTATGCCATAAAATAAAAAATTGCACAGGTGAAATGCCCTGCTGCCTTCACAGGCAAAGTCCGCACTGACTTAGGTTGTACAGATATTTTTTTCTGATATCTGCAACTTGTTAGTGCATCTCTTAGGTCTTTCTGTGTCCCTTGAAACACACAAAGCCTATCCAGTTTTTTTCCTTTTGTTTACGTTGCATTGTCTGTGATATTTTTTACCAAATTGTGCTGCATAATATCACGTTTTTCCCTAAATCGATTCTCTAACTCTAAATGTTCAGGCACTTAAAAAACCATTTAGTCTCACTAACTGTATCACTAAGATTTTAACAATTTTTAAGACATGAAGAGGTGTCAGACAATGAAAAGGAATATTGTAAAATAGTGAAAACAATCAAATATTTGTACAGTGAAAAAATACCTACAGATAATTAACAAAAAAATTGTGTGATTGATTGTTTTTGAATAAGATGGACGGGATAGATGATTTTTGTGTAATGAAAGTTGTCGCTCTCGATCGTGTCTCTGTGTGTGGTTCAGGGTACAAGCCATCGTTTCCCCCTCTGCAAAATCTACCTCAGGATCTCCCCCTCAGCCCAGACGGACCCAGTCACCCTGAGCGGGCCATTAGGCCACCTTTGAAGCACATCACCTGTAGTGATACATCTGCATCTGATTACCACGTTAGCATGCAGTGCTACTGTGCTGTATCGCTCTGTAACGCTTCTTCCTCCCTGTTAATCTCGGAGAAAGATCATTTTAATGCACGCTCTATAATTATAGCATGTTATTAGGCCATGATATCTTATTTTAGCTGCGACTGGTCAGCTGTTTTTCACTGTGTGGGAGTGCACAGCTCTGAACCAGGGTTCTGGAGCCCGGAGCTGGAGTAGATTACTGAGGAAAACTGGAATTAAATGGATAATACAGGACCAAAATGTACATGGCTTTGACTTACATTTTGCAAACAGACATTTCAATATAATAAACTGTTAATGGAGGACTTAGAGAGGCCTACATTGTTGGTGTTGCTTTTTCACTTTAGGGGACTTTTTTAATACTGTTTATTAATCTGCACAGCTCACAGGCTGAAAGGACATGAAATAGGGCTACAAAGTAAAGTGAGTGCAGAGTGAATTTTCCTTTAAGAAGCCGTCAGCTGGTTTATGACACTGTTTGTGTGCTGAGCTGTTCCCAGGCAGCATTGTGCCTGATTTAGCCGGAATGCTCGGATAGCAACAGTAACAACTTTTAGCTCAGGCTGAGGAGGAGAAGTCACACATCTCGGCTGTAGGGAGTCACTCAGTGACCATGTGCTCATGGAAGCCTTTTGCCCCTCTCACTCCCCCGCTGGATCTCCTCCCCCATCCTCCCCCTCGGTCTCCCCCCCTTGTCCTCCTCCCTCTTTCCATTTCTACCTGACATCTTCAAACTATTTCCGCGTCATTCCTGCCTCGCGCCGTTTGAAGAGACACTGGGAAACTAAGCCGAAGGCCCCGCCCACATGCACGTCCACTATCCAATGAGAGCCAAGGGAGGGACTTGAAGCAGCCAATGAGGTTGCAGCTGCCGTAGCGTCGGGTAGCAACAGAGCCCGTAGAGGGTGCCTGCTGAGTGAGGGTAGAGGCAGCGTTTACAGGAATACAGACAAGTGAATGAACAAAAAGACCTTTAATATGTTACATATAAGTTATATTAAAACCTGTCAGGTCTCTTAATGTTATTTTAGTTTCTTAATTAATTACCTGAGTCACTTTAAAGGTTTCATAATCTATCTCTCGGCCTGTTTTTCCACCTTTCCACTGAAAAAAGACTTCTCTCTTAAATTAGTGTTCAGCTATTAGGGGATGCTTTTGTTTAAGTCAAGAAAAATGTATTTAAGGTAAACATGCACATTGTCATGACATTTCTCAGCACAGGCCTCTTGTGTTTCTCCTTCAACATTACCTTAATACCAACATACCTCTGTATCTATACACTTTTAAGATTCTGATTCCATTGCCATCAAACCTTTATTTTTTTGCAAGCCTTCAGAAAATAGAGTATTTTAGAAACCTGTTAAGACAAGTTTGAGACTTAAAGTTCAGGACTTTATTCACCATTACTGGCCTGTTATTTGGTTTTTATAAGTATGGAACAAACTACATTTTATCTACAAACTTGTATTAAGAGTTTAAGGTTGTGTGTGCATGCGTGTATATAAAGTTCCAGTATATATATCCTGCTGTTACTATAAATGGACAGGCAGGAGAGGTCTGCTCGGACCAGACTACTGCGGTCAAAGGGAAGGTTACTGTCCGGCTATCTAACTCGAATCGTTGGTAAAGTTTCGTAAAATTAGTCGGCATCTTAAGGTCGGTTGATGAGACATTTCTCTATTGTCATGTTTTGGTCCTGTATGTGTATCTGCCCTGGTTTCTGTAGTTGTGAGTGAGTCTGCGCCAGACAGACCCGCTCTGACCCCCACCTCACTGAGTTGGTACGGTCCGTGTGTCAGGGTGGGGGAGCCGTGTGGGAGCGCAGCACAGATTCCGTCTGACGGAGAAGCACGGAGAGGGAAACGGGAGAGAAACATGAGCTGAAATCGCCCTTGTGAAGGTTTCCATCTTGAAGGACTAAAAAAAAAAAAAGAAAAGAAAAATCTCCCCGAGTTTAAAGAAGGAAGGATACAAAGAGTTTGCGAGCGGAAGAAGAGGCGCGTCAGGGAGCGATCAAAGGCGTCTGACAGCAAGCTCAGGAACTTCTGTGGATCTGGTTTCTTTACTTCGACACGACTCTCAAGTTTTGGTTCCGTGCAGTTCAGACGATGTTTGTAATTGAACTTTAGTGAGATTACCTCTGAGGCGGACTTCCTCCTGGATCGAGCTTTGGTAAACAAGAGGACCGGAGAGTTTGGAAGTACAATGCAGGCCGGCGATCGTCTTCAGCCCGGGGAAACACTCTGCATGTAACCCCCAGATACTGGATCTAAACTTCAACTCACGGTGCAGGGTACCCGTCTGTTCTGTCACTTTGTTCCTGTTGATCACCTGTGAGTGTGGATATATCCTGCTAGAGGAACTTTTCTGTGGGACTACTCCATCACTGTGTGTTTACAGGTGTTTGTGTCACTGCCTGTTGTCACAGTGACTCTGTACAGTGTATGGGGGATTACAGTGTAGTCTGGCTGTTTAAAGGGGCTCCTTTTCACCCTGGCAGAGGCCAGCCACCTCCTGCTGTGGGCGGGTGAAGGGGAGCTGAGTCTGCGTGGAACTCCGGCTGTTCAGGCTCTGTGACATTGCCAGTGGAGGGCTGTGTGTGCGTGTGTTTGTGTGTTTGTGTGTGTGTCACTGGATTAATCTGAGTGATAACATCACTCCACACTGCCCTGCTCTGTCCACTGAAGAGTCCCCCCCAGAAAGCACCAGTAATTGGAGCTATTTTTAGCAGAAGGGATGGGGTAAAAGCAGGCAGCTGGAAACCCAACTCCCCTCCATCTCCTTCTTTTCCTCCCCCCTCTGTCACTCTACCTCGCTCAGCCCACCTGGCAGCATGCTGGGCGAGCCTGGTTAGCACAGACTGGACTTGCACCTGGTTAAAGTGTGAAATAACAAACATTGGATGAACTTGTTGTGCTCTCGGAAGCTTTGGATCTGAGTAAACTGGGAGTGCTTGCTGTACTGTGTTCTACTGGTTCAGGCTGCACTGGAAACACAAGCCCTGTCCTGGATTAAGATGTTTGAAGAGCTACAAGCGGTGTTAAACTTGCTCTGGACTAAGTGAAACTATAATAAGCAAGTAGAGTGCCACTAGTTAACGTATTGTGTTAGTGAAGGTTTAATTTTACTAGTTTAATATCAGCCACCAGCGATCTGGAGCGTCTCCAGCACAGAAAGAATGCATGAAACTGCCAACGTAACAAAAAGCTAAAAACCTGATTAACCAAATATTCTATAACCCCCCCAGAGAACAGATTATATATGTAGAGATCTATATCTATAGTGTAACTCCACAGAAAGCAGAGATTACATCCTTTATATTTTTACTTCAGAGAGACGAGCTGCCTGTACACCAGTTGGTTGCCTTAGAAACCACAGTCACAAAAAAAAACAAGCCAGAGAAGACGGTGCCTTTTGATTGGTCGGTTTGGTTTCCCACCATTTCAAGATTCGTTGATTGAGTTGGATGTACTGAAGTGTAGGACTCTGGGAAACGAACGCGCGTCTGATGACAGTTACCTGAACACACACACACCTGTCACAGCAGCTCTGACTGACACCGTTTCCCTGCTGGACCGAACCATTGCCAAGCGTTTCCATGGTGATCACGTCATCGTCATCCGTGGAGGACAAGCCTGTGCCCGCGTGCAGGATGGTCCAAACAGAACCCTGGATCAGCACAGCCCTGCTGCGCAAGAACAAGAGTCAGTACACACAAACACACACACACACACACACACACACTCCTCTCTCACTTTCCTCACAGTGCAGCTACGAGTGTGTGTTTGAGTCTGCCGTCAATACGCGTTTTAAACATTTGATTGGCTTCCGTCAGTAAATATCAGAGGTTTGTTTCGGGCATAGATGAAGACAATGGTGTGTGTGTTGATGGTATGAACTCGGCAGAACACGCTGGTCTTAACTGATCATGTTTACGTTTTTCATTCTTGTGGGTATGTTTGGATTTTGAAGAGAAAGTTTAACGAGTATCCTGATAAGAACAGAAGATGAAAGAAACCAGGGGGGCTTGTTTATTTGTACTATACATTTTTTATGGTTGTTTACTTTAGTAAAGATATAAAAAAACTGTCAAAAGCTCTGGATGAAGTTAAATGTCAAATACCATTAGGAAGGACTGTTAGCTCAGCTGCTGCTAACGACATTAGCTCAGTTTTTAGGTGACGCTTGGTTCAGTTTTTCGTTCTTGAGGTTTCAGCAGAGGTCTCGTCTTCTCAAAAAACTAACTCACCTGGTTGTTAAAAACCAGGAAAAACACTAAACAAACAGTTTGATTTTTAAATAAGTGTTTCTCAAAGGCTCTTTGGTGGACACAGGAGGTCAGAAATGGCTGTAGGCTGAGTGCTGCTAAATAAGTTGGTTATGTTTTTAGGTGAAGATTTCTTAATTTTTTCAGTTACCAGCAGCAATGTTTTTCCACACCGCTTTCAGACAAAGCAGAACTGGGAATGACAACCAATAAAACACACTAAAAGTGAAGTTTCTTGTTAAAAGTAACCCTCTAAAGCAGACACAGCACATCAGGAGGGGCTATTAGCTCGGCCGTTGCTAACAACTTTAGCTCAGCTCGTTCCTCCTGTGTTTTTCGTTCAGTAGGTCACATCCAGGAGCCAAATTATCAATAGAGTTCTTCATCCCTACAAAATGAATGGATGCAGAGATTTAAACTGGTTAAACACTCAATAAAGCAGTTTAATGTTAACATCAGTGTTTCTCTAGCGTGACTTCAGGGCTGTAACTCACTGTAGCTCGCTGTTTTCTCATTATCTCAGGTATTCAATAACTGAAATTCCTTTTCTGGTTCAAATACATAGATTAGAAAAGCAGGATCTACAAAGTAACGTTGATTCTGACTTCCACAGTAAGAAAGTAGTCCAGTTTGAGAGCTGAAGAAAAGTGCAGCCTTGACTGTCTGTTGTCGCGTCGTGTTATTAAAGCTGTATGCTTTGCTTGATTGGTTAGAGCTTTACATATTTAAAATGTAGTCCTTGTTATTGATCCTATTATTTATCGTTTAAATGCTCGGCCCTGGTCTGTACAGGTTAACACTCTGGTAGTTGTGTCTTTTTCGGAGGCGCTGAAGGCGTGAGGTCTGCGGTGTGTGCTGATCTCAGTTTGTCTGCTCGTACGTTCATTCAGAATATTAATCAATGTGAGGGGGTTTCTATTCAGAAGTGGTCTGCTGGTCCACTTTGATCTGGTCTTCGTACAGCTAAGGGTCGTCATGATACCAACCTTTTAAACTTTGATGTGATTCTAGTAAAAATTTAACAATATTGATACCTGTTTGGATACAACGGTAACAAAAATGAACGTCATAGACACAATATTGGGTGTAATGTTTTGTTCTTATTTAGCAAAGATTGCAGGCAACCTCCTGCACACTGTCTGAAGTGCTACGGGAACATTGTCAGCGTATGTGTACGATTTAGACTACTCTCTGTCTGTTTGTAAGACACACAAATGTAACTTATAAATCTTTACAAGACGCCAAAAATCCTCGAGAAACTTCACTAGATGCCGACCTGTAAAATTGAAAAGACCGCCACTTCTCTCTTTCACTCTCTAAAAATTTGACAGAAGATCTGATGTAGAGCCTTTAGTACTTTTTGATACTGTCAGTCATTTAAAAAACTTAAAGTAGTATTGAAAGGTATCAAAGGATTGGACATTTTGACAACCGTTCTGCTGTTCAGGTTTAATATCGCCTCAGACTGAAAAGATGCTAGCTGGCTCCACATTACTATGCTAACACAGTGTATTTACCTGGTTCTAACACAGAGAGGTGTGTTTTACCTGCTTCTATATCTCGTTACGGATTAAGACCTGACCTATACGTTTGAATTAGATGTGTTTATAAAGTATGAAGTTTGTTTTTAACCCTATACCCCTCCTTTGATGGAAGCCTTGTTTGCAGTTCAGCCTTTAATTTTAATTTGTATTCACTGATCTCTACATTAAAGTGGTCCGTATGGTGGATTATCATTGCCTTTAATTCACACTCCTGCGGAGCTTATTGCGGTCTGTTGTTTAACTCTTTGACGAGCAGAAAGAACACGTTGTTTTGTGTTGTTCATCTTATCTGAACAAAATCGACAGCGCGTCTGTAATAACATGACGACAGATGTCCATGTGACCTGGTGTTGTTGTTGTCCCTGGTTTATTGTGTCAGTGGGACAAAGCGTGAGGCCGAGGCGGGCTGGGTGTGTGTTGTTCAGCTTGACTGGATTTTATTGTACAGATATGTCAGGGGAGATGGTTGATCTCTGTGTGCTTGGAAAACGCAAAGAACAAAAACTCTGAACATTGTACTGGACGTATAAAGAAGTGCTTATCTGTAAATGTTGTTTTAGATTTTGTCTTACAGAATGTGTTGTTCTGCAAAGCTTTGCCTTCTCTCAACAACTTACTGCTGATACAAACATGCAGTTCTTGCTTTATCTGACACTCCTCTGGTTTTACTGGTGATAATAAGACACATACACCCTGAAATCACTTACAACACTCAGGACGTCCATGTAACTGTAACGTGGGAAAGCTGACCGTCATCCATGATGACCCAGGCTCAGAGACACTCAGGCCGCCTTTATTACAGCTCCATCTGTCATGTCATCTTATCAAGAAAGCCGTACAAGTTATTAATATTATTTAATGCATTATTTACTGCATCAGCAGAACATCAGTCATATATTTAACCAAAAGTTACCGTGAGAGAAAGAGACGAATTTAAAGTGGTTAAATTTCACAAATACATTGGCGACATCAAAGTACCAAACATACACAGGGTGCAGAAATAAACCTTAAATTTTTGGTCGTTAAAAACAAGAAATTACACATTATTGGGGTGCCGGTAGCCAAGTGGTTATGTTGCGCGCCCCAAATGCTCAGAGGCTATAGTCCTCAGCTGTGGGTTCCAGCGTTAAAGCGTTAATACCCTTGCTAGTCAGCACCAAAACTACTTTAAAGCACAGTATATTTCCTCTGGTCTGAACCCTCACCGCTGTACAGATGGGGTTCAAACTTGAGTTAGGTCACATCTATTGACGTTCTAGTTTGACTGCTTTGTAAAAACCAATTCATAAAAAATCACTAATTACACAGCAACAATAATAACACGAATATCTTAAGAACAAATCCAGAATTTGTGTGAAAATATTACCCGTTCCACGCCCGGTTAAATGAGTATGGTTGAAATGTGCTAATTTAATCCAAGTCCCAGTGTCCCCCGTGAACCCTCTAAGACTTGGATTTACACCCCAAGAGACATCTCTGTAAGAGTGCGAGAACGTCAACACGCTAAAGATGTCAACATTTTCAATACTTCAGAACTACGTTCCAAAGATTTACAAAAACGACAGATCTAGGGTCATATTTTAAACCAAAAGCTGCCCGAGAGAAAGCGAGAGCAGCTGTTGTCCATTCAAATTCACAAGTCAGCAAATACTAAAATTCCTCAAGTCCTTTTGGCGTTAAAGTTACGCTTATGTTTCTTAAATAGAGAGCAGAGGAGACGACACCGTCTAAAATGTCCAAGTACATTGGTAATGTTTCGGTACTGGAACGTTACCAATGTATGCAAATAAGACAGTGTGCTGGAGTTTGCCTGCAATTTTTGGTAAGTCATAACAATAAATGTACCCAGCATTGGGTGACTAGGACTTTTGTTGCTGGGGTATAAAACAGGTTACGATATCGTTTGAATCATATCTAAGTTTAAAAATCTGAAATTGACACACTGTCCAATAAACATCCGCCATCTTCCTCCACTTCAATGCTTGAATGTTGCACAGCGATGTACATCGTTGGTGTCTGATGTAGTCTGCAGAAGTGTCAGAGTGAAAAGTTTGTATAATGTCAAACATGTTCTCACATCACAAAGAAGCAGCCCTGTGAGTGTGTGAAGAGGTAAACTTGTGTTTTAATCAAAGCAACTGTTGATTCAGATCTTCAGGCTCTTATTGTGAAGGCAGCAGAGGCTCTATGGTGTGAAACCACCACAGGAAGTGTCAGTGAAACCAAAATACTTGTAAAGGTTAATTTATAAATACACACGTATTAGATTTCATTCGAGGTATAAATAAAAGTTGAGCAGGATGAGAACTCAGTGAGACAGACAGAGAGCAGTTTGAGCTGATCATACAGTTTTTATACCAAAAACATACATGATCACCTGAGTCTGATCCATGTGTTACACAAACAGAGTCATACCTGAAGGTGAAGTGAAGAACAGCTGATTGGTCAATGTGATCAGAGAAATAACAACCCTGTAAAAGTGACCCAGATTAAAGTTGTTGTATTTCTCATCACAGTGTTTCACCTGTCAATCTTCATCAGAGCTGGCGGTGATGTCATTTCCTCCTCACGACTCTTCTTAATCTCCAGCCATCAAATGCATGTTGCATCTCTGTAGAGCTGTTTGCACACATGCACTCCTGAAATTTTCAAGAAAATTTTAGACAGCCTGCCCCTGAAATCTTCCTCAGTTGCTCTTTCCCTGGGATGGAAGGGGAGGGGTTATGGTGGCCAAATATGATGTCAAATGAGATTGCAGGAATCCAAGATGAAAGGACATATTTACAGTATCAACGAACACGTGGTAAAAACGAGTATGAAGCAGCTTCATTACGTGAAAGATGATCACACTGGTTTCATGATATAAACCACATCGGCCCGCCCGCACGCCCATAGTGAATTTTCCAGAATATTTACTGCTTTGTCCATACATGGCTCAACCTGATTTTTTTGTGGACTTTTCCTAGGGGGCTAGCAGGAAGAAAAAAGTCTAGATAGAGTCGGGTGAAAAATGTGGCTGTTTGCGTTTTAACATGTAGCCCACCCTGTAAGTTTTGGGAAATTATTGGAGTTTTCTATTTAGGTTTGAAAACACCAACACAAGGGGCGTTGGTGTCCTAGCTGTTAGTTTGCGCGCCCCGTGTACAGAGGCTAAAGTCCTCAAAGTCGGACCTGTTGCGCCTTTGTCAGAAATAAGTAACTTTTTATTCTTCTGTTTTACTGCTTGATCTGGCCACAATTTCTCCTCCCTTAAACTCTCATGATCAGACAAATCGCACTCATTCTGCTTTTAAAAATACAAAACGTGTGATGATCGATGCTACTTCACCTTGACCTCCTTGTCCTAGCCTCCTTTTTTCCTTCAAATTACGGGCACATTAAGTTCTATCCTTTATATATTTTGCCTCATCCTTTGGCGTTAGTGTCCGGTGTACCTCAGGGGTCACTTGTGGGACCAGTTGTTTTCCTGAAAAGATCTCTCCTTCAGTCTTTAATAGTCGTAGTATTTGTCTTTGTTGTGACAGTGACATGCTCCCTGTGTGCAGATTCCTCTCATTATGGTGAGATTGTTGTGAGAAACTGGATAAGACCAACTCTGACACAGAAGTCTTTGTCGTTCTGTCACAGCACATCATAAAAGAAATCCTGCCATCTGCTGGTAAGCCGTGGAAGCACATCAAGCTCACTGCAAATGATTTAGTTTGTTTTGATAGATTTGAAAGTTTTGATTACCTTTTTTTGTCACCTCAGCTCAGACAGGATTTAAGCATAACTTCAATTATCAGAGGCTTTCTTAGCAAGCTGTGATTTATTGATATTTATGAATTTGAAGTCTGCAGATTATTTAGAGCTCATCACACGTGTTGAAGCATCTCCCCACTGATCATCTGTAAGACTGGGAATCTTGGTGTTTGCTTTTTCAGACTAGCTGGTGACAATTTCCGATCCTTTTGAATACTACGTGTTTAAAATTATACAATATCAGTTATTTAATTATCAAAAGTATCAAAAGTCATTTTTTCCACTTAAGGCTGCTGCTAAAAAAGAGAGAGCACTGTCTAAATTGCACAAATACATCGCCAAAGCTCTGATACCCAAACGTTGCCGATGTATTTGTGCAATTTAGACGGTGTGCAGGAGTTTATCTGCAATTATTGTTCATTAAAAACAAGAAATTAACAAATATAGGGGGCATAGGATTTCTATTTTTGTTGCTGTCGTATTGATGTAATTTATTTATATCAAAGTTTAAAAATGTGTAATCTTCACATCCCTATATCTGACATTCATGAGTCCAGTTGTAGCTCCACTTCTTGTCTTCAGGGCTCATAGATGTGTAAGAGAGACTTTCTTGACTTCACTTCTTTTATTGATGTTGTATATTTCCTTTATTATTAGTGCCATTTTGAGCCGTGTAGTCTGCATGTGGTTATGTTCTTGTCTGACTGGTTATTTGGGTCCGTTTGCTTTCATGTATTATTCTCCTCTTATATGCACAGGAGTCTAATTTGTTGGTGTGTTGCTTATCATTTTAAACCTCTTTTCACTCATATTTCTGCCACTTGTATGTTCTTCCAGCTCCAGCACGTCATTGCAACAGTTATCGTGTTTTGAGGCTCTGATCCTGTAAAAACTCAGGTGTCCTACACTCAGTACTGTACCTGAATGCATCCTATTAGTGGACACTGACAGAGGACTTTAGCTGCTGCTCTGCTAACATGCTGCTCATTCTGCTCCCCCTTGTGTGGACAGAGTGTTAGACTTAAACCATCCAGCCAGAAATACATGAATCAAACTGTATTTTTATCAATGAGTGACATTTAGTGTGTTTATTTTTGCACAATAATGCAATGAGCAGCCTCAGCGTACGTACAGTCGGTTCAAACTGCAGGTTGTTTAAATTTGAAGGGCTGTGAAGATAAACTGCACACAGAAACATCTCTGTCATCAGCACTGTAAACTACAGCCTCTGAAATGTTGGACTTAAATCTGATGGTCTGTACAAAAAGATGAATGAACTCTTCAGAGATGGTGGTCCTTTATATACTTTGAGTCTGATGAGACAGAGTTTATTGGTTGATGTTAGAGTATTTTTATCGTGTGCTGGTCTTCATTAAGGTGAAAAGATATGTTCTCCATATTCTGATTATTAATAAACTTGCTAACAAAAGAAAAAAAATGTCAGAATAAAACAGACTTATTCCCACCAGCTGCTCTGTGAGGCTGCACTGAGACACACTGGTCTTCAGAGCATCATAATGCTAACATGTAGTGCTCACTGACGATAAATTTGACTTTTAATCGTTCCTGGTACAACGAGATGTGCGTGCTGCATTCCTTCACACCATCTGGCCAATCAGACAAAGTCCCAGCTAGCCTTCAGATACCCTCGGATAATTAAGGTCGTCAAAAAATACTTTGGTATTTTCAATGCCACATGTTTTAAACAGATACAATCTCGGGCGCTGGTTTGCCTAGCAGTTAGCTTGCACGCCACATGTACAGAGGTCGTAGTCCTCGAAGTGGGCGACCAAGGTTTGACTCCAACATGTGGCTCCTTTCCTGCATGTCATATATGTATCAGAGAGGGGGGGCTATGAGAGCTCCTTTATTTGTTGCCGTGGTATCAAAACCGGTATTGATATTTTTCCATTTAAAGAATCATACTGAAGTTTAAAACTCTGGTATTGTGACCATCCTACTTCAGATTAATTAGTGTGAATGAGTTAGCACTGAGCTGAAGAAGACTGACAAGCATTAAAACCTAAATGAAGTTCTGCATCTTTTTACTCATAAACCAAAGATTTTGATTATTCTTAACTTAACCTGTTGTTGCTACCAATGGAAAAGTCAGTCACCAAATACTCATCCATTTGAAGTTGAGCTGCATCTTCCAAACAAAGCGTATGATCAACAATGAAGCCAAAAATCGCGATCCAGTTAGTTACCCTGCAAAGACAGGGATTCTGGTTTCTAATGACTGGATTGTGTGTCAAACTCAAACTGTAACAAGCTAGCTGTAGCTGTTAGCTTGCTGCGTTTGTGTGACCGCTCATATTCACTTTAACCTTCCAGTAAACTTCAGTTCTTTAAGTTTTACTCTTCTCTTGAACTTTTGGGTAAAGTTAAACTTTGAGAACCGTTTTCACATATGCACGTCTAAACATTTCTAGATAGTTTTAGGCAGAGTGCCCCTGAAATCTTCCTGAGTTGGTTGTTCACACATGCAGCTCACAGCGAGAGACTATCGCTGTCAGATGGTGGAGCGCGGAAATCTCAGGAAGCAAGACACCATGCAAAAAGAACGACGTGGAAGCAGCAGACATCCAACAGAGTCCAACGCTAGAATGACTAATTTTGCATTGAAATCAACAAAAGAACGGAGAAGAACATACTGACGAATAGAAAACAAAAAGAATCAGTTTAATTATGTCAATGGAGGTCACACCCGTCACGCTTTATAGTCAATGGTGAAGCGCCAATTGTAGGATATAAAAGTCAAAACCACCCCCCAAGGCGAATCCCCGCTCGCTTGCAGTGAATATTTACCGCTGCGTTCTCACATCAGATCATTCTGACCCGGTGTGTAAAATTTACGATGGGACTAGCAGGAAAAATTCAGGTTAAAGCCGGAGTGAAAATGTTGTCTGTTTGCGTTCACACATGCGGCTCAATCTGAAACATTTCAGGACGTTTTTAGGAGCTTTTTGTGCGAGTGTGAAAACGCCAAAGATGAGGTGAGGATGTGTTTGCATGATGACACAGTTCAGAACTTAAGCAGTAAAAACGTTCTTCATATGAGTCAGCTGATCTGTGTCGTGGATTAAAGGCTTTAGTCACTGTATGAACCTGTAGTTCACATGTAGTGATTGTATTAAAAGTGTGAATGTGTTCGGTTAGATCTGCCGGTTCAATGAAACCGTTAGATTAAAGCAGGCATTTGCAGACATTCATTCAGTGGCTAGACTCGTCCCAACCAGGGCGTCACTATACCAGAACTTTAAACTTCAATACCAGTAATAATCAAATGATGTCGATACCTGTTTGGTCCTACATCCACTGTTGGGTCATTTCTGAATTTGAATGAGTATCGTACATTTTGACAACACTACCCAATTACTTTTTTTTAATAAGCTAGCTGAACGTAACCTTCAGTCCAAAGATCAATTTGTTTCGTCACCATGGTTATGAACTTGTTGGCCAGTCGGGACATTGTTTAACTTCTATAAATGCTTCAAGCTAATTTTTCTGAACATTAAACTAGCCTCTGTTCAAGTTTCTCATACTCGGGTTCAGACTGGAAATCTTCTCCAAAAGAATTGAAGTCACGGTTAAACACACACTGCTATAGAGTAGTCACAACAACAGAATTTTAAACTTCCATATAATACTAGTAAAAGTTGATTCCACGGCATCAAAACTAGAAACGCCAGGATTCCAATATTGGGTCATTTCTTGCAGACAAACTGTGGAAGAGTTCGCCTCCAATTCTTGATGGATTCGTCCCTCACCAACGCACGTGACCTGAAGATGAAATAAACCTTGTTTTTAATGCTTCAATCCTTTTTGATACCATCAATCATTAAAATCGATTGGATCGTTTTGAAACACAGAGGTTGTTTTAGAGTATTGAAAATGTACCACCTGACACCAGTAGCTGATGTCCGTTGTTATGGACTCTGGCACAGAAAGGGTTAATCTTCCTGTTTTACATCATTAATCACCATGTTGTGTATACGTAGCAGAGTGTCTGACTGTACAGCGTGTCACTGTTACAGTAACTGCTGTTAGATTATTGTGCAGAAACTCATCACTGATGGACAGATGAGACAGTTGGCAGGGAAAGTGAAAACCCACAGACACAAACAGAGCCGTGATCAGGACGAAGGAGTGAGAGACGGAGGGATGTGTGGACGATGGAGCTACTTTCTGACAACATACAGACCAAACGATCAATCAATTCATCACAAAATAATCTCCAGATTAAACTACAACAGATATAGCTCATAGTTACAGCATCAGAGGAGCGCATCAGGTGTGAGGAGGAAGAAAGGATGAGGAAGGAAAGTTTGGAAAGATGGAGGATGGATGTGTCGCTGATGGAGGGATGATGGAAGGACGTACATGTATGGATAAAAGCGGAGAGTTAAGAACTAAGGAGCAGGAAGATGATAAATGAGTGGTGGAGGATGGGTGTAAAGATGTGGGATAAAGAGTGGAGAAATAAAGGGAGGTTGAGGTCTTGAGAGGCAGGAATAACAGATGATGGAGGGATGTTTACATCATATATGGATGTAAAGATGGAGGCTGGATGGATGAATTATGTATGTGTGGACCATGCACAGATGTATGCATGACGGACGATGAAGAAGAGATGATGGAGGGTCATTTATGGATGTATAGATGTATGAATTAGTGATGTCACAATACCAGAACTTCAGTATGATATCAGTGAACATCAGTCACCATCGATACCTGTTTGATACCACGGTGACAAGATTAGACGCTCTATGAACCCAAAATGAAGAAATATCTTGTTTTTATTTACCTTACTTGCAGGCTAACTCCTGACACTTTCTACACAGCAGTGTTTTGAAACGAGACACAAACGTAACTTTAGCATCTTTATGAAACGCCAAAAGGACTTGATCACGTCAGTATTTGCCGACCTTTGATTTTGATTTGACCACTACAGCTCTCTCTCTCTCGGAGTCAGCTTTTGGTTAAAATATGAGTTTTTTAAAGCTTTTTTTGCGATACTATGATCATTAAAATAACGGAGATTGTATTGTTTAAAAACATGTGGTTTCAAAAAGTATCAAACTATTGCACATTTGGCAAACCTTTGTATGTGTACATGTATGTATGAAGGCAGGATAAATGGAGGAGAGCTGAGGTCTGAGGAGCAGGAAGCATGATGAAGGCGAGGGGGAGGAGGGAGCGGCTGGTGGGGAGGCTCGGGTTGCTAGGGGAGAGTGTGTCAGGCTGCTGCTGCTGGAGGCCGGCCTGCGATTGGAGCGACTTGCTGAGCGGCAGAGAGGCGGAAGAGGAGAGAGAGGAGCAGCTAATGAGTATTGTAGGCTGGTTGCTGAGACAGCACCGGGTTTATTTATAGAGCGCTGGCCAGCCAGCCCTTAGATACCAGCAGCGAATCAGCTGACAGAGGAAGAGGGGGCCCCGACCAATGGCGGCATAAGAAGGGGGATGCCAGACTGAGGAAGTGCTGTGAGTGCCTCTCGCTCTCTTAAAGAGACGGTGCAGATTTTTCAGTACTAGGCAGATATTCTCTCTCTCCAGCAGTGTCATATCTGTAAGCAGGCCAGGACCCAGAGCACCAGGCCCTCTGACGCTGATTGGATTACTTTCTGCATCTCATCACACCGCACACACACACACACACACACACGTAGACCAACACACACACAGCTTTTTAACCAATAATCAAACTTTCAGTGCACACTCTTTATGTTCAATATGTCAAAATGTCCTTTTCTTTACGATCCCATGTGTTTTTAAACGATACAGTCTTTGATATTTGAAAGACAAATATTATCAGAAAGTACTAAAGTTTCTCGAGTCCTTTTTGCGACTTATATACATGTCACAGTTTTGTTTACGTCTCCACCGACAGACAGAGAGCAGAGGAGGTGACACTGTCTTCATTGCACAAATTCATTGGCATGTTTCGATACAAGAAAGTTGCCAATATATTTTATGCAATTTAGACCGTTTGCAGAAGTTCGCCTTCAATTGTGATGATTAAAATCAAGAAATGACCCCATGTTGTGTGCCGGAGACTTCCATTTTCTTTGCAGTGGCATGACGAGAGGTATGGATTTACTAATATCGTATCGAGGTCAAACTCATTGCTGAGAAACCTTTGATTCAAACAGACGTTCGTACATGTTCACTGAGAGTCTGAGTCTGGAGTTATGATGCAGTTATGTAAAAGTAGACCTCATTTTCAGACCTGAATTCAACTCTCACTCTTTAGAGCACAATAGCTCTGCTTTACAGAGTCGTGGTGAGAGAAAACACACACACTTAAATATCACGATAAACTGCTATGAGATACAGGATCCATTATCAAACACTACATGTTTTAATTCTTAGTCTCCATGCAAAGATTTCATTTCCTTACTGCTCTGACGTTGGACGTTTCAAGGTCGCTCAGGTTGCATTAATAGTCATTTCTTTGTCAATAGTATAACAGAGAGGAGCCCTTCATAACGGCTCTGTATGTAAAACTGCATGAAATCACAGTTGTTGTGATTTGGCAGGACTTAAATAAAACTTCATTAATAAAACTTAAGGTAACTGTTAAGCCTCTATTTAATGCATATGGTTGTTAATGCATTTAGGGTTACAGATCATCACACACCTGTGCTACACCAGTTCAGGTGTCTTCAGTTGTTTGAAACTGAATTAATGACGCTTTAATCAAAGTTAATATGCCAATGCTGCCAATGCAGACTGTGTTTCCTGCTGCTGTTTCACAGTAGAGGTTTTTGTACGACATATAGACAACATGAAAAGATTCAAGGTGAACTTTATTGTCTCACAAGGTGAGGACTTTGTCTAGAGCTCTTCACTCGTGGTGCAGCCATAAAAAGACGACAATCAACATGAAACTTAAAACAACAACAGATGATAGTCGAGAGCCTATCTGTCTAATTTACCTTCTGGACACTACAGGGATAAATAACATCGGAGCTGTTTATCAGTCAGAATCTAAACATTCATCACGAGATGCTTTTTGATGCAACTTGGTCAATGTTCGTTGTGTTTAATCTAGCAGAACTTCTTTAACTTGTTGCCGCCACATTTTGGACTTCAGCAGAAGGAATCACAGCTGGTCGAGAGTGCATCAGAAGGAGCTCTCTGATTGGCTGCAGCGAATCTCTGACTCTTGATTTTTTTCTTCTTCTTCCTATTTTTGCAAATAATGACTGCAAACATTTGCACATTTGTTATCAAATTAACTAATTAATATTCCATGTATATGACGGACTGGTTTATCAGAGTCATGGTGGCATTAAGAAGGATTTGTATCGTCTACTGGTTTTTATTTTCGTGCAGATTGTAGCTTTATGTTGGCAGCTCGCTGTCGTTTGCGTCAGTGGGAAAACTTTTAAAGGATAAAAACGTATACATGTAGCTTATTTTAACAGTTGAGTGATTGATCCAAACACAATCACAGTGTTGATTCAGGTCTCTGGATCTCAGTGTGTAACGTGTGTATCGGGGGTGGGTGGGTGGTTAATGTGTCCCTGAGCTGCATGATCACATTACAGGTGTGTGTTCCTCCAGGTGACCGACTGCAGAGAGGAGGAAGGAGCAGGATTAACTGTGTCAGAGTATCAGTAACTTAGTGATGAAGAGGATTTAAGGGTGGTGAAGGCAGTCAGAAAGTCCAACAGTATGTGGACAAACAGGCAGGAAACTCCCCCATCACACACACACACACACACACACACATCCTCAAACAGCCCAGAGGAGAGGACGGACACTGAAGTTATCTGAAGATATTATTCAACTGAACAAACTGAAGCTTCCTGCTCAGATGCTGCACACTCACCTGAAGAAACAAGAATTCAGGGTGCAGAGCGTCATCAGGAAAGTGTGAGTCAGAGTGCTGATTGGGTGAAAGGACATGATGTCAGAAATGTTTGAGATGGTTTCTAATCGTTGCATTGATTGACGAATGGCTGAATGTGGGAATGAGTATATTTTTAGTTTCCTGAGAATCAGACACTTTAGACTTTTAGCAGCCGGACTACAAAATGTAGAGAACATTTCAGACAAATCTTCCTGAGTTTTTTATTCATACATGTGTCCCTCACAACGTGAAGTTTCCCTGCATAATAGGAGTGGGGGGTGGGATCTCAGGAGGTAAGACATGACCTAAATAAAGATGCTGAGATCCAAGATGGTCGACAAAGGGACAGAGTTTGACTCTATAATGACAGTTTTTGCCTTCATATCGACGCAACGTGTAATAAGACGTATTCACAGTCACTGTGAACAAGTGGTAAAGAAAATACTGGCGTGCAGAAAAGAGCTTTATTATGTGCACCAATCATGTGATTTAAACGTTATCACCTCCCCCCCCCCCCTTTGAGTTCACACATGCAGCTCGAACCCAAAAAATGCAGGAAATGATCAACTTCTCAGAGAGTTTCCAGCACATCCGATAACTGAACTAGACATTTTCAGGTCGATGTAGCAGACTTGTCAATCCCAGGAAGCCCCGCCCTAAACCGTCCCCTGCTTAAAGGTCTATTTGACTTTAAATGGGACCAAAATGTACTAAATGAAGAAGACCTTAAACTAGAGATTGAGATCATGAACTTGTTATGAAAATGTTTACTGAGGGAATCAATCAACTGAGAAGTAGAGGCTTTCTCTCATAGACTTCTTTCTGTAACAAGCAGAGTCGCCCCCTAGTGGTTGTGAGACAGAATGCAGATTGAAGACACTTCTACATGAGCTTCACTTTTGAATCCAAGACTCTACGTCCATTTCTTTTATACAGTCTGTGGTCGTGAAAGAGGATGACCAGAACATCAGACAGTATCACTCCTGCATCGTGCTTCTGTTTCCCGTTTTCTCTTTGTAAACTGTGTTTCTTTTTGGTAATTCTTGGAGGCATATCCAGTTACAAAACTTTCAAACACAGTGAGTTTTTGGTTTGGGGTCCAAAGGGGCGTGGCTTACGGATTTTGGACAGTGTTGGTGAGTTGTACCAAAGATGGAGGTGAACAAAGACTGTTGTGGTTTCCTTCTCTGATCTTCTCCCTCTCTCTCTCTCTCTCTCTCATCAGGTGTTAGCAGCTCAGGATGTCCGCCCACCTCCTCCTCCTCCTCCTCCTCCTCCTCCTCCTCCTCCACTGCCCAGGGCTTCTCCCTCGCTGAGCCAGCCATGACCAGCCAGCACACACATACACACCCCTCCTTCAGCTCCATCCACTCCATGGCCGAGCAGCAGCAGGTAACTCATGCACACACACACACACACACACACACACACTCACACACACAAACATGTACGCAAACACACACGCGCAGCGATTGACTTAAAGTTCACCTGTTTCACCTGTTGGTTGTCATTCCGTCACTGCACCACCAGAGGGATGTGTCTGTCTACCTCTAGTTTTTGCTAAACATTTAGACGGTGACGTTTGCTGAATGAGACGACAGTCATGACATCATTAATAAAGAAATCATTTTGTTTACATTTTTACATTCAGTGTGATAAACACTCGTTGGTGTATAAACTCCTCCTGAACAGACATGAGAAGGTGAACAACTACAAGACGCCCTCAAATGCACATGGCTGTTAAAACCTAAGGCAGAAAAATGCATAGAAAATGTTAGATACTTCAATATCACGTGTTTTGAAATGAACGTGTTGTGAGAGAAACAGAGAGAGCAGAGTCTCACCTGCACGCTGTCTGAAGTTGTGTAACTTAGACAGCGTGCAAGATTGCAAGAAATCAAAAACAAGAAATGATCCAGTATTGGGTGCCTGGGACTTTTATTTTTGTTGCCATGGTATCCATACAGACATCGATATCATTTACATCCCTAATACATACACAGCCCAACCTCAGGCGATCATCTGTAGTGTGGTTGCACAAAAAGCTGTTCAGAAACCCGCTGGTGCTGCAGCCTGATTGGCTCTCTTATTGTGAGTAATGTCTACATCTTTGCCAGCCTAGTCGTCTTGAAAAGGTATCCCAGCATGCTTTTGTGCAGCATTTGCTATACACAATGATAAAACATTTTTTGTGGGAGTCTTAATTCTGTGGCGACTTAAAGAATCATAATTCAGAGACGAGGGTCTGGTAGCAGCATCAACCGGAAAACGAGATGAAGTTAATATGGGATACGATAGAAATCATCATCATCAAGCTTTTTTTAAGCCTTAAAATCATAGAGGTTTCCCTCATTTACAATGATGTCGAGATACAAACGGTAAATGGACTCGAGCTTGTATCGCAGGTCACACCTACACATTCACACACTGATGTCAGAGGCTGCTGTGTAAAGAGTCCATCTGTATTTACTCATACATTCATACACAGTCATACGCCGCCGATGAAGCAGCGGGAGCAACTTGGGGGTTAAGTGTTTTGCCTAGAGACACATCAGACATGTTGCTGCAGGAGCCGGGGATCGAACCCCCGACCTTCCGGTTGAGAGACGACACACTGGAGCACTGCAGGAAGTGTGTGCACACAGACGCCAATGAATAACATTTATTTACCCTTTCTGTCTCCACTCAGCACCTCTGCTTTAAAGTAACAACAGAGGCAACATATAGACTCTTCATAGTTCAATCATTTGAGGACTCAAATAGAGGATGTATGCTCAAAGTCCAAATTGTATTCACAGCTTCAAGGGCAACAAAATAAAATATAATACTCTGACATATAAAGCAAACTAAGAGGCTATTGCAAACAACAAGTCCCTTCTCTAAAAAGGCAAATAGCCAATCACAGTGTAGGATTTTTGGGGTGGTACCTGGGGTGGCCAATCAGATCTCAAGGTGGGCCCGTGCCACCCCTCTGGACACGCCCCTGAATGATACTTTAAGTACGGTATGATACACTTTGTCGTCGTTTTAGGGAAATTTGCCTCAGACTCAGGTGCTGCACACATTAGCCCGTCTCCACAGAAGCATAGATAGGTAAAAAAAAAAAAGAAAAGAAAAAGGGACCAACAATCCACATCAAAAGAAGCACATACCAGTGACAACAACAAACAGCATACCATGTAATGCACATTACCCCTGGTGCCTTGTAAATATGATGTGAAAAGAATCTCAGGTTTTATTTAACCTCCCGAACCAAGTTTAATCTGATCCCAGTACTTGAGAGCTGTAAAGACCCCCCACTCCCCGTCCTCACTGATGTACAGACCTTTAGATCCACAGCTGTTGTCATGGTAACTTTGAAAACATGGAGGTAAATGCTTCATCAAACACACCTGTGTGCACACCGACATGTCATATAGTATAAAACACGGACACATCTGTACTCACCTGTCAGGTCCAGTCATGGTCGATCAGCTGTGATTGAGGAGGGGCTTAGCGAACGAGCATTTCATTCATACGCACAAGTGTCCGTCTAAGAGTCAGAGAAACTTACAGCCAATCAGCGTAGAGCTTTACATGAACAGGTCAGTGACGGCTTGTGTTGTGATGTCAATGAATCACTTTTTATTTAAACATCAAATCCTAAAGAAGTTATCTGAAGACACGTGAGAAGGAGAAGGTTCAGATCAATCAATCTTTATTTGTAAAGCGCCGATTCATAACAAGTGTAATCTCGAGACGCTTTACAAAAGAGCGGATGGGATAATATGCAGGAAGGATTTCTCCTTTGTATTCCTCGTGTTCCTGTTGTCCACACTTCCTTGCGGCTGAGGTGGAGGTGGGAGCAGGCCGTGGTTAGATCGTACTCTTTGAAATATTTCTTGGTGTTCCCAACTCACATTTTTCTCCACAACGTGTATCCAAGGCGTCCCTCTGACAACATGTGTTTAGTCTTGGTACACTGCTAAAAGGTCAAAGGTCACCCTGCACTATTATTGTCAGTCTGATGTTATTTGTTGGGGCATTAGCTCGTTAAAAACAGTAAAATATTTCAAGAATTTACATAAAACTAGGGCTGTCAAACGATCAAATTTGTAATCACGATTAACCGCATGTTTTGAAATTCCATTATTTTGCATTTAAAAATAAAAATTGTTCGGCTTTTATTTTGAATTCTGTAATGTCTTAAGCTGAGAGCACTTGAGTTGCTGTGTGCTTTTATTTTGAATTAAGTAAGGCCCTTCTGGTAGATCTAAGGTAACAACATGAACTTTAACACAGAAACAGGAAGTGGTTAGGGATCCCAAAGTGACGTCAAACAGCTCAAAGGAACGGTAACAAAGATCAATGTGTGATGTCATCAGGTGGATATGACTTTGGACTCGTCAGCTGAGCTGTCTGAGAGTTTGTTAAAGTGAAATGAGACATTCAAAGATGCAGCAGTGTCCTTCTTTTACATCACTGAGACTACAGGGAGACACTGAGGACGACTATCTACGGAGAGCCTGAAGGGATGTTTAAATGTCTTTGTGTAACTCGCGTCGAGGTGCTCTGTGTCTGTTTCACTTCATACTCCAGTATGTGTGCCGTCGATGTATCATCACTGACTGGATAAAGATCCCATAGAAAACGTTATCCGGCTCCAACATGGAGCATTTTCAGTTTTATCGCCTTAAATTGACACAAACTCTCGTGATGCAAATGATTTGAGTTTGATCAAATGCACACACAACAAACAGATGTGTTTTAAAAAATGAAAGTATTAGAAATGTGTGCTAAGGCCTCTTTCTCCTCTAGTAGGGTTTCCTGTGTACATTGAACCCTGAGTTTAATCTGAAGGTGCGCTGTGTCTGCAGGTGCTGTCTGATATGACCATACTCCAGCGGAGGATCCCCCCCAGTTTCAGAGACCCTGCCAGCGCCCCCCTGAGGAAACTCTCTGTAGACCTCATCAAAACTTACAAGCACATCAATGAGGTGAGACACACACACAGACACACACACACACACACACACACACACACACACACACAATAATGTTGAGTTACTGGTGTGAGGTTTGTTCTGTTACTGAGACTCTAACCTCTCCGGGGACCACCTAAGGGGGGCCCCAAAGATCTCAGGGCTTTGTCAGCTCTGAGGTTGTCGATGAGATTTTCACATATTAACTAAAATCATGATAACACACTCACTAGAGAGTGTGTCTGTCCGTGTGGGTCCTGGGAGGGCTCAGCTCTTCTACGACTCATTCGGCGGGGGCTCGAGGGAAAAGAAAAGGTTGTTAACCGGTGCTCTAACCTGTCCTCTCACCTCTCCAGGTGTACTATACTAAGAAGAAGCGGCGTGCCCAGCAGGTCCCTCCAGAGGACAGCAGCACCAAGAAGGAGAGGAAAGTCTACAACGATGGCTACGACGACGACAACTACGACTACATTGTCAAAAACGGAGAAAAGTGGCTGGACCGCTATGAGATCGACTCGCTGATCGGGAAGGGCTCCTTCGGACAGGTCAGGGACTGAGATTCTGTCCAGAGTCTTTTAAAAAGTCTTCACTCTTGTTCCTTTTAATAGTTTACGATTTCAGAATCTGATTGTCTTTGTTTCGGTGAGAAGAGAAACTGAAGCTCACCTTTAAACGAAGAGTTTAAAGTACATGTTTGTAGGCTGCCATGTGACGTTAAAGTGTGTTTTTGTTGTGTGTGTGTGTGCAGGTGGTGAAGGCCTACGACCACCACGAGCAGGAGTGGGTTGCCATTAAGATCATAAAGAACAAAAAGGCTTTTCTAAACCAGGCTCAGATTGAACTTCGCCTGCTGGAGCTCATGAACAAGCATGACACTGAGATGAAATATTACATAGGTAAGACACACACACACATATACACACACACACACACACACACACACACACACACACACACACACACACACACACACACACACACACACACTCCAGTGTAAAGAAAACTAATAAAGTCATCGTTTGTCTCTATTTGTAAATTCATTCATTATTTTTGGGACGGCGTAATATGGGTGTCCCGGTCTGTGAATTCACATTACACTTTGGCGTTGCTGAAGCACACAAGGAGCTTCACATACACACACAGACATGCATGTACACACACACAGACATGCATGTACACACACACACACACACACACACACACACACACACACACACACACACACACACAGTGCTGCGCTCCCCTGATCCCGTTTCACCTCTGTAATGCCTCTGTTACCACCTCCAATGATGGTACAGAGGGGGATCACTTCATCCCCCCAAAACGCCTCTGGGACATTCCGATTAAAGGCGAAACGTCACAGGGACGTAAACAGCACGCCTTGAAACGGCGGTCTGAAAAGAGCTTATGTCTCTTAGGTAGAGGTCATGTACTCCTGTGGCCGAAATATAACACGGACAAAAACAAATCACTTCCAAAACCTTTTGAAAAAAAGTACCGGTACGTGCCATGGCTGCCTCTGCTCCTCATTTAGATGTTGTGGTGGGAGCAGCAGAGCACACGCTGGGCTGTAAGGGAAGTGATGGTGCGCTCCATTTATCACACATGACAAAAGGAATGGACAAAACGAGCGCAACACGGCATTCGGCACAGTAATCATTTAACTTAGATGATCTTGTTTTCATGATCGCGTGAAGCCAAAATAGTTACTATTTTAGAAATTGAAACTCGACTTACAATAACGTATCGCTCTTTAAAATGCCGCTCTGTCTAACTGACACATGCATAAAGGTGGAGCTCGGAGGTCCAGTCACCTCAGTTGTATGTGATTAAAGAAGACATTAGGTTAATCTCCCCTGTGACGTCAGAATGTAAATGTGTAGACTTGAAAAGAGAGGAAATGGTTCTGTTACCTGAGCTGACTTGTTTAGTAGATTTTTGGTGTTTGTAAAAATCGTAACCTTTCTCTTCCCTCTCTCTCTCTTTCTGTGTGTGTGTGTGTGTGTGTGTGTGTGTGTTTGTGTGTGTTTGTGTGTGTTTGTGTGTGTGTGCAGTCCACTTGAAGCGTCACTTTATGTTTAGGAACCATCTGTGTTTGGTGTTTGAGTTGTTGAGCTACAACCTGTACGATCTGCTGAGGAACACCAACTTCAGAGGAGTCTCCCTCAACCTCACCAGGAAGTTTGCACAGCAGCTCTGCACAGGTTAGTACACACACACCACGTACACACACACCACGTACACACACACCACACACACACACACACACACACACACACACACACACACACACACACACACTACAGAAACACACTTTATAACAGGCTTCAGATGGAAGTCGTCTGCCCCCTGGTGGCCAAAGCACGACACGTTAATACATCATTTTGCCATTGAGTAGGTCATCATTTATTGAATGTATTTGTTCCTTTATAATTTGGGTTTATGCTGCTAAAATGTCAATCAAATGTGTACTGTTCACCAACTTTAATGATCTTAAGTATAAAACAATATCACATTGTGAACTTCCTGAGGCTAAAAGATGAGCATGGTGTGTTTTTGTGTCCTCAGCGTTATTATTCCTGGCCACACCTGAGCTGTCAATCATCCACTGCGACCTGAAACCAGAGAACATCCTGCTGTGTAACCCCAAAAGATCCGCCATCAAGATCGTAGACTTTGGATCCTCCTGTCAGCTCGGGCAGAGGGTGAGCAGCACGCACGCTCACACAAGCACAACGTCCACACATGCCACTTTTTGTCTCTTAAAGGCACCAGACTCCACGGACAAAAACGGGTTCTCAATCACTTTGAGTTTCAACAGTCAGATAAGATCCTACACAATATTTATATAACGCACAGTACCACAAACAACAGGAAGCCGTAGACGATCAACTCGTGTGTTCTGTGAGGTAAAATCACAGTTTTTGTTACTGGGGTCTAGTGTCTTTACAGAGAGAGATGTAACAGCTGTTTCCCATCATCTGTCAGTGACAAAAAAACATGAACTTTTAGTGGACGTACTTTAAACCATCCAGGATTATGTTGCAGCCGTTACAGCCTGTTTGATGGCTGCTAGTTGATACAGACTCTGAGGCGATTCAGAAACTTAAACATATTTATCGTTAAACAGCGAACTCTGTAGACGGGGCACAGGCTTGAAAATACTAACTCTTGTTTAAATTCACTAGAATATTCTGAATATCTGTCAGTATGTCAGCCAGCATTACTTCGGCTGTATGTGTCATGTTTGGGAAGAAAGAAGTCTATGCAAAGAAGGTTTGAAGTCGGTTCAGCTTGTGTGTGAAGGGTTACTTCTCTGAGTTGTCAGTGTGGTCTCTATTAGAGGAATGTGGCCCCCCACAGTGGACAGTGTCTGAAACAGCAGGCACACTGACTTCAGCTTCATTTTAGAGTTAGAAATGTGTAGCTCAGGTGTGATACATATTGAACTCTTCCTCACATGCTGAGTCTCTGACCTCCTCCTCCTCCTCTTCTCAGATCTATCAGTACATCCAGAGCAGGTTTTACCGCTCTCCGGAGGTGCTGCTGGGGATGCCGTACGACCTGGCCATCGACATGTGGTCTCTGGGCTGCATCCTGGTGGAGATGCACACAGGAGAGCCTCTGTTCAGCGGCTCCAACGAGGTAAAATCAGAACATACGTTTAGTTACAGTCCAATTAGTTATTCCCTGTTTGTTTACATTGACATTCAGCAGCCTGAATCCACACGTCAAACACTAATTATGACCCGGTGTGTGTGTGTGTGTGTGTGTGTGTGTGTTTTTTCAGGTTGACCAGATGAATAAGATTGTGGAGGTGTTGGGGGTCCCTCCCAGCCACATGCTGGACGCTGCTCCTAAAGCCAGGAAGTATTTTGACAAACTGTCAGACGGTCTGTGGACGGTCAAGAAGAACAAAGACATCAAGAAGGTGATTATCAGAGTCTCTGTAGAGGAGCGGATCACACAGTGTTTCCCACACATACTGCTGAACAAACGCCCCTCGCTCTCTGCCTCGCGTCTGATAACGTGCAGCACCAGGCAATAAGTCTGCGGGCGGTCAGAGAGAGAGGGAGGCGTCTTCTCGTACCTTGAGACGTCTCATGAACCATCTTACGCCGTTTTTTTAAATACTCTTGTGCAGCCGGTTGCTGCCGATGTCATTCTGCACTCTTAAGTTCAGCGTGTTTCGATACGCAACGTCATTGAGCTTCATCCACGAGCAGATCACCCGTTTTGATAACGGAATAGCGCCGAACATTTTCAAAATGCAAGTTGTGTTATTTAAGAAGCATGGCTGAATAAAAAGCCTCATGTCGAAAGATCAGACTCATACAGGTAAGGAGAGACGTGGTCGGAGGCGGGGCAGGAGGCGGGGCAGGACACCCCGCTGTGTGTATTAAGAGAGGACAAATATATGATATATTTACTAACTTGATATTGATAGATAACCTACAGTAACACATAAATGGTAATATTAATCAACACTTTCACTAACCGACGCCACGTTCACCGCCACAGGTTCATCGTCATTCTGTGGGAAACACTGTGACGTGTGTGTATCTGAGCAGGAAGTATTAACGTTGTGTGTGTGTGTGTGTGTGCTTGTCAGGAGTATAAACCCCCGGCCACACGGCGTCTTCATGAGATTTTGGGGGTGGAGACCGGAGGTCCAGGGGGTCGGAGAGCAGGGGAGCCAGGACACGCCCCCTGTGACTACCTGAAGTTTAAAGGTGAGCTGACCTCTGAGTACTGAGCTGTATTCAGACATGTAATTGATATAAATACAAATGTATATGTACAACATTGAGCAGCCACATATGATTGACCTGAGTGCTCTGAGTCCAGTTCAGCTCTGACCCGCGTCCTGGTTCTGTTGGTGTTTCAGATCTGATCCTGCGCATGCTGGACTACGACCCTAAAAGCCGCATCACCCCGTTCTACGCCCTGCAGCACAACTTCTTCAAGAAGACGACAGACGAAGGAACGAACACCAGTTCATCCACATCCACCTCTCCTGCCATGGACCACTCCCACTCCACCTCCACCACCAGCTCCGTGTCCAGCTCCGGTCAGCGCACGCACGCACACACACACACACAGACACACACACGCAGGCCGATTCACACTCGACACACTCGACACTCTGCACAGAGAGGGAGTATTGTAATAAGTCCCAGTAAACACTAAGGTTGTTAAAATGCTCGATTCTTTGATACGCTACAATCTCACGTGTTTTAATCATCACAATCTCTGTGATTTAAATGATCGATAGTATTGAGAAGTTCTGCAGCTTTAAAGAAACTACAGATCTTCAGTCATAATTTTTAACCAACGGAGAGATAAAGAGAGAGAGGAGGGGAGGGGTGGTTCAAATACTATGATTCTCGAGTTATGTTGCTGTCTCATAAAGATGCAAAAGATCAGTTTACTTCTCTTGTGAAAAGGCAGAGCAGCAGAGGAGGTTACACTGTCTAAATTGCATGCATATGTTACAAGCGTTACCAAGGTGTTACCAAGGGAACGCCTTGGGATCCCCCAGGAGAGAAGAAAAAGAAACTGTTGCTCGGGAGAGGGACGTCTTAGCCTGCTTAAAACGGATTGAAGGTTTTGAAAAAAGACAGATTTTTCATTCAACCCTGTCGAAATTTAACAAATACATTGGCAATGTTTCGTAACAAAAACGTTGCTAATGTATTTGTGCAACTGAGACAATGTAGCAGGAGCTTGCATGCATTTTTTGGTGATTAAAAACATGACATTTCCCAATAATGGTCACCTCAGACTTCTTCTTTTGATCTCATGTGACTGAAACAGCTCGAAACAGTCGATGTTTTACTCGAATCATATCAAAGTTTCAATTCTGGTATTATGACAAACCTAGGGAGCACAAACTGCTGTAAACTTTAAAACGATCACCATGGGGCGCCAGTGGCCTGGTGGTTAGTTTGCATGCCCCATATCCCCAGGCTATAGTCCTCAAAGGGGGTAGCCAGGGTTCGAATCCAGCCTGTGGCTCCTTTCCCGCATGTCATTCCCTATTCTCTCTCGTCCTGATTCCTGACTCCATCCACTGTCCTGTTGCTAAAATAAGAGCAAAAAAAGCCCCAAAAATGCTTCAGTTTGACCCCGCAGGTGTTCAGACAGGTGACTTCCTGATTCTTTGGTGTGTAATAAAGAAAGAGAATAAAAACAGAGAGAGTATAACAGATTGAAATGTTATTAACAGTTCTTCATGTCTCTGTTCCTCTCAGGTGGCTCCAGTGGTTCTTCCAATGACAACCGTAACTACCGCTACAGTAACCGCTACTACAACTCTGCTGTTACACATTCAGACTATGAGATGACCAGCCCTCAGGTACACACACACACACACACACACACACAAACACACACACACACACACACACACACACACACACACAAACACACACTTTTACTCTTGCCACCACCTGCCCAGGGACAACAGAGCTAGTTAGCTAAATCTGGTACAAAGCATCTCTTCTCTTCTGAGACTGATGTTTTTTTGTACAATGTCCCCGATTCAAATAAACTAATCAACTAAAAAAAAACAAGACACACACAGAAACACACACACACACACACACACACACACAGAGACACAGACACACGCACACTCATTCTATCAGTCACTAAAAAACTATTCAGTTTGTTGCGTTTAATCTAGAAACATACCGACTAATTGAAACCTCGATATTTTGGTTTATATATACAGGATCATCTTCAGTAGTTATTGCAGAGTCAGGGCGCACTAACTGGGTAATCCTTAGCGTGCATTTGACCCTCAAAGTCCAGTTCCTTTGACTTGTGTGAGTACTCGCTCCATGCACCGTACACTTCCTTGGCTTCTGGCACGGAGAGAAGAGGTGTTTTTCGGCACGGTACAGCTCATGCACGAGCACGGGCACAAAACGTAAACAAGTATAATCGATCCCCGCCTCCATTATCAGAAATCCTGCAGTGTTCTGGCTGTTTTAAGCCACAAAGTCAGTGAAGTAGCTGTCATGTTCTCAGATGTAAGGACACTGAATCAACCATGTTTCCCTTTTTTTTGGGGGCCTGCCTTGTAAACTAAGCACGCTTCATGAACACGTAAATTCAGCCTGTTTCCACTTTTTTCTTCGACCTGAAGCTCCTCATAGCAGATCTTTAGGAGGATTACGAGGCTCTGGTTCTACCGCTGTTTCCACAGTATTTAACAAACAACAGGATATTAGATTTTAACACATCATAATAACATTATTATGTGATTATTGTCAGTGAGTGTTTGTTCACAGTGAACAGTAAGAGACCCTTATGTGTCCTGAACCACCACAACGTCTTTGTGAAGCTTCTCCGCAGTCTTTGTTTTTCATGATTATTGTTTTAAAAACAGATTTCAGTCAAACTTTGATTTAGTGTTTCTTACTGAGTCGTGTCAAAAAGAAGTTTGAGATCAGGTCGAGACTTTAAACGAGATGTCACTATACCTCGAAATAAAAATAAGAACCCGTTCAAATCAATGAGACGACTAATGTAATATTTGTGTTTGTGTGTGTGTGTTCACTCCCATCAGGCTCCCTCCCAGCAGCAGATGAGGATGTGGCCGGGCAGTGAAGGTGGAGGTGGGGGTCAGGACCCAGCATACACCCAGTTGCTGCTCCACAAGCCGGCCGCCTCCCAACAACACCAGCGCCACTTCCTGGACCCGCCCCACCACCCCCACCCCACCTACTCCCACCACGGGAACGGTGGGCGTGGCCTGCGGCAGAGCGGGCAGACGGGCATCGGCGGAGGGGGGGGCCAGCAGGGATCCTCGCCCCAGATGAGTGACAGCATGGATGTGGGCGTGTCCCTCGGGCTGCACCACCTCGGGGCGGTGTCTTCCATGGAGGCGTCTCAGTTCGGCTCGGCCTCGCTGCCCCTCGCTCTGCCGATCGGACTGTCCGCCTTCCGGACTCGGACGGCCCCAACCGCCCCGGGGCCACAAGCCCCGCCCCCTGAGGACTACTACCCCGCCTCCAACAACAATAACCCCGCCGCGGGGGGCAGAGGGAGGCCGGACTCAGACGAGGGGCCGGCCAACTCTTGATAAAACCTGAACCATGCCCTAAAGCCATACGATTTTAACTACAACTACTACAAGTCCACACACGGCCGAGTCAGAGACTCGAGGAGACTGAGTGCTGCAGGAGACAGTTTGTACTGCATGAGAGGAGGAGGAGGAGAAGGAGGAGGGGGAGGAGCAGAGGAGGATGCTGGGAAAACTCTCCTTTTATCCGGTTTTAGTTTGTTGTCTTCTGTTGCGGCTGGAGAGGAATGATTGTGACGAGTTTGTTTTTATTAATATTATTATTATTGTTGTTTAATATTCTGATTTCTCTCCGCTGTGAGGAGCTGTGTGTTTATTGGTTGTTGTTTGAAGCCTGGAGAGGAGGAGGAGGAGGAGGAGGGAGGAGCCGTGTTCATGTTCACACTGGGTCATATTTACAGCAGTCTTAACACACACACACACACTCACACACACACACACACACACACAGAAACACACATATGGAGGAGACAGCCGCCGTGTGATTCAGGACTTCTTCTTCTTCGTGTCCTCCCTCTGTCGGGCGGATCAGGGGGGGGAGGTGGAGGGGGAAGGAGGTGACAGGACACTGAAGCCCTCCGTGCGCTCACACAGATCTCCTCCTCCTCGTCCTCCCCGCTCCCCGCCCTCTCCTCCTCCCCCTCCTCCTGCTGCGTTTCTCCTCCAGACAGCTCCTCCTCTCTGTGCTGCTAATCACCATGACAACTGGTCCGGATTGCTGCTAAAGATCCAACACAGATCAATAAAGAAATAAAAGAAATAGAAACAGAAATAAAAAACTTTTTAACCCTTCTGCTTAAGAGAAAAGGATAAAGTAAGAACCACTGCATCTCAATGTATTTATTACTATTTAACATGAAAAAACAAACTGAAAGTAACCCTTTTTTCTGCTCTTCTTTGTTTGGTTGCCTTCTTTCTGCAGGTGAGCTCTGATTGGCTATTGTAACAGTGACAGTAACTGGTGACATGGGAATGCCACCGGTTTGGGGGCTGGGTGGAGGGGAGGGGTCGGGGCAAAATAAAGTTGGATATATAATAAGAATAAAGAGTATACTTTTGCACACCAAAGTCAAACAAACATCAGATCTCCGCTTTTCTTCCTGCTATTCGCATCCAACACCTCATGACATCACTTCCTGTCGGGACGAAGATCAGCAGCGAGTTTTAAACAGACGCACACACAGATATCATGACACACCTGCAAGAAGCACACACCTATAAATACACGATATAAATACAGTGTACACAATATATATCACGTCATGTTGAACCAACAGTTCAAGTTCCGGTCTGAATCAGCAGGTAACTCTGTCGACCTCAAAGATGGTTTTTGATGTCGTTCTGGTTTTCAAGTCTCACACATAAATTCATGACTGCAAGAAAAAGGTCGAACGTTTCATAAAGATGCACGTCTGGGAGGTTTGAAGAAGGATACTGACGCCTATTTTACTCGAGGATTATAACCAATAATGTGCCTGCTATTTTGAGGGGTGTTTTCACCTAACAGAATCTATGAGAAAGACGATACCATTGGTTCCACCTTTACATGACTTTAAATAATGTATTAAACAAGTATTTTCGTTTTTGTTTGAAAAGAAAAATACTTGTTTAATACATTATTTAGACTGAATGAGGCTCACTGAATATTTGGGACGTTGCCTCATGCTCTCACTCAATCGTGTCATATTGTTTATGTGTCTGCAGAGGCGCTGCTTGTCAACAGGCAAGGCAGGCAACTGCGTGGGGCCCCAGGCCAGTAAGGGGCCCCTGAAGGCTGACAAACTTAAAACTGCACCAATAGAATTGACAGTAGGAAACCTCCATAACGGGGCCCCATCTGACAGCACTCACTCTCATGTAATATTCCTGTGAGAACCAAAGTTCGTCAATGAAAGTCACTGAAGGAAAATGAAGAGAAATGATCCGTCTGGGAGTGAAAAAGAAAGAGGAAGAGCGCCAGGACACTGGCAGACATAATGGTGGTTGGAGGGGCCCCCAATATATTTTTGCCTAGGGCCCCGACAGACTCAAGAATCGCCACTGTGTCTGATGATGTCATTCTCTATGAAGAAGTCTTCCTCACCACATGGCCGTGCTTCATGATGCTGCTGATCCAGGATCAGTGATGTCATGGTTACTCACTTAATGTAAAGAAATAAAGGAGTGTGAAACAGGAGGGTGGAAGATGGAGAAACTCTCAGATCAGTACATCAGGTTTTTATCACAATGTCTGCTGAACTCTTACAAAAGTCAGTTTTACTGTTAATATCTAAAGGAAAAGAGAGAACATGCACAGTATGCTGTCATGTGGCTGTCACAAAACAGGAACATTGATTTATAAAAGATGAGATAACACTACTGTCAAAGATGACTGATAATAAATGAGAAATAAAACAAGATTTAAAAAGGGAAACTGGAAAAGGTAAGAGGCTAAACGAAATGAAATAATGGAAGAAAAAAAAGGTTAAAGGAGGGAAAGTTAATAAATAAAGCTCGTTTGAGACAGCAGATGATTCAAAGTGTTTCACAGGGGCGTTTCAACACCTCATGACATCACTTCCTGTCGTGATGAAGATCAGCAGCCAGACGCTGATGAACCAGCAAGAAGCACACACACCTATAAAATATCAATAAATACACAAGGTCAGAAGGTCAAAGCTTGCACAGTTTACACATATAAGACGTGTGTGTCCAGGCAAATGTACAAATACATTTACACACAGGCATAAAATCAACGTGTGTGTACCAATGTTACATGACTTTATTATTATAATTTGTTTTTATTAGGTTATTAATATTATTATTGTCGAGGTACTATTATTAGCATACGCATTGTTAGAGCTTAAGATATATATTTTTACTCTGAGGATTTTTTTGTTGGTGTTAATTTATTTTGAGTCCAGCATGTGAAAAAAAACGAGTTACACTCTTACACTCCGCACCACCAGGGGGCGATGATTCAGCACATCTTCGTTTGTCTGACGTCATAAGAACATCAAAAGAAGAACCGTGGGGGCGATGCATTTGATATTCCTGCACGCTGAAGACGGAACCGACTCTCCGGTGTTACGTCAAATAAACAGGTAAATAAATAGTTATCGGTGACAGGTTTTGATTTCTGTGTTTAATGTAAACTGCTGAGTCACAGTGAGAGGAGGTTTGTTTGTTTACAGCGGACAGTTTAAAATGTGACACCACAGTCCCTGCTTCTGTTACATATGTGTGTGTACCTGCGCTGTCTGTGATATAAGTCAGGTGTTTGTTTGTTTGTTCATAAAAACGTATTTTATGCTTCCTCTCTGTGATGATGTTAACAGTTTGTGAAACAAAACTCCATTCAGAAAAACAGAGAAGAAGAGAAAACACACCTGAAGGTTTGTTTATGTACTGAGATACTCACTGACCCTCAGGTAACTTTCAGAGAGGCAGACAGCTGGACAGAGAGACAGACAGCTGGACAGAGAGACAGACAGCTGGACAGAGAGGCAGACAGCTGGACAGAGAGACAGACAGCTGGACAGAGAGGCAGACAGCTGGACAGAGAGACAGACAGCTGGACAGAGAGACAGACAGCTGGACAGAGAGACAGACAGCTGGACAGAGAGACAGACGGTTGGACAGAGAGGCAGACAGCTGGACAGAGAGACAGACAGCTGGACAGAGAGACAGACAGCTAGACAGAGAGGCAGATGTTTGGACAGAGAGACAGATGGTTGGACAGAGAGACAGACGGTTGGACAGAGAGACAGACAGCTGGACAGAGAGACAGATGTTTGGACAGAGAGACAGACAGTTGGACAGAGAGACAGACAGCTGGACAGAGAGACAGACGGTTGGACAGAGAGACAGACGGTTGGACAGAGAGGCAGACAGCTGGACAGAGAGACAGACGGTTGGACAGAGAGACAGACGGTTGGACAGAGAGACAGACAGCTGGACAGAGAGACAGACGGTTGGACAGAGAGACAGACGGTTGGACAGAGAGACAGACAGCTGGACAGAGAGACAGATGTTTGGACAGAGAGACAGACAGTTGGACAGAGAGACAGACGGTTGGACAGAGAGACAGACAGCTGGACAGAGAGACAGATGTTTGGACAGAGAGACAGATGGTTGGACAGAGAGACAGACGGTTGGACAGAGAGACAGACAGCTGGACAGAGAGACAGACGGTTGGACAGAGAGACAGACGGTTGGACAGAGAGGCAGACAGCTGGACAGAGAGACAGACGGTTGGACAGAGAGACAGACGGTTGGACAGAGAGACAGACAGCTGGACAGAGAGACAGACGGTTGGACAGAGAGACAGACGGTTGGACAGAGAGACAGACAGCTGGACAGAGAGACAGATGTTTGGACAGAGAGACAGACAGTTGGACAGAGAGACAGACGGTTGGACAGAGAGACAGACAGCTGGACAGAGAGACAGATGTTTGGACAGAGAGACAGATGGTTGGACAGAGAGACAGACGGTTGGACAGAGAGACAGACAGCTGGACAGAGAGACAGATGTTTGGACAGAGAGACAGACAGTTGGACAGAGAGACAGACGGTTGGACAGAGAGACAGACAGCTGGACAGAGAGACAGATGTTTGGACAGAGAGACAGACAGTTGGACAGAGAGACAGACGGTTGGACAGAGAGACAGACGGTTGGACAGAGAGGCAGACAGCTGGACAGAGAGACAGACAGCTGGACAGAGAGACAGATGTTTGGACAGAGAGACAGATGGTTGGACAGAGAGACAGACAGCTGGACAGAGAGACAGATGTTTGGACAGAGAGACAGACAGTTGGACAGAGAGACAGACAGCTGGACAGAGAGACAGATGTTTGGACAGAGAGACAGACGGTTGGACAGAGAGACAGACGGTTGGACAGAGAGGCAGACAGCTGGACAGAGAGACAGACAGCTGGACAGAGAGACAGATGTTTGGACAGAGAGACAGACGGTTGGACAGAGAGGCAGACAGCTGGACAGAGAGACAGACAGCTGGACAGAGAGACAGATGTTTGGACAGAGAGACAGATGGTTGGACAGAGAGACAGACAGCTGGACAGAGAGACAGATGTTTGGACAGAGAGACAGACAGCTGGACAGAGAGACAGACGGTTGGACAGAGAGACAGACGGTTGGACAGAGAGGCAGACAGCTGGACAGAGAGACAGACAGCTGGACAGAGAGACAGATGTTTGGACAGAGAGACAGATGGTTGGACAGAGAGACAGACGGTTGGACAGAGAGACAGACAGCTGGACAGAGAGACAGATGTTTGGACAGAGAGACAGACAGTTGGACAGAGAGACAGACGGTTGGACAGAGAGACAGACAGCTGGACAGAGAGACAGACGGTTGGACAGAGAGACAGACAGCTAGACAGAGAGGCAGACAGTTGGACAGAGAGGCAGACAGCTGGACAGAGAGACAGACGGTTGGACAGAGAGGCAGACAGCTGGACAGAGAGACAGACAGTTGGACAGAGAGACAGACAGCTGGACAGAGAGACAGACAGCTGGACAGAGAGACAGACAGCTGGACAGAGAGACAGACGGTTGGACAGAGAGACAGACAGCTGGACAGAGAGACAGACAGTTGGACAGAGAGACAGACAGCTGGACAGAGAGACAGACAGCTGGACAGAGAGACAGACGGTTGGCCTGAAGTTAATATCAGGATCAGCAGGCCTCCTGGAGCAGACACTCCCTGTAACAGACTCCGCTCTTATCTCGTGCTGCTTTTAAAGACGCATTGTTTGTTGGTACCAGCTCAGGTTCTTTAAATGTGTCGGACGTTGATCCTTTTTTCGATACCACATGATTAAAATATACAATTGCTTGTTATTATTAAAATGATTAATAATAAAAACCAAAGAATTTGGGTCTTCAGTCGTGTTTTAATCAAAAGCTTCTGCAAGCAAAGCGAAAGAAAGAAAGAGAGAGAGCAATAAAGAAATTGCACAAATACGTTGGCAACAGTTCAGTACAAAAATGATGGATTAAAAAGAACAAATTAGGGGCGCCAGATAGCCTAGCGGTTATTCCGTGCCCCATGCACGGAGGCTATAGTCCTCGTTGCAGCGGCCGAGGTTTCGAAGCCGACCTCGGCCCTCTGCTGCACGTCATCCCCTGACTCTCTCCTCCCAGTGTTTCCTGTCTCTCTCCAGCTGTCCTATCCAATAAAGGCTGAAATGCGCCAAAATATCTTTAAAAAAAAGAAGAAATTACCCAATGATGGGTGTCCTAAGAGTTCTATTTTTGTTTCTGCGGTATCCATACAGGGTCTGGGGTCTGGGGGGGGGGGCTGAGATCTCAGGGGGGACACTAGGCTCTGTCTCCTCTGAGGTTTGCACATATTAAATAACATGATGGGGCTCAGCTTTTCTTAGATACAAGGAGGGGAGACTGCAAGGACAAAAGGTTGGGAACCATTGCCCTAGGGTGCAGCTCCTCACAAATAAACAAATCAATAAACATATATTACTGTTTATTGTTCTCTGCTCGTTGTTGTCTGTGTGTTTTGTTTACGTTGATCATTTTTTACTCTTTCTTTCTGCCAGTTAAATAAAGTTATTTTCAATTCTGTCTGCAAACAGCCAATGAGAACGGTTGCAGTCCTCGGTGGGGGGATCGGGGGTCTGGCAGCGTCATACTACCTCAGCAAGAGCCCCCAGGTTACCAAGGTAACACACACACAAACACTCCCACACACACACAGGCAGTGTGTCCTCCTCAGGACACGTGAGAAAGGAGCCACATGTTTTTCCACGCTGTGCTTAGTTTTACGTCGTTTTATGTTTATGTATTGAACAGAGTTCTCTGTTTTTCCCGTGCAGGTCATACTTTTGGAGTCCAGCGGGCGGTTCGGGGGTTGGCTGTGGTCCACCAGGAGGTCTGACGGAGCCGTGTTTGAACATGGACCCAGAGGGATCAGACCTGCGGGGGCGGTGGGAAAAAACACACTCAACATGGTGAGTGTACAGTAAAGTCTCAGATCAACAAACCGGATATGAACAAAGAAAAGTCACTGGAGGTTGAGGTTCTGGACGCCAATGTTCAATGAAAACTTCTTCTTTGGAGACCAATAGACGATACAGAGTCCCCTAATGTAAACTGAACCGCTTTGAAAAGTCTTTAGTTCTTCTGTTTCTTAAGGCTGTGAGTCTTCCTATATGTTTTTATATTTTCTTACCTTTGTTATCTTTTCTCTCACGCTGTGTTTTTGCAGATCTTGTGCAATATATGTTGTGTTTGTGCCTTTCTGTTGATTGAAATTGATTCTTAAAGAGGACATATTATCCCCCTGTTCCACCTTTTCAAACAGTCCCCTGTGGTCTAAATGAAACATCTGTGCTGTGCTTTGGTCAAAATATAACATGAATCAAGCACCAGAGGAGGTTTGTGACCCTGTAGAAACCAGCTCTCTCAGAACGCTCCGTTTTGGTGTGTGTGTCTCTTTAAATGCAATGAGCCCCCCTGAGTTTCACAGTAGACATCACTGCTTCTCTAGCGAGAATAAAAATGGCGGACCTGCGCAAAAGTTTTACTCTAGGCTGGGGGTGGAGTCCATGGGTGGAGATACCAGGAGAGAGGAGGGTATTTTTTTACCAGAATCCAACTTGTGATGTCACAAACTGAGAACATTAGAAACGGAGAATTTTTTCTCTGTGTTGTAAGACTTATGCAGACCACAAACAAAGGACTGGATGGGTTTATTTCACATTTTGTGGGTCGGTAGACACAAATATATGTTCAAAAACACTGTACAAGTGGATTTTCATAATATGTCCCCTTTAAAGGTCCCATATTATGCTTTTTCTGGTTTTATATGCTCTTTAGTGTGTTTTCCAGGTGTCTTGTGCATGTTTAGGCACATCTATGTGCAAAATTTCAAAGTCCGCGGAAACGCGGCTTCTCCTACCTCCTCCTGTTAGCAGTAGCAGTAGCTGCATGTAACGCTCGGTTCTAGCCCCCCTCCTTGAAAATTGGCAGTGTGATATCACACTGCGATGATGTCACTGATCCAAGCCCATTGGCTCATTGTGGCAAGCACAAGCTCATGCTGCACATTAGCTACATACCCAATATGGTAAAAGGGGCGTAACATTTCTGAGAATTGTTCGAACGACTGACCAATTACAACAGAGCAGATCGGCCAACCAATCAGGTCAGACTTGGCACATGTGGGGACCCTGCTCGGGGGGGATTCAGAGCGTTGCAAACACAGGCAGATGAGACGGGCTGCATCGATCGGCAGTACATGAAAACATTAGCGATTGTGAACGTACTTTAGTAGGCACATACATTAGATATATGAACCCCCAAAAGGGCATAATATGTCCCCTTTAAGGAAGCAGCTGGATGTTTGGCAGTACTTTGAGTTCAACGCAAATTTCCCCAAGAGAACAATAACGTGTATCGTATCGATCGTATCAATGATCCATAAATCCATGTAACACTGTTTCAAGACAGTAATACAACATAAACAGACAACAGGACACTTTAAGCTCTCCAATGGTCACAAGCTGTTTATAGACATGATCAAATACAGGATCAGAGTGGATTTAGAACAAGAAACTTCACACACATGTTTCTGCGAGCTCTGAGACTTATTTAAACTGGTTAAAAAGGAGGGACCTCAAAGACATGATTTAATATGTTTTGCACTCGAGTGATGTTGTGCTTCAGTGACGGATGATAAAGTACACATTAGGGTTGTAAAACTTTAAATATTTTATCCACACAAAGCTGAAAATACGATGTGTTCAGCTTGATTCTTTAGAGATAACATTTGTGTTAATGGTTCAGATACAGAAAATAAAAACATTTTAACTTTTTTTCCTCCAGTTAAAAGCTGCATTATTCTTTTGATCCTTTTCATTCATCATGAAATCTCTTCTGAGAAAAATTACATATTGTTTTACATCTCTAATGTATCTCATCTACTTTTTCACTGATGAAACACAGCCACCTACTCAAAGGTATTAAACAACACAAACTGGAGATGTAATCTGGATTCTAACAGGGACTGGATTTCCTGATCTTATCTGATTTTGATTTTTTATTTATTCTTTTTTCGCACATCCTGATTTCAGGATTTGATCCTATGGATTCTGTTTAATCCTGCTCGATTACATTTGAACAACCGAGCCGTGGTCTGAAGGATAATTACAGAACATCTTAAAGGTCACATATTCTCCTCCTCTTCAACCAGTTTAAATAAGTCTCAGAGCTCCTCAAAACATGTGTGTGAAGTGTCTTGTTCTAAATCCACTCTGATCCTGTATTTGATCATGCCTATAAACCCCTCTATTTCAGCCCTGCTCAGAACAGGCTGTTTCTGTGTCTGACCACGCCCCTCTCTGGAAGGGCTTGGGTGGCTCGGGCTTTCTCACTCCATGCCCTATTGTTTACGGTGAGAAGGCAGACTCAGAGGGCAGAACAAACACCTAGTTGTGGGAGTGTCACCCACCTGGGGGAGGGGTTACTGCCCTTTGTGATGTCATGAAGGGAAAATCTCCAAACGGCCTGTTGAAGCACACATTTTCTGAAAAGTGGAGCAGGAAGAAGATGGAGAGGATGGACTTTTCTCATCATTGGGGGGTTTGTAGACGGACTAGGGAGACATATTAGTGTTAGAGGAACATGGTAAAGTGTATTTTGCGTAACATGTGACCTTTAAGGATGAAGTGTTTGTGTAGCTTATTCTAAAAGTGTAATGTCTTACTGTGTGTGTAGGTGGAAGATCTGGGTCTCTCAGGTGAGATTCTACCTGTCACCTACAGTCACGTAGCATCTAAGAACAGGTTTCTGTACGTCAACGAACAGCTGCACAGGATGCCTTCAGGGCCCAGGTAGGAATGGGAAAAAAGAAACGTGTGTGTGTTTTCATACATCCATTCTTAAGGCATTTATGTTAATATGTGACATAATAGACTGCCACAGGAATGAGTCCTAAAACCCGGAAGTGAGTTAGCATTTTAGCGCCATGGGTTCCTAACTCTAAAAGTCAATGGGGATTTTGAATGGGTTTGTGGTTAGACGCCTGAAATAAGGTCTGTGGTTAACACAAGCTTAAGAGATGTTGGCGTTTTGTTAGACGACATAAACTACGTTAGATAAGACCCCAACTTGTGAATTTTAAAGTTTTTACGCTTACTAAAAACGGCGGTTGCTAACAAGTGGCTAAATGAGACTACAGTGGTTGTCGGGGACATTAAACGTCATCACGCCGGGAACTCTCTCACTAGTCCGCCTTACAGCATCTAGTCTTGTTTTTCAGTGCTCTTGCAAATATTAAGTTAATAAACAACTTATTAAGCTACGGTTTCGCTAGCTTGTCAAAACCGCTGATTAGATCGATGAAGCATAACGGTAGTGACGTCAAAATCAACCGACCGTGGTGTAGTTCGCTTGTAGCATAACGTTAGCTTTTTACTTCTCTCGGCTGGATTAACGCTTCAAACTTCATAAAAGTGGTGTTCATTTGTAAAGATTATCCTGCTAAACAAAACGCCTATGCATCAGAAACGTGTGTTTGCCACAGAGCTTATTTTCTGCAATCATCCAAAATCCAATGCAAAAATCCCATAGGCGAATTCTCATTAGAACCCATGGCGATGCTACTTCCGGGTTGGCCTACAAAAATACGTCATCACTTTTCCAGTCTATAAGGACTACATTTTTGGTATAACCTCCCTCTGTTACGTCTCTCTCCTCTCCTCTCCTCTCCTCTCCTCTCCTCTCCTCTCCTCTCCTCTCCTCTCCTCTCCTCTCCTCTCCTGTCAGTGGCCTCCTGCGGACCTCGCCCCCCTTCACTCGCCCCCTCGTTCTGAGCGGGGTGAGGGACATCCTGGTGAAGAGAGGGAAGCAGGAGGATGAGACGATCCATTCGTTTGTTTCCAGGAGGCTGGGAGGAGAGGTGAGGAGGATCAAAATACTTTCGTCAAAAGCACAAATCATTCTCAAACATCCGTGTGTAGCGGACTGTAGTTTTACACGACTGTTAACGTGAACCGGCGTGATGAACAGGAGGGAGGATTACGACCACCCGTCACTCTTGTAACGTTCGTAGAGATAACAGCATCTGAGAAAGCTGGAGGAAATGCAAACAAGTCCGAGCAAAGATCAAAATAGAAGTCTTTCTAAAAAGTCTTAACTATGATATTTCTTCTGTTTTTGTGTCTGTGTGCGTGTGCGTGTGTGTGTGTGTGTGTGTTTGTTTGTAGCTGGCAGACATAGCCATAGACAGTCTGTGTCGTGGTGTGTTTGCAGGCGACTGCAGGAAGTTGAGCGTGCGCTCCTGTTTTCCGATCCTCTACAACGCAGAGCAGAGCAGAGGTTCCATCATACTTGGGATGCTGCTGGGCTCAGGTATTAAACGGTTTTGTAAACGATTATGAGGCAAATTTCAAAATATGCAATAAAGTTTTTAAACTAGGGACAACTGGAATGAAAGCCGTTGTGTCCCAAAAGAAATCCAGCAAGCACAGACGCTTTAATTTAGTCTTTGTTTAGGTCTTAAAAAGTCTTTGATTTGATTTTAAAAGTGTTCAGTGACCCTGTTCTTACTGTCAATATAACCGCAGATCAACAGTGCAGCTAACTTTATTACTAGAGCTGTATTCTTTAGAGCTTTTATTTCTTACTTTCCTCCTGTGGATGAAACACAAATCTAATGCACCATTTGTTTGACTCTGAAGTCACATGTCAGTCCAGCTCAGGCTGCACATGTTATAACTCGCTGTTCGTCAGAGGGTTTTAGTGGCTCAGGGTGATTCTTGTTTCATGTAATCTTCATGGTATCGTGTTTCTGAAGTGGTCTTTGTGAACCGTGCAGGTCCAGGTCCGGTGGTCCCTCCTGGTCCTCTGGCTCAGAGGTCAGTCACAGAGTCCTGGGCTCAGTGGTCCCTGATCAGAGGACTTCAGTCTCTCCCAGAGTCCCTCACAGATTTCCTGCAGCGGAGCGGGAGGGTTCAGCTCCACAGTGAGGCCGTCGTGACAAAGATCAGTCCGTCAGAGACCGGCTGGAAGGTCAGAGAGGACAAAGTCTACGATCTGCCTGAACTTGTTTATAGCTACTGTCTGAATCACTTATAACAGGAATAATAAACTTTAACACCTCCACTCAGGGGCGGCGCCAGGATTCCTGGGCCCTCCACCACAGCCTCAGTCATTACTGCGATATGACTACAACCACACCTCTATTACACAAATGACCCAATAATACCTTTAAATAAAGTCAGCTAAATGTTCTTCCTTTGATACTTTTCAATATCACAAGTCTTTAAGTTTAATGATCAACTCTGAAGCTTTAAAGAGAATTCAGCTATTTTCAAAGAAAGTTGCAGAAGAGAAGAGAAGGGCAGACTCTAAATTGCACGAAGACGGTATTCGTGCAATTTAGAGGTAGGTCTGATTAGCTCATGTCTCGATGCGCACACTGTACGGCGGTGTGAATTTATTGATAACTCGCACGTTTTGGTTTGATGAAGGATAAGAGTTATTCACAAGGAGGCGTGTAGCTGACCTGACTGACAGGCAGGTCCGTTGTAACGGTTTGTCAGGAGGTTTAAAACCCGCCTCAGCTGCAGCTCTCAGCCTGTCGTTAAGATGACTGAAAGTTAGAGTGAAACAGCATTTCCAGCACGGAGACCGCCATCGATGAGCCTCCGGCGCCCCCTGCAGGAACAGACAGGTTACGTCACTCAGGCTTCGTCCAGTAATATTTACAGTCTGCGGTTAAACTCTGGAATAAATGCATGTTTTTGGTATTTGAATTTATTCAGCCATTTTTACCTTTACTATCACATTCATGACCTACGCTGAACAAACACTCTACATTTATTTCAGGCTCAATAAGAGCCCTTTCCTTCTCTGGGGTCAGTCCCCCCCTCTACAATACCCATGCCTGGACTGTAAGTTCTGCAGGGTGCTCGTTATCTGTAGACTTGTCACAGTGGTCTACCTCAGAACACCTGATGAACACCTGTTACTTGAACTTCCATAGTGACCGTTGGATTGGTATGTTGATGTGTTATTTGATCCCTTTTTTGAAACATGTTCGTGTTTGTTTGCAGATCGATTTGGAGGATGGAGTCGTATCAGCTGATCACATTATCTCTGCACTACCTGCTAAAGGTAAGTGATGGCTGACAGAATATTAACTAACATTTCACCAATAACTCAAACTCCATAATGTTTGGAATTAAAAAAGCTAAACGTATTGTGTTCTGCATTAGTTTATCTTATTATTTTACATCTGTTGTATAAAGTGACTTTTCTCTGTGACCCCCCCCCCCCCAGCTCTGTCCTCAGCCCTCCCCCCCTCCTGTCAGCCAATCATTAAGCAGCTGCAGGACATCTCCACGGTAACAGTCGCCGTGGTGAACCTGGAGTATGAGGGCTCCATCCTGCCTGTGACGGTGAGAACAGCAGATCAAAAACACTTCATATTCACATTTCATTAAATGTAATTATTACATTTACACTTAAACCGGGAACATGAGATGATTGGATTTTATGATCTGAATTTAAAACATTTTCATTTTTCGTTAATAACATTAAGAATGAGTTGATACCATCCTGCTGGTGTTTTTTCAGGGCTTTGGTCACCTGGTTCCTTCCTCCGAGGATCAAGGTCTACTCGGGGTGGTTTACGACTCTGTCCCCTTCCCTGAACACAACAGACCTGAAGGACACACAACCAGACTCACGGTACACACACACAGGCGGTTTAAGTCACTGGACCCCCCCGACACAAACACAAACACAAACACCGACACAAGACCCTTTCCTCGTTTAGCTCGAAGCACTCAAAGCTCGTGAAGAAAACTATTTGAGGCATGAAAACTACAGTTACAACATGAAGTCACCACATCTGAATAGTTTCTTGCTCTCTATATGTGAAGACATTTTGCGGCTCTTTGTTGGGTTTGAACGGAGCAGAGGGGCCAGGGGTCCTCCGCAGGGAACTTATGGGCTATTTAAACTCTCTTATGATTCTGTTTTATGCACTCAGGTCTTTGTGTTTACATTCAAATACTCGTCTGAATCTTTAAAATAGTTAAGATGTGCACCTTACACTTGATGCACACCTGCTATCATTAAACATTTAAGGATTAGAGTTGGAGGAAAAGTTAAATGCACCATGTAAACATTAGTTTATTACAATGATACGACTCTTACACAAAGGTTTGTACATTTCAGATGTAGTTAATGCAGTGTAGTGTCTGCAGGGTTCTCCTCTCATGACCTGCTGCTCTTGCTTTCTCCTCTCTTTTCTCTCTTTCTTCGTCGTCTGCTGATATTTCTCGGCATAAAACCATCTCGGAGCGGCAAAGTGACCCTGAACTGAGCAGAGCAGAGGGAAAGGGGCGGGGACGTTGACAGCACACACACACGCCAACTCTGCTGTTTATGTTTCTCCTCTTCGGTGGTTAAATCCGCCTCGGAGCGTGTTTGCAGTGTGTTACAGTATAGTAACCTCTTACCTGTGGTCCTGACCCTGTTCTCCAGGTGATGATGGGCGGAGCCTGGTTCCAGGAAGTGTTTGGGGACCCTGAATCAGTAACCGAGGATGGTCTTTTGGCGAGGGCGACTGAGGCCGTACAGAAACACCTGGGAGTGACCTCAGCACCGAGCTGGAGCCGAGTAGTCTTACAGAGGGTACGACAAGAACACGTCTGTGTGCACCCGACCTAAAAAGCCTCTGCATGTTTCTAATAAGCTCCACGAGCAGAAACGTGCTCAAACTAGGATCAATATTGGAGATGCTTTTGAAAAATGGAGAGACACTGAAGCTTCTGTTCCTCTTCACTTTGTCATTAGGTTAATGAATTGCTTCTTTATGTATTTGTCATCCTTGAACAGATTTTATACACCCCATTTTTCTCGAGCCTGATCACAAGCTACAAGACATGTTGTTACAGTATGTTGTTGTTGTTGTCGTCGTGTCAGTGATGTAATGTTTGTCGTCTGTCTCTCATCAGGACTGTATACCTCAGTACTACCTGGGACACTATCAGAGAGTGGGTGAGTATCAACATTTATAACAGGAAGTGAAATGCACCGTGGGATTTCAGATTGTCGGGAAGGACGGGGGTTTGATCCCCAGCTCCTGCAGCAACATGTTCGATGTGTCCTTGGGCAAGACACTTAACCCTGAATTGCTCCCTCTGCTTTGTCAGCGGTGTATGAATGAATTAGTTACTTCTGATGGTCGCTTTACACAGCAGCCTCTACCATCAGTGTGTGAATGTGTAGGTGTGATCTGCGGTGTAAAAGCACTTTCTTTCTTCAAGTGTGTGCACTACTTTCCAGCACAGCCTCCCCCCCCCTCCCCTCCATCTTTACTTCAGAGAAACTGGGCCTCTCTGAGATGCTCTTTTTTAAACCCAATCATGTCCCTAACCTGTTGACAGATGATCTAAATAAATTTGAGATCTTCCACCTGGTGTTTTTGAAGCATTTCACAACTTTTACAGTCCCAATGTTTCTAAAACGTTTTGTCTGCATCAAGTTCGATTGTTTACTTTTCCTTAAACAGTGAAATGTCTCCCTTTCAAACATTTATTGAATTGTATTTGTATTTTCCATCAAACTTTTGGTTACAATGTTTTTGAAAATCATCACATTCTGTTTTTATTCATATTTGACACAGTGTCCAGACTTTTTAAAAATGGGGTCATACTATAGGAACTCTAATTTAGCCTGAATCTGTATAAATAATCCTGATTTCCTCCTGTGACTTAAATCTCATCCTGCACAGTTAAGCCTCATTTTCAAATGTGTCTGTCTTTGCAGAGTCCATGCGCAGCTTCATAAAGAAGAACAATCTGCCGCTGTCTCTCATTGGCTCCTCCTATGACGGCGTGTCAGTGAATGATGTCATCTTTGGTGGACGGACAGCCGCGGAGGAGCTGCTGGGAAGTGCGGTGTGATTCAGCCGATCAACACTGGAACATGGCACCAGCTGTTTGTTTACAAAGAAATTCACTAAAGCATTTAAAACAGAATCTTTTTATAAACTCCGTCGTGTCAGACGTGCAGCGTGAACAGCAGCAGTGACGTCGAGTCATGATCCGCAGCCACTAACTTCAAATCTGCTTCATCAGCTGTGAATGTAAAGATAATGGAGATGCAGTGTTCAGTCCGTTTGTCTTCAGTCCCGCTATGTAAAATTAATATTGTTTTATAAAGAATAATTTAAGTAAAAAACTGTTACAGAGTTGTCTCACTTTTTTAATTGAGATTTTCTTGGTACAGTTTAAAGGTCCAACCAGTAAGATGTGTAGTGAGTGAAATGATAAAGTGATCTTACTCTATGATCAGACATTAAGGAAACATGCTATGTTGAAGTGCTGGCTTCTCTGACAACAATGCAGCAGCCAGTATGTCCTCCTTCTAACTTTAGATTCTGGTCCTGAATGGTCTGGATTTGTTTGGACCAGAGAAGGTAGGCGGTTTGAAAGAACCCCCACACGGCCGTTTTGGACGCCCCTCGGTTTGCCAGATATGAGACCAGTTATCAGGTCAAACCAGCAGGTGTTGCAGCGATGGAAGCGGGCAAGAGAACTGGTTCAGATAGAAGTGATTGTACCCGACCTAAAAAGCCTCTGCATGTTTCTAATAAGCTCCACGAGCAGAAACGTGCTCAAACTAGGATCAATATTGGAGATGCTTTTGAAAAATGGAGAGAGGTTAGAACGCAGAAAGGTTTACAGACCGATGCAGAGCTGGCTAAACACTGAAGCTTCAGTGTCCACCACATGGTGACCTGCGTGAGCATCCACTCTAGAGAGGAGGGGGGGGGGAGACAGCTCTCTGCAAAGTTTTGAATTCTGACTGCAGTTCCCATTTTAAATGCTACTTGTCAGAAGTACATATTGCTTCTTTAACTTTCTAACGTTGTTTTTAATGTCCAGCAGGGGGCGAGAAAGCAGTCTGATAGAAGTTTATAAAATGGTACGACTTCTCAGGTGATTTACTCCCTCAGTATTTATTTTCCCAAGAGTTCATGTTCTTTCAAGTCTTCTTCACTACAGCATGATGTTCATTTTGTAAAGCATGGTTCCCGCTTAGAGCCAAAAAGACCGTAAAGAAGGGGAGGAGTTCATGCGGGGTTACATGGGATTGACAGGTCACTACCATGGCAACATGAGAAATGTCTCGGTAAGCGATAGACGTGAATAAAGCTAGTGTTTCCTTTCTCCTTTCCAAACAATCTGGCGATGACGAAGACCAAAAGTCCAAAGTCAAAGCTTCAGTAAAGTCTTCAGACCACTGGGTGGCGTCCCCACAGCTATGTCGACTTCTCACGAACACTGTATGCGCTCTGAATCTTTCCTGTTCTCAGGTAAACACAGGCAGTAAAATGATCAGTCTTCATATCAACGACTTAGAAAGGATGAATTTATTGAATGAAGAAATATTTCAACTCTATACAACTCCAGAACGTCTCCTGATTGGACATTTTAAAATAACAGTCCTGCTCTCCGCAGTGCTGCTGTCTGTCCACTGGGGGGCAATACACACATTCACACTCATAGACACACACACACACACACACTATCTGAGGCCCAGTTTCTTCTTCTCTTTCTGTTTCTTGCGGACCACCTCCATGTTTCGGTCCTTCCACATGCTCTTCCTCAGTTTGATGGGTCGACTGCCGACGTATTTCCCTGAAAACAAACGAGAGACGTCGAGTTATCGCTCAGACTGGAGGTCGTATAAACGAAGGCTGTTTACACATCCTCGTCGTCATCAGACTTCATCCAACAGAGCAGACTCACCGTTCATCTCCCTCATGGCTCGGACGTAATCGTTAGGATCCTTGAAGCTGACGAAGCCGTAACCTTTTGTCTTTCCTGTTCGTTTGTCTCTCACCACCTGAGGACAACAACAACGTAAAGTTTTCTGATTTTGTAAAGAAATGATTTTTAAATTTGTTATATTTAGTTCCTCTTTTTTTCCCCGGGGTTTTATATTTATCGTTACCATCCTCGCCCCCTAACTATCTCGGGGAAAGGAACAGTTGTCATTAGTAAAAGAGGATCAACACGGCTTAAAAGAAAAAGAAGAAATAAAAGCTCAAACCTTAGCTTTGAGGAAAGACGGGTATCTGCTGAAGGCTCGAGCCAGAATGTCGTCATTCACCTCGTTACCAAGATCGCCGCAGAAAATACGGAAATCATCTGAGACACGGAGAGAAAACATGGAGTTACTTTATCAGCACATGAACATTTGATCTCCATCCTGCAGCAGGAACATCTTAACAAATCACAGGAACATTAAAGATGCTCATCTCATCACTTTAACGTGATCTACGGGTCGTGTTGATTTAGGGTTGTCATGACACCAACATGTTAAACTTCAACATGATTCTAGTGAAAACTCAAACCTGTTTGGAAACCACAGCAACACAACTAGAAGTCCCAGGCAGCCAACATTGGAAAATGTCTTGTTTTAAGAACCTAAACCTGAAGGCAAACTCCTGCACTCTGTCTCAATCGCACAAATACGTTGGCAGCCTTTCAGTTTTCAGATACTGAAATGTTACTCATGTTTTCTTTTGTCTATGGCTCAAAAATACGACTGAAGTTCTGTATTTTTTATTGTGACTTTCAAAACCATCATTCATTAAAATAACTGGGATTCTTGTACCGTTTTAAAGGTCACGTATGATGTAAATTACACTGCACCATGTTTTTCTAACCCTAATATGTGTCCCTGCACTGGTCCTACCTGTTTCCCACTCCAGCAGACTGGCGTCCTCCCAGCTCGTTCCTGCTGCAGTCCGGATGCACTTCTTCACCTTCTCCCCCTTTCCTTTCTTCTTGTCCTCTGTAGCGCTCTCTACAGGCTGAAGCACAAACACATATAACATCTTAACATGAACTAAATCTTCAGAGCGTCCTTGTACAGAGAACAGCCTGGTATTCTTAAAGTACCTCAGGCTGGGGGGGTTCAGGCTCGGGCATGCTGGGTCCGATGACGTTGCCGCTGTCTTCACTCTCCTTCTTGTCCAGCAGACCTGCAGCCATCACTGCAGCCTGCTGCTCTGCAACCCGCGCCGCCAGCTCCTCCTGAAACGTGCACATGAGAGACATTGAGAGCGTCTCACTGACTGATGGCACAGCAGCAGCAGCGGAACGCTTCTATAAATGCCCCATACTGTTTTTAATTTCCCCAGTATACAGCTGAGTTTGAAAGGAAATACTTTATCATTCTTTCTCCAGTTAACTTCTTCATAAAGATACACCTGAAAACATAAGCAGCTCTGTTTTTTACAGCGATGCTGTCAAAGCAAAAAAGCAAAGAATGCAAACATCCTGCTGTCACTTATGGAAGACATAAGGCAAACTGCAGATACCATTCTGGCCTGTCTCTGAGCTCGGACGTCGATTCGTTTGTGTCCTGCAGAAGTAGGAGGGGCAGAGTACACGGTCGGAGCTGCCTGGATGATTGACGGTGTCGGTTTGATGGGAGGCGGGGGTCCTTGCCTCATGGGAGGGGCTGACACCATCGGGACCATTTCCCTGACCTGAGACAGACATATTAATACACACCAGGGGGTCAGAAGATAGTCGATGAGAGGGGAAAGTTTACCCGTTTAATTTAAGTTTGCAAAGCTGAGACTGTTGTCGTGGCGACACAGACCTGAGGTGCAGGTGCAGGAGCGGACATGTGCTGGATTGGCTGAGGAGCTCCTGGAGGTGACTGAATTTGCAGGTTGGGAGGGAGCATCATGGGAGGAGGTGGAGGAGGCCGGGGGAGGGGAGGGGCCATGGTAGGACGCATCATGGGCAGCCTCGGACCGCCTGACGACACAGATATTAACATAAACATGTAAGTGTTTACTTTAAGTCATCTACATGTCTAAATGTTTCTGAAAATATCGACTACTGTAAAAGGAAAAGCTGCCCGTCAGTGAATAAAGCAGTAAAATAAAAGTCTGAAGGGAATCTCACCAGGTCTCTGCAGGATGTGGGGCACAAAGGCCGGTCTCAACATGGGAGGACGAACTGGAGGGACTGGGACAAACACACAGAGTGAGTCAAAGTTCACAAAGCACTAACTTTAAATGAATGATTATTACACATTATTAGGAGTGTAACGGTACGCAGAAGTGACTCATGGTTCGGTCCCAAGCTCAGCTTTAAGGTCACGGTTCAGTACAAGTTCAGTACAGCAGAAGAGAACAACAAAAAGTCCTGAAGGCCAAATTCTGTGTTTCCCTGATTTATTTTGAAGTGACAGTCGTGCACGTTGGTTCCATCTTGTGTCATTTAGAAGTACCTGTAACTGCTGGGACCGTTTGTAGAGTATTAAACAAACCAAAAGAAAAGAAAATAATGCAAAAGAACTGCCTCACGATTAATCTTTACATCCCTAAGACGAATTCAAACAGCTGCATTAAAGAGCGATGACCTTGTGAGTCTTGGAGGTTCTTATGCACTTCGTATAAGTGCATGATGATCACTCCAAGTTGATTAAGTGTACGTTCACAATGAGATATCTTCAAGTGTCACAGGAGGTTCATCTATCTGTTGTTACTGCAACAGCAGTCGCAGCTCATGCTTAAATGTCCCCATACAACTGATCTAAAGAAGCAGGTGGGTCGTCTAGCTCCGCCCTGTCATCCTGCTATGTGCATCTTCATTGCGTGACTGCATGTACCAAAGCGAGACGTCTGTACAGCACACATACCGTTACACCCCTACACAACATATAACTGCCAACCCCTGGTTAGAGTTCATTTTTACCTGGCCCCATAAAAGTCGGTGGAGGACCAACAAAAGTAGCAGCTCGAGCATCTAACGTCTGCTGAACCTGAGAGAGAGAAGAAGAAACAGGGTGTGAGACGGAGAGAGGACACATGGACATATGATGAACAGATACTGGAGAATAGTACAGACCTGTCTGTAGGTGTTTGTTCCTATAATGGGTCGCACCATAGGAACCGCAGTAACAGAAATAGCAACAGGAAGAGCCTCCATGACAGGTGGGCTTCCTGTTACTGATACTGGACCACCAAGGACCTCCTGCTCGAAACTGAAACAGACAGAGAGGGAGTGAGAGGGATGTGTGAACAGAGCTGAAGACTTTATGACAATAAAAACAAAGTTTAACTTATAACAGCTAAAACCGTTAGACGGAAAGTAAACGTGAGGCATAAAGTACCCAAAGGCCTGTGTGAGGGTGTGTGTTTGAGGGTGTGTGTGTGTGTTTGAGGATGTGTGTGTGTGTGTGTGTGTGTGCGTGCGTGCGTGTGTGTATGTTTGAGGGTGTGTGTGTGTGTTTGAGGGTGTGCGTGTGTGTGTGTGTGTGAGGGTGTGTGCGTGTTTGTGTGTGTCTGTGTGTGTACACATGTGTCTGTGTGTGTGTGTGGTGTGTATTTGTGTGTGTATTTGTGTGTATCTGTGTGTGTGTGGTGTGTATTTGTGTGTCTGTGCGTGTGTGTGTGGTGTGTATTTGTGTGTCTGTGTGCGCATGTTTGTGTGTGTGTGTGTGTGTGTGTTTGTGTGTGGTGTGTATTTGTGTGTGTGTGTGTGTGGAGAGGGTTTTAAACTCAGTTCAGAACTAATTTCCTGTTAGCGTGATATCTTTCTGGGACTTCAAGTTTTAGCGTTTTTGCTGTAAACATGTGGAAGCTTTTACAGAATGACTCTTCAATCATCTCACCTCAGGGTGTGATTGTTTTCTCTACATATTGTTTTTTGGTTTCTTTTTATTGTTGTAATTGTTTTAATTGTGTGTGTTTGTATCCGGACATCATTGTAAATGAACAAAACCTCAATAATGAAAGATACTCACAGAGCCATCTCAGCCTCCATCTCCTTCAGACGCTCCTCTCCTGACTTCAGCGCCATGCTGAGAGAAACAGAAACCACGTCTGGATCAAATTCAACACCATACCCATAAAACTTCAACAGATTTGAGACCACAGCCACAAAAGCACAAGACACCCAATACAGTATAATGTCGTATTATCAACTTTCATCTACTGCAAGGACTCAATCATTAAAATAACGATGATTGTATCGATTTAAAACAGACAAGACAAACACTGTGTGCAAATATTGTAAGAAGACGGGGAACTACACAAACAGCACAACCAACACCGTGAATCGTATCGTGAGTTTAGTGAATCGTTACATCCCTATCGAATCGTATTAAAGTATTAACATGTTGACAACCTTGTGTTATAACTGAATAACTGCACACATGTATATTCCTACCTGTTGTCCTGTAGCCTCAGAATAAATAATACATCATAACTTAACTTTTCCGCTTATTTTAGTGATTTTAAAGGGAATATTACTAATATTAGCATTACTTCTGTAGCTTTTCAATCACATTAAGACATTTCTGGGCAACATATGTTGTCTGTATGATCATCATATCAAGCTTTTCCACATCTTGACTCACCTTAATCGATGATTTTGACGCTTTTGGGTTTATTTTTTAACCCCTGCTGAATTATGTGCAGTGAGCTAACCTATGATAGCACCGTTAGCTAGCACAACAGAAGCTAACTCAGATAGCTTTACGGTATCAAACCACCGCTAACGACGCCGATAACTGCTGTGAAACCAACTTATTGATTTCTACGTGACTGCTAATGAATCATGTTTGCAACAACAACCATGATTAACTAGAAAGTAACAAAAACCAACGAGCTACAATACGAGTAGTGCGCGTACATGCAGGAGAGCTGTGTTCTTCTTCTACGTCTCTATTGGCGGTAGACAAACAAAGAATTGACTCATTACCGCCACCAACTGGTACGGAGTGCGGATCAGGATGTCGACGTCTTAAATAAATAATAATGATAATTAAAATATATAAACTATAATACATTTTATTTGTAACGCACTTTAATTTTTTTGAAAAAACCCTCAAAGTACCACAGAGTTAAAAAAAGAATAAAAACAAATTTCATCAATAAAAGATAGGGATGTAAAGATTCACTAAACTACGCTAAATACGATTCACGATACTGGGTTCACGATACGATTCTCTCACGATTTATTTTACAGAATGAGACTGTAGACAAATGATGAGTGAAAAAGATTCATTTAGGGGCTGCTAACCAGCTTGTCAGTGTGGTTTGGCCTTTTAATGTTATTTTTCGATTGCGATTCATTTTTCAGAGTAGCGATGTGAATCTTGACACCTTTGAATCGATTTATCACGATTTTAAAATTAATCTTAACATCCCTAATAAAAGAATAAAACATGGGAAAGGCAAAAAACAGGAAGGCAACTAAGGAAACTAAAACACTAGCAAAAGGCGCTGTTAAAAAGGTGGGTTTTTAGGGCCCTTTTAAAAGTGTCCACAGATTGTGGTGACCTCAGCTTGTCGGGGAGAGCGTTCTACAAACTGGGAGCAGAAGGCCCGGCCTCCCAAGGTGGGGAGTTTAGTCCTTTTAGGAGGTTGATATTCCCAAAGGCTTCGTGTCGAGGACTGTGGGGTGAGGAGTTCTTTGAGGTAGGCGGGGCATTTCCATGGGTGCACTGGTAGACGAGAAGGTTGACTTTGTATTGAATCCTGAATGAGATGGGGAGTCAGTGTAGTGCCTGAAGGATGAGTGTGATATGTTCATAATGACGCACTCTCATCAAGATCCTAGCAGCGCAGTTCCACTAATTTCTTGAGTATTTTTGCAGAATGTCTAGTAGGCATATGTCAAATTGTAGGCTACTTTAATCTGTCTGAGAGTCTTGTTCATATTTCTGACAGAATAAAATACCAGGTTCTAGGCCGATTGTTTCGTCTTGTCCACAGTATAGTCACTTTTGCTTGTATTGTGTTTATGTATCCTGAAAAGTGTTTTGTTAAGTCCAGTGCGCCTGAATCTTAGATAGATAGATAGATAGATAGATAGATAGATAGATAGATAGATAGATAGATAGATAGATAGATAGATAGATAGATAGATAGATAGATAGATAGATAGATAGATAGATAGATAGATAGATAGATAGATAGATAGATAGATAGATAGATAGATAGATAGATAGATAGATACTTTATTGATCCCGAGGGAAATTCAAATTCTTAACCGTCTTCTTTGATAAATCTCTTAGGCTACTACCTTTCTTATTAATGATTTTGCTTCACCTTTTCAGAAACAAGTTGGCAGTTTTTAATTTAAATTCAATATGGGGTTTCAATGTTTTGCAAATTATCACATTCTGCTTTTATTTACATTTTAAACAACGTCCCAACTTTTAGGGAACAGGGTTTTACCATAGATTGTATAATAATTATAAACTGTTTTTTTTACATGTGTGAAATGTTACGTTTTTGTAAAACCCATGGACTGTATATAACATTATATTTAGTAAGGGTCTAAAAATGATTAGCTGCTTGTTCACCTGTTTTTTTTTTCATCAAATGTATTCATCATATTAAAGGCAGGGTTGGTAATTTTCTCCAGATACACTGTTTAAGATTTTGGTTGAAATTGTCTTTAGGTCCTGAGAGACATTAATAACTCATGTGCTCTGAAAAAGGAACAAAGAAAATCCGTCATCTGTAGCAGTTGTAAGCCTGTAAAAACTTCGACCAATGTCTGCCACGAGGTACCAATCTGATGAACCAATCACGGCTCCCGTCTCCCTGCTCGTTCTCTACCCCATGCATGCACGAGCCCACACTCAAAGCATGAGCTGAGGTCCGCTTCTGGACCAATGGCGCTTGTGCATGTGCAAGTGAGGGGCGTGGCTTTTGAGAGAAAACTAAGGGGGGGCTCATTGCATTTAAAGAGACACACACACCAAAACCGAGCGTTCTGAGAGAGCTGGTTTATACAGGGTCACAAACCTCCTCTGGTGCTTGATTCATGTTATATTTTGACCAAAGCACAGCACAGGTGTTTCATTTAGACCACAGGGGACTGTTTGAAAAGGTGGGAAAAGGGGGATAATTTGTCCTCTTTAAATCATTATGTTTGAACATAAAATAAAAAGGACATTTCTTTAAAAAAATCCTTTTGTGAATATAAAATTTTCTCTAAGATTATTATAAGTAAATTAATGATTTTAGGATTATTATCATGTTCATTGAAAATTCCCCCGTTGCCTTAGAAACAGCAACTAAAAATCCCGCGCTTCTTTTCAAAGTCACGCGATGTCAACGCTGTGCGATTACGTTACGGATGTGGGCGGGGCCTGCGGTTGAGAAACAGCTTCTCTCTTGACTAGTTTAGCATCATCCTGCTGTACCGCACGGAGACTGTTCCTGTGACGTTTGGTGTCCAAGAAGAAGCACCATGCTGCGCACCGTGATCACCAGGACTCTACCCGGACTGAGCAGCCGACTCTCGGCTTGTCACTTCTCTGCGGCCGCTATCCCAGCTCCGAGCACCCAGCCCGAGGTCCACTTCAACAAGGTTAGCCACATGATAACAGGAGTCCACACGTCGGACATTGGCCAACTGCGCACTCAACAAGTGTGTGTTGCAGCCCAGCAGAACATGTGACCTGTTAATATACCGTAAAGGTACCGAAGAAGAGTTCATTTCAACACCTGTTTACAGTCGTTTGTTCAAATCACGGAACTTATGATTGTCTTTTGCACGAAAAACCCCCCATTAAGTTTCTGCAGCTGCACGCTCTCCAACTTAATGAATGTAAGCAGTTCCTGCTAAAAGTGAAAAAGCTGCTGCAGGTGTGGTAAGAGTAGCTGGATTAAAAAGGTTCAGTTCAGTTATTATAAAGAAGTCCTGTTTTTAATCACACAAACTTCTGCTGCAGGCTGCGTGCACTTGAAGAGACAAGTTATCTAACGTTAATTATTTACTGCAGGTCCTCGTGATTAAGTCTGTAAAGTCATTCTGTCATGATACCGCTGCAGCAATAAACACACAACATGCCGTTACCTGTCAGGTAAACTAGTACATATACAGCGCATGCGCATTGTCATTTTACGCTCATGCAATGTAAATCTGTGCTTCATGAGCTGCATTTCATTAGTTACTACTAGTTTAGTATTAGTAGTTAAACATGTCATTAGTAGAAGGTGTTCTTCTGTCATTCAGTCATGAAGTCAAGATACACAAAACGGTAAATACACAGATTATTCATTTGTAAGTAGACATAGTAAAGTGTTTGTAAGTTTGTGTTTTCTGTAAAGGTCCCCAGTTTTCTAAAGAAAGAATAGCCTGTTTAATAAACCCTTGTGTGACCATATCAGCGATGGTGTTCTGCTGGTGTTGAAAATGAAGCCGATGCTAAAGTGCAATATCCTGCAGTTCGTCGAGTGTCCACTTGAGGCTGGCTCCAGGAACACCGGAAGTCACATACACACCACAGGCAAAAAAGACAGCATAAATAAACATGTTTACAGCCTGGTATAAAAAACGAGTTTAGTAGTTATTGTCACACACTGTATGGGGGGGAATTTTTTAAAAGCGGCTCCGTTTTGATTTTGAAAACGATACGTGTTATCCATAGTTAAGCGAGTGGCTTATAAATCGCTCCACCCTGCCTTTAAAAAAAAAAGTTGTGTAATTTCTTGCCTTATTCTCTTTTATTATTTAAAAAACGATCTGTCCTCTTTCCTGGGATATCATTTGATCAAACCAAACAACAGATTGCAACAGAAACCAATATCAAGTCTCTAAAATAAGGTCAGTAACAAAACAACTTTTGCCAAAGAAACAAATGATTATTGATTATTGGGTAGTATAACTGTTTAATGTTTAATGCACCGAGACATTCCTCTGTCATTGTATCATGTTGTTCATTTAGACGACAGACAACACGTCTTTCAGGTCATGTTTGGCTCCATTATTATCTCAGGTGTGGTCAGTTGGAACCGCATGAAAACCGTCAACGACTCCTTCGAGGTTTCTGGGATATCATTTGTAGATCACATTTATTTGTAAGGTAGCAGAAGTCTCACCCCTCATCAGCAGAAACTGATCCTACTGTAAATATACGAGAAAAGGGATTTGTTATAAAGCAGACTGGTCAGTTATTCATAAGAATATTTGTGTGTTCCTGCTTCCTCGTTCACTCACCCTCTGCCCTGGTTATGATGTAACCGATCAGGTCACACAGAGGCCGCTCACAGAGCAGGAGGCGGAGTGTTTGACATTTAACAGGAACACTTCATCTTTGTAATCCTCAAGACAAAAAGGTTATTACAGTTTTAAGCTCTGCTCATCAGAAAAACCTGCAGCCTTATACCAATGAGAGGAGGAGGAGCAATCTATGCTATTCTGTAGGAACATGTCATTAATTTTCTTTATAATAACTAAAACAACAACATCATAACAGGCAGGCCACGACCAGCGGATGTGGCTCAGCTGGTAGATTCAGTCTCAACTGGAAGGTTGAGGGTTCGATCCCCAGCTCCTGCAGCCACATGTTGATGTGTCCTTGGACAAGATACTTAACCTCAAGTTGCTCCCGCTGCTTTGTCAGCGGCGTGTGAATGTTTATGAATGGATTAGTTACCTCTGTGGTCACTTTACACAGCAGCCTCTACCATCAGTGTGTGATCTGCGGTGTCAAAGCGCTACAAAAGAAATATGCAAGCTCAAGTCCATTTACCATTCACTGTCAAATTTATTTGTAGGGTATCTTTTTATACTAGAACTGCAGCTTAAAGTACTCAGACACACGATTGCTCGACATTAAAATAGACAGAATGAACATTTGGTCAAGATTGAGATGCAACAATAATAAATGTAAGTACGTTTGCTACATAGAAATCTTCTCGATCTTGCTGGAGAAATATGACACAAGCAAGCGGCAACCTCTGGTGCTGAAAATGAAGCCGATGCTGAGGTGCAGAATCCTGTTTGTTGAGTGTCCGCTTGAGGCTGGCTCCAGGAACACTAGAAGTCACGTACACACCACAGGCAAAAAAGCCGTTTTTACAGCATAAATAAACATGTTTACAGCCTGGTACAAAAAATCTAATAAGTCTGATTAGTTATTGTCCTCATGGGCACACTGTACGGGGGGTGAATTTTTTAAAAACGGCTCCGTTTTGATTTTGAAAACGATATGTGTTGTCCATAGTTAGGCGAGTAGCTGACATGATTGACAGGTGGGGGCGGTGTAACGATTTGTCAAGAGGCTTAAAACCCGCCTCAGCTCCAGCTCTCAGCCTGTCGTTAGGTTGACTGAAAGTTAGGCTGAGACAGGATTTTCAGCATGGCGGCTGCTGCCGATGAGCCCCCAGAGCCCCCTGCAGGAACAGATGGGTGACATCACTCAGGCTTCGTCCATTAATATTTACAGTCTGTGGTATTATGTTTGTTTGTTTAGAGAAGTTTGAATGAAAGGAGATCCCGACACATGAAAATCAGTCTGTCTCTGAATATGCGTTGAATAACTTTTGGATTTAGATGACCACACACACAATAACAACTTAGTGAATAAATGTGTTTTAATGAGACCATCAAATGTTTCAGCTGTTCATCAACAACGAGTGGCAGAATGCAGTGAGCGGGAAAACTTTCCACACCATCAACCCAGCGACCGGAGAGGTGATCTGTGAGGTGGCAGAGGCTGACGAGGTAAACACACACACGCACACGCACACACACACACACACACACACACACACTGATGTCATTCACCTACACACCTGTGTCGCTGGGAGAGATTACTGGAAGTGTAACTGATCTGCTCTGCAGATGTCCTGAGTTCTCTCTGTACATAAGATACATAAACACTGCTTCAGTATATCCTTCATCAATGCATAAACTAGAAACAAATACAAACATGGAGAACATATTCATCCATCCATCTTCTTTCCGCTTATCTGGGGTCGGGTCGCGGGGGCAGCAGCCTAAGCAGGGAAACCCAGACTTCCCTCTCCCCAGCCACTTCGTCCAGCTCTTCCCGGGGGATCCCGAGGCGTTCATATTCATATGAAGCTAAAATAGTATCATTAAGTTTTAAAGATCCCTTCTTGTCCTCATGGTCACCTTTCATGTTGTCAGTCTGTGAAACCTTTAAAGCAGCTCCTTATTTATCTGATAGTGGCGTCAGTAAAAACTCTCATTTCAGCCTCTGCCTGAAGCGGTTTGTTTCAGCTGCTGTCTCTTTAAGGCACCCCTCCCCACGTGCCCACTTTCTTCTGATTGGTCAGCTCTCTAAAAGCCCTCCTAGGGGGCAGAACGCTGCAGGGCTGCCAGGGGAGGGCTGCTCTCCAGTGCGTGGAGAAGAGAGCCTGATGTATGAGGTTTCAGCGGCTTACGTAGAGACTTGAAGCCGTCTCGTGAAATTCTCGGTTTCATATCGGGGAACTATCATGTGATTTGCAGAACAAGTTGTTTAGCGCCCTCTACAGACTCATCCTGGGATTACAACAACATACGTTTACCTCATGATCTGGAACAATTCCTGCGTTTAGTTTGGATACCAGCATCGTAACACTATATGAGAACATCTCAGTCGGCTTACTCAGCTGATCAGTGAAATATCTATGAACATTTTATGTTGTCTTGTTATGAGACGAAATCTTAGAGCAGATTGTTAGCTGCACCTTTAATCAGACGTCTGTTTAAAGGCTAAAGATAAATCATCGTTATGTAACTGCTGAAGGGTCCAAACAAAGAGTTTGTCCAGAAAATAACTCGTGATGCCATCAAAGCGATGGAGCTACGTTGCACTGAAAGCACAACAAACAAAGTTGTGCTTTAAAGTTGAGTTCTTACTGAATCGTTCTCTTTGTTCAGCCTCCCCCTGCCCGGCATGTGACCATCCACAGAAACGTTTCTAACAGACCTTTAGAAGCACACACTCATACAGATCATAACGTGTTGTCTTTCAGGCAGATGTGAACAAGGCAGTGAAAGCAGCACGCGATGCCTTCAAGTTCGGGTCACCATGGCGACGGATGGACGCCTCACACCGCGGCCTGCTACTCAGCCGACTCGCCGACGCCATTGAGAGAGACTCGGCCTACCTCGCTGTGAGTCGGTCATTAATGGCGAATCACTGTCACCCTCGACCTCTGTGCATGAGTTTTTAAAAAAGTGATCTGGTCGGGTCATGAAATGTGTAAGATCAGAGAATGTGATCCTGTTCCTGTCTACAGTGATGTTCACTCTTGAATCACTGTCATGACCAGCTCGTTTAGGCCGTCACATTCACGGGAGGTCGCCACAGTAAACATACTTTTAGGTTATCATTTTATTCACAAACAATCCAAACCATGGCAGCAGGTTGTGTGTCTTGGCCGTCCAGAGGGAGAGAGTAAGGAAGCTGACAAAGCCTGGCTTAAATGCCCTTCCACTCAGGTGAAGCCAGTCAGCAAATCACAGGTAGGCGGGTGGAGTCTCCAAGTAAGCAAACCATAACTGACCACCAGAGGAAGCCGAAACTCTGAGACACAAACAAAACAAAGGTACCAGGCAAAACACATGTGGACAGGGCCGTCACATTTCTGGGTCTCTACAGTGACACACTTTGTGGCTTTATGCTAATGCTACGTGTTATTGGACGTATTCACAGCTCATATAAACAAGTGGAAAACTACAGTGAGCAGAAAATAATCTGAAGCAGCTTCATCATTACCTGCATGAAGATCACACCGGTTGCTCACTAGTCACATGATATATATATTTTTTAAAGGACGAGTAATGTTGGGGTGAAAAAATCGCTTTAGGGATATTTTCCTGAGTTTTGTGCATGTGTGAAAACACCATCAGGACTACCCTCGTGTATCCAAACCTCAGATGACCTGTCTTTATCTTAGAGCTACGAACTGTAGAAATGACCCACCATAAGACAACATCAGACTGTTACGTCTTTAGCACTTCTCTTCCTCTGTATCATCAGTGACTCAGCAGATGATTGGTTCAGTGTCTACAATTCATTGATCAGACGCTTTTATCCAAAGCGACGAACATCAGAAGCACGGATCTAGAGAGGAGGAAACAACGTCAGTAAGTGCAAACAAACAGCTTTTAGTCGGATCGGACACACAGGTGCTGACAGGAAGTGACCAGAGGTGCTGACAGGAAGTGACCAGAGGCAGAGCACAACATCCACAGCTGTTCTTCAGAGAATTCTAATCAGCATCAAAATCATCCTAAATATTGTCATTGACGTCATCATCAAAACCATTAAGGTCGTTCATAAAGAGCTGGGTCTTTAGCTTTTTCTTAAAGCTGCAAAGGGACTCTGCAGATCGAATGGAGTTTGGTCATTTGTTCCACCACCGGGGGGGCGACAGGAGAAGAGTCTAGTCAGACACCTTTCATAGGCAGAGGGTAGTGGGCGGGAGAGGGAGTGTAGACCTGGAGAATAGATTTTAGGTAAGGAGCAGCAGAGTTTTAAATTTGATGTGTGCAGTAACTGGGAGCCAGTGTCGTACTTATTGTGTAAACTTCATGCTGTGTTGTTGCCACAGGAGCTGGAGACTCTCGACAACGGGAAGCCGTACGCTGTTTCTTACTGCGTGGATCTGCCCAATGTGGTTAAATGTCTCAGGTAACACACACACACACACACACACACACACACACACACACACACACACACACACAAACAAACAATTACTGCAGGTTTTATGCTTGAGTTGGACTTTGTGTTCAACCTTTGGCCAACAAAGCGTAACCCTGACTTATCAGTGTTGTGATTGTTTTCACTGCAGCAGAATGAGACTGTTTTAGACGTGCTCTGTTGTGTAATCCGGCAGCAGGACGATGCTGATTAATCTCACTTTAGTTTAATCTCATTAAAAAGGACATCAGTAAAGTAGATCTGCTTTTGTGTGAGCACAGGTATCACCCCAACACTTGTGTTGTGTTGTGTTGTGTTGTGTTCAGGTACTACGCAGGCTGGGCCGACAAATGGGAGGGAAAGACCATCCCCATCGATGGAGACTTTTTCTGCTACACGAGACACGAACCCATCGGAGTCTGCGGACAGATCATACCGGTGAGGGAGGGAATCGTATTAACAGTGATAGCTCTGAAATCCAAACACAGAACGCAGCTCATCACATAAGTGGGCTTATTTATCCTGATTTAAATCTGCAGGCTGCACATTAATGTCTTGTTATAGCTCCATGTTTACACATCGTGATTGTGTCCTGTTCAGACATGCTGCTGATCTTAATCTCTCTATGAGTCCTGCTGTGTTTTGTTCCTCCGAGTGAATTTATCTGTTGGTATACAACGCCTGCAGAAGAGTGGCATGCAAGGTGTGATAACAACCCAGATCATACAGGAATACGGCCGTGTGCACTTATGACTGAGAACAGAATATTTCACAACCTCTTAGAAGTTTGAACGTGAAGGCTGACGTTTGCTTCGTGCATGAAATGATGCATGCACAAAGAGTTTTACTGACATTCAACGTCCTACAAGATCTCTGGGAAGATCAAAGAATACCCTGGACCAAACATGAGCCAACGTTTAGAGACATTTATATTAATGATTAAAAGCAGTTTACTTTACGGAAACAAACCATTATCTGTCAACGTAAATCATAGATATTCAGTCATGAGGCTCAATAACTCATCGGTTGTCCTTTTGTGGGCTAACTCTGTCCCATGAAAGAAACTTCAACATTGTGTTACTCCTGAGCTGGCTTTTCATGAAATTTCTAAATTTGATACGATAAAAGTACAAAAGCCAAGATATTGATTCCTGTTTTGATACCACAAATAAAATAAGAAGTCAGATGCACCCAAAATAGTGTGACATCATGTTTTTAATGACCCTCTCTCTCTCTCTCTCTCTCTCTCTCTCTCTCTCTCTCTAGCGGCAGCCTTTGGTTAAAAATATGAGGCAATGGAGATCTCTAGGTTTTTTTTGTAAGCTTCAGTACTGTTAGATACAAACAGTCATTACAATCGCAGAGATTGTATCATTTAAAACATGTGGCATCGAAAAGTATCAACACTTTTGTCAACCTCGGTCAGAAACCTCTTTATTCAGTTCTTTAAAGGTCACATATCGTCCTCCTCTTCAGTGTAAATAAGTCTCAGAGCTCCCCAAAACATGTGTGTGAAGTTTCTTGTTCTAAATCCACTCTGATCCTGTATTTGATCATGCCTATAAACCCCTCTATTTCAGCCCTGCTCAGAATAGGCTGTTTCTGTGTCTGTAGCTTTAAATGTAAATGAGCTGTGTCTGACCACGCCCCTCTCTGGAAGGGCTTGGGTGTCTCGGGCTTTCTCGCTCCATGTCCTATTGTTTACGGTGAGAAGGCAGACTCAGAGGGCAGAACAAACACCTAGCTGTGGGAGTGTCACCCACCTGGAGGAGGGGTTACTGCCCTTTGTGATGTCATGAAGGGAAAATCTCCAAATGGCCTGTTTGAGCACACATTTTCTGAAAAGTGGAGCAGGCAAAAGACGGAGAGGATGGACTTTTCTCATCATTGGGGGGTTTATAGACGGACTAGAGACACATATTAGAGTTAGAGAAACATGGTGAAGAGTATTTTGCATAATATGTCTTTAAGGTCTTTGTAGCAACATTTTTGTCTGAAGAGTTGAACAAAAGAGCAGAGACCAGTCCACACCTGGATGGGCGTGCTTGAATTTGTCTGTGACAGGCTTCCGGAAAAAAGAATTATGGGTAATGGAGAGAACATTTATAAAGTGGAGGGGGTCCTCATCTCTCGCTCTGTCTTTCTTTGCAGTGGAACTTTCCTCTGCTGATGCAGGCGTGGAAGCTCGGCCCGGCCCTCGCCACAGGAAACACGGTGGTGATGAAAGTGGCAGAGCAGACGCCGCTCACAGCGCTCTATGTAGCCAACCTCATCAAAGAGGTATGTTTATTTAACTCCATCTGTTTGTGAGAAAAAACCTAGATGATCATAAATGCAATCTTAATTGTGTTTAAAGGTTTTAAAAATTAGAATTTCTGTTGATTTGAATTCATTTTTAACCGAATGACCAAAAGCAGCTTTTTCTGGACTCCAAGTTCACTTTGAATCACTTTGGATGTTTTGGTTTTGATGGAAGTTGCCTCTAATGGGGATTAAGGGCCTCCAAACAGGCCTGCTGCTCTTTTAATACAGTTTTTTTATTATGGTAGACTATACTGTATTAAAGGAGCAATATGTAACTCTGACACCTCGTGTTTAAAATGGGTACTGCAGTCCAAATTCAAAACGTTAGAGAGAGCTGTCTCCCCCAGGTGAACCTTCAGTGTCTAGCCAACTCTGCATCGGTCTTGAAACCTTCCTGAGCTTTCACTTGCCCGCTTCCATCGCTGCAACAACTGTTGGCTTGCCGTTTGCCTGGCAAACCGAGGGGCGTCCAAAACGGCAATATGTTGTGTGCTTTGAAACCGCCTACCTTCTCTGGTCCAAACAAATCCAGACCATTCAGGACCAGAATCTAAAGTTAGAAGGAGGACATACTGGCTGCTGCATTGTTGTCAGAGAAGCCAGCACTTCAACATAGCATGTTTCCTAAATGTCTGATCATATAGTAAGGTTACTTTATCATTTCACTCCTTTGCTCCTTTTAAATATAATTGTTTGTGTTTGTAGGTGGGTTTTCCTGAAGGCGTTGTAAATATTCTTGCGGGCATGGGACCATCAGCCGGAGCTGCCATCGCTCGCCACATGGACGTCGACAAGGTGGCGTTCACTGGCTCTACAGAGGTGGGAAATTCCTGTTTTTTGTTTTGTTGAGTATGCTGTAATAGTGTCACAATGAAACTAATGAAAAGACGAGAGATGTTTATAGATGTACGATTGAGAGCTCGCCGACAAAAAACATGCAGAGTGCTCTTAGGAGTAGAACACCAAAGGATCACACTGAGATAAAAACCTCACTGCAACAAAGTGCAAAACCATGGCTGTACATGAACTGATTGAAAACCAGCAACGTGAAGTCCTGCAGCCTGTTAGAGCAGCTGAAGTGAACGGTTCTCTGCAGAGTTTCTGACCAATAGGAGCGCTACGAGTAACAAATCTCCATGTGTCACCTTTAGTTTGTTCTGGTGCAAAGACATGAGGACACTCATGCTGCATGAGGACGCTCTTTAGTCATGACTGTTAAACCAAACTGAACAGGAATATTTTAAGTCCACGTGTAACCAGTAATCCCTTCTTGTAAAAACAGTTTTTCTGGCACTATCTTCTGCACATGTAAAACCACCAATCTCTCTGTCAGGTGGGTCATCTGATCCAGCAGGCCTCGGGCACCAGCAACCTGAAGAAAGTCACGCTGGAGCTCGGAGGAAAGAGTCCGAACATCATCCTGTCTGACGCCAACAGTACGTTTTCTCTCTGTGCCTCTAAAACTGTTTTTGTCCTGTACAGGTGCACTGTCCTACTCACCCTTCATTTCAGGTAGGATAGCCATCCAGGGCGGTCAGGGTGTTACCTCATGGGCTAAAGCTGACAGTCGGCTCGTGGCTCTTGTCTCCCTAAGCAAGTGTGTGCAATCATACAACCAATTGCATGCCAGAAAACCATCAGACAAGTTGGGAGCAGCAGATTGGGGCGTGATCGGACCTTGTGCCCCCCTTTGTACACTGCACAACAAACAACTTACCTCAGGCTGAAATTTGTCGTGTGACTTAAAAATCAGATCAGAAATTGCACAGTGTATTCAGGGCTTAAATGACTGATTGTTGCCTTTGTTGGCCAGGACAGCTGAGGAGAGACAGGAAGTGTTGGGAGGAGAGAGTGCGGGGTGATGTGCAGCACAGTGCCTATGCCGAGGTTGGATTCGAACCCACAGTTGCTGCTACCACGACTATAGCCTTTGTACATGGGGCGCGCGGAATATCCACTCGGTTATTGGCGTCCCCTTTGCTTATTGTTTTGCACCAAAACACCAAGTGAAAATTCTCGTGTAAATGTTCCAAGCAATAAAAAGTGACTCAGGTTCTTGTGTTACACCGTGAGTACGCTGACGTTTCACTACAGAAGAAGGAAAAAAACATGTTAATTAACATCGGCACCGAAGGCCAACATGTTAAGATGCCAAATAAAGCCATTCAGGCTTCACGTCTGGTGGGTCGATGGCATTTAAAAGTCATTAAAGGAATTTAACCAGATTAAAACGCTGTTTGAGAGTAAAAATTAAACGGGAAAAAAGAAAGATAGATTGTCACATGCTTCTGACACGTTTGTTTCTTCACTTCCTCTCCCAGTGGCGGATGCGGTCGAGCAGTCCCACTTCGCCCTTTTCTTTAATCAGGGTCAGTGCTGCTGCGCCGGCTCGCGTACCTTCGTCCAGGCCGACATCTACGACGAGTTTGTGGAGCGGAGCGTCGAGAGAGCCAAGAACAGAGTGGTGGGAAACCCGTTTGATCTACAGACGGAGCAGGGGCCTCAGGTAACACACACACACACACACACACACACACACACACACACACACAGGGGGGGGTTCTTGATTTCTAACATCATGACACACCCTCTGTGCGTGCCGGTCTGTGCAGGTGGACCAGGAGCAGTTCAACAAGATCCTGGGTTACATCAGCAGCGGGAAGAGAGAGGGAGCCAAGCTGATGTGTGGAGGAGGAGTGGCTGCAGACAGAGGGTACTTCATCCAGCCCACCGTGTTCGGAGACGTACAGGACAACATGACCATCGCCAGAGAGGAGGTAGGACGGTGTGAAGACGCTCCAACTGCAGGACTGAGAGTCAATCATTACATTTACACGCTCAGTTAAGTTTAGGTGATCTACTTGGACTGCTGTCCTTATTCCTGAATATAAACACTTGGGAAGAATCGATTTATTGTTGGAGAATGTCGGACTCTGCTGCTGTAGGTGGCGATATGCCCCCAACTCTATGATATGCCCGCTGAGCAAAATGCATGTTGACTCTCCGTGCAGCAGGCTGTTGATCAAAGTACCTGTGTGACATTCAGCATTTGACCCAAGTGGATTTTTTTAAGTTATATTTTTGGGCCTATTTGCCTTTATTAGAGAGGACAGCTGAAGAGAGAAGGGAAGAAGGGCCGAGGTCGGATTCAAACCCACGGCTGCTATGATGAGGGCTATTGCCTCTGCACATGGGGCACGTGACATAACTCTAGGCTATCTGGTGCCCCAGACCCAATTGGATATGACTTAGGACTGACCTTGTTTTTGTTATTTCCTTACAGAAAGGAACATTGAGAGATTTATCATGTATCACCTTTCTGCTAAAAGGAAATTTGGAGATGTAAATCGTGTTTCGGCAGTAGTTCACAAACAACTCAACTGAACCACACTTATGGAGCTGTGGCTCAGTTGGTGGAGTCGTCGTCTCTTAAATGGAAGGTCGGGGGTTCGATCCCCAGCTCCTGCAGCCACATGTCCGATGTGTCTGCCGGAGTTGCTCCCGCTGCTTCATCAGTGGCGTATTAATGTGTATGAATGGATTAGTTACTTCTGATGGTCACTTTACACATTCAGTGTGTGAATGTGTAAAGGTGTAAAAGCGCTTTGAGTAGTCAGAAGAAATATACAAGCTCAAGTCCATTTACTGCATCATTTATAGCCTGAGCTTGTTTGCATGCCCGTCTCTATAGGGGCCTTTAAAATACATAAAACTCAACAACAGATACACAAAAACAAACGAGCACAACAATAAAAGACCGAACCGTACAGGATACAAACTATCATACATGACCACACGATATATTCAGTGCATCAATAATTTGAGAAACTTGAGTTTAAAATCCTCAGCAGAGATCTGTTCAGTTATCTGCAGAGCTGCAGCCTTCAAATCGTTTCCTCTGTTTATGCTCGGGGGGGTTCGGTGGGTTTGTTTGTTTGTTCCGGTCGGTGTCTGGAGATTTGAAGTATTTCTTCTTGTTTGCTTTTTTTCTTGCAGATCTTTGGCCCGGTGATGCAGATCCTGAAGTTTAAAGATCTGGAGGAGGTGGTGACGAGAGCCAACGATACTAAATACGGCCTGGCAGCAGCTGTGTTCACTAAAGACATCGACAAGGCCAACTATGTGTCCAGCGGGCTGCGGGCCGGGACAGTCTGGTAGGAGAGCCGTGACCGAAACGTCACTGAACGAAATAAAACATCACAGCTCTGTTAGGAATATTCACAGGAATGTTAAATCATCTAATTTTTATCTGTTGGCATTGCTCATTTCAAACCATAGCTGACCAAAGATAATAGCTGTCACGTGATCTCCGTGGATGCCTGGAGGGCCGAAAGAGTTTAGGAAAGTAGTGGTGAGCATTGAACCCTGTGGAGCTGCAACATGAGCTTGCCTCGTACATTTTCCATCCCTCCCAAACGACGCATATTCACATCACCTAATGACCACAGAAAAACAAAGAAATTAAGATTTTCTGCAAGTTCTGGGTTCTTGTGACCCTCGTGCAGCACACAGGACTTTATTTCAATCTGTAAAAACGGAACGTCACTTCATTGATGTTTACTTCCATTAAGAGGAGAATCCTTCTCCTTACTCTGCTGCACGATGAAAGTCGACAACAGTACGGACAGTTTGATGTATTTCTGATGTGTCTGGGTCAATCAAGCTGCAGTCTGGAAAGTGAAGGGCAAAAAATTCATCATCAAAGCAAAAGTCAGTGAGTGCTACTTAGCTAACATTATCTAGTTATCGTTACCTACGATCGTATCAGGATGACTGTCAGCTGTCACCGTCAGTGTTCTGGGGCAGTGATGTTCGTTAAAGGCAGGAATATTCCCAGTTCTACAACACTACGGAGAGCTTTCATCGCAGCGAAGGCCTTATCTGACTCCTTCTGTACGAGTTCTTGTTGTGTGGAGATCGTTCCCATGAAGTCTGTCTTGTTTGATCGTAGCCTACGTGTTGTGACCTCGTGTTCAGGTTGTGTTATGCACATATGTACCACATTAAAGTTTCATGTAGTTGTATTCCTTATTAATGTCATCCTTTCATGTGTGTGTTTCCTCTGCAGGATCAACTGTTATGACGTGTTCGGGGCTCAGGCTCCGTTCGGAGGATACAAAGCTTCAGGAAACGGCAGAGAGCTCGGAGAGTATGGCCTGGACAACTACACAGAAGTCAAAACGGTAACACACTCAAATGACAACCTGCTGGTATAGAAAGTGAAAAGTTTATAACAGAGCAAATAAAACATGTTGGAAGAATCTCTCTGAATGAAAACCGGCAGGATTTGGAGAGTGTTGCTCTTCCTGTCAGGTTGCAGCGGAAGTTAATGTAAACATCCATACCTCCATACTCACCTTTCAACACGAGACAAAAAATGTATGAACGATCATTTTGAAAGGCGGCGGGCCAGGTGTCTCTCATCCAGAAGGTCGGGGGTTCGATCCCCAGCTCCTCCAGCCACATGTCTAATGTGTCCTTGGGCAAGACGCTTAACCCCAAGATGCTCCCCCTGCCTCGTCGGCGGCGTATGAGTTAATACTGATGGACTCTTTACACAGCAGCCTCTACCATCAGTGTGTGAATGTGTAGGTGTGACCTGCGGTGTAAAAGCATCTTGAGTATTCAGACGACTAGAAAAGAACGACACAAGCTCAAGTCCATTTACCGTTCACCATAAATCCCACCTGGAACAGGGGGAACGTAGTTGAGGGTTTTGCGGTGGCCTCTGGGTGCCCCTGCCACTTTATTCCTCGAATGTTGAATATAAGCAGGATGAAAGTTAAAACGTGTTTTGAACTTGTCTCTCTGTGTGTAATGAGGATGCTCCTATCAGCAGTCTGTGTCTCAAAACTTTCCCCTAAACTATTAAAAATATGAAAGCCAATCACTGAAACGTAACCCTGAAACGTCACCTTAAAATCCTGCAGTGTGTCCGCTTGGTGTTTGATTTATCTTAAAGGAAGAGAGCTTAAAAAAACAATCAAATATTTTTCTGTTTGTTTCCAGGTGACCATGAAGGTACCACAGAAGAACTCGTGAGGCGTCCGTGCTGCTGCCTGTCACATGAGCAGAATGAACACGATTAACCACAGCATTAATTTGAGCAATAAAGAACTTCTTTTGTTACTGTGAAAACCTTTAATAAATCACTCAACGTAAAACCAGAATGAGAAACTCTGCTCATGATTCAGCTCCATGTATCTTTAATTCTCGTCCTGATTTATGGTGATTATAAAAGTCTCTATCTTTCATAATAAATATATTTGATGCACTTTGCTCAGTCGTCTTTTTGTGAAATTTAAAACAACCTAAAGGCCCCGTGTCCACCTCGCGTTTTTTCCAGGCAGAAAAGTGCTGGCTGGAGCTCTTGCATGAAGCGTTTGAGCGCTGAGAAGAAAAGTGCTGCACGTCCGTCCTGTCTCTATGACAACAGACACTGTAAGAACGACACTGCTCCGTTACTTTTTACTGCATGTTTTTTATTTGAGATCGTTTATTTACCGATCAGACACGGAGCAAAGAGGATGTGGGAAAAACTACAGGGAATATCATACATTAGGAAAAGAGCGCCAGTTACGTCAACAGCGCCTTCCTGAAAAGTTAAAAGATTTTCAGCTTGAGCGATCGGAGCGGCCGCACGAAAAAGGCGGAGTGCTCGTAAAAAAGAAAGCCGGGCGCTACGCTTTTTCTCCAGGCGGCCACTTTCTGCGCTCTACGCTAGGTGGACATGGGGCTTTAGTTCACCACAGCACTGCACAGGTTAAAACAAATATATCAAAAGATGAATATGAATAAAAAAGCGCAATAAATAGGAGCATAATAAAATGTCAAGCTCAACTTGTACTGAAAACTAACAGAGAGGTTTGTCTTAAGCAGCCGTTTAACATTCTCTGTGGATTGTGCAGTTCTGATGTTCACCCCCACACGGCCGTTTTGGACGCCCCTCGGTTTGCCAGATATGAGAGCAGTTATCAGGTCAAACCAACAGGTGTTGCAGCGATGGAAGCGGGCAAGAGAACTGGTTCAGATAGAAGTGATTGTACCCGACCTAAAAAGCCTCTGCATGTTTCTAATAAGCTCCACGAGCAGAAACGTGCTCAAACTAGGATCAATATATTTGGTAAGTGTGTGCGCCCCATGTACAGAGGCTGTGGTCCTCCAAGCGGGCGGCCTGGGTACAAATCCGTCCTGTGGCTCCTTTCCTGCATGTCATTTCTTTCTCTCTGTCCCTGATTTCTGACTCTATCCACTGTGCCGTCTCTAATTAAAATAACCCTTTTAAAAAACTGTTGGCTCAGAGCCTTTTTTTTGGAAGATGTTTGAAATATTTACGAAAGTCTCTGCACTCCAGTGAGGACATTTTCCTCTCCGCCCAGAAATTTAGAAATTTTAATCAAATGTTAACCCTGACTTTATGATAACCTTGCTCGCTATGAAATTGTTCCTCGAGCTCAACAAAGTCTCGAGTCTTGAAAACCAATTTAAACTTCGAATCATCTTTCTATGAAAAATTGTAGCGAAGCATGAACCCAAAAATCGGAGGCTTTGTTCACAGTTTACCGAAAACTTTTTGCAAGTTTAACAAAAACCTTGAACAAAAGTAATCAACACGACATTCCCGATCAAGCTGCAAAGTATGATTTGTTGTTCATGTGTTCTGACTGCGGAGAACTAGTACGTAGGATACAAATAAAAAGTGTGGTGATGGTGTAAATAAGAAGTGCATGAACAAACTCCTTCTGGGTGCTGAGTCAGCAGCTCTGACCTACTGCTACGCCTTTGTGCCACTGCAACGCCTGAATTTCTCCTCTGGGGATCAATAAGCATGATCTTAGCTTATATCAGTAATATTTTAAGAAGCTGAAGATACTTTCAGACATCCTTTAAATGAGCAAATGACAAAAACAGGTTCCTAACCTTTACTTTTTCAGTAGCTGCATGCAGTGGACATTAACAGTGAAGATCCAGCTCTTATGAGGATTTTCATGTATTCACTTTGCACACCAGCCTCACTAACAAGCTTCACCCACACAGTTTAAAAATAATGTCGCAGTCTGATGAAGGATTTCAGTGAGGAGTTTAATAATGATCAACATATCTACATGGAGACAGCCAGATCGACCGCAGCTTCTACAGCGTTTTGTTCCAGTGCTGACAGTAAGACTGAGAGTCCGACCCGGGTCCAGATCTTCAGCAGAGCAAATACAATAATCTATCTGTTCATCAACACCAAGTCCTTGTTTAGGGAAGTCCTGTAGTTTGTTACTGATTTGGGGTTTAAACAAAAGCTCCAAGTTGACATGCATATATTTTATTTCATTTTGCTCCATGTTCCCGTGACAACGAGAACATTTCCTTTGTTTTCTTTACATCTTGACTTATCTCGTAATCTCAGGATAACAACGCCTGTTTCCCCGTGATAGCGAGTTAATTTCTCTTCTCTTAAGAAAACGTTATAATAAGGGCTTCCAAACAAAACCGCTGATTGGCACAAAATGTTTTATTTGCCTAGAAAGCAGCCGTGCAACATGCAGTTGTAATGGCTGCAGCTTCATCCTAAAGGCAAATACATCCAGTTCAAAGTGCATCCACTACCAGTGCTAAGTGTCTGCAGAAAGGATCCCTACAGAGAGAGACCTTTTATGTTAATGAGGAAGACAATCCTTTTAAACAGAAGTAGCTGCTACATCATTATCTGCAGAGACACCAGACTCCATTGAGAAAAACAGTAATTTTATCGCACAGAGCAGAGGAGTTGCTCGTCTATTTCTTCCTCGATCAGTTGTTTCGTTTGTCGTATTGTATGACCTTGGTGTTTGGATCCAACACAACATTTGTACAAACGAACTAACTGATCCAGGCAGCGGTTAATCTCGAGTTCTGTGAGGTAAAATTCCTGTTTTATCTATGGAGTTTGGTGTCTTTGAAGGACGGTGAGTAACAGCCGTTTCTGGTTCAAATAATCATCTTAAGCTTTAACAAGAAGGTTTGTCTCCGTAGGGATCGTGTTGTCAAGACTGTTAGGATAACGATCTGAGCCCGTCTGTGACAGAAACAAGAACCTTTAGTAGCCGCACTTTGATTTTCATTGCCTTGCAGCCACAACAGCCTAGTTCACTGCTGCGGCCTGACACTGTCTACTGAAGACCCAAAATACATTAAAAACAGGCCCAAGGTTGAATTGCTCTTCAATTGAAGTCCTCCATCGCCTTTTTCATCATGGACTCTAAACTCTGCAGGCCCCATTCAGACTCAGCCTCCGCCCACTTCCTGTCAAACATGCTGCTGCTGCTGCTCTCTGAGCCGTGAAAGGATTCAGACACCGTCACCACGGAGGAATGACCCGGGTTATCGTGCTGCATTAGCTCCGATCCAACAGAACCAGAACTCAGACTGTGTGCTCTTTCAGGAAACTCTTCAATGTTGGGCTCTGCTGCTTCAGTAAACTGACCCATCTGATGAAGAGCTTCAACTTCTTCAAGTCCAGAATCAAAACCAGAATCATCAAGTAACCTGCTGATTAGATTCCTGAACTCAGCAGGATGAGGATCTGGTTCTAACCCTCTGATCTGTAGACTGTGAAGCATTTCATCATCTCCGTTCAGTCCTTTACTGTCCTCAGAGTCGTCTGTTGGATCTGGTATCTGGCTGGACTTTGTGTCAAATGATTTATTAGCAGACTCGACCTGTTCTGACTCAGATAAGGTCTCAGGTCCACTGCCAAGCGGACTCTCTTGGACACTTGAATCCCAAACAGAACCAGATCTACTGAGATCAGATGTAGCTCTATCTTTAGACGGGAGATCGGCACCAACAGCTGCATACATGGAACCAGAGCGATTACTTTTAACCCCATCGTCAGTAGAACTACAACTCATGTGATCACCTTCAGTACAAAGTGCTGCAGCTGTGGAAACATTTCCAGCAGAACTTGTGTTGAAAGAATCGATGACAAAACTGGAATTTGTTGAAGTAAAAGTTTTGTTTCCAGAATAATCTCTTTGCGCATTGATGCTGCTTTGCTCAATGATTTCAGTCTGCTCTGACAAAATGATGCTGTCTGCTTCTAATTCTTTCAACTGGTTGTCCTCCTCCTTCACCTCCTCCTCCATTTCTTTCTCCTCCTGGTGGCTGACTGCAGAACTGCTCCTCCACTCATCTAACACAGGCGTCTTTTCAGGAACAGCCTCTTCTTTCCCCTCATCACTGTCGATATCCGTCTGCAGTGGGAAAGACCGGACTTTTTTAAAGCCCTCCTCAAGCCTTTCATCGTTCTTCTTCTCCTCATCTTCTTGATCCTCCCACTCTCTCCCCTCCTCTGCTTGGAAAGAAATCGCCCTCATTCTCGGTTTCTCTTCCGCTTTTTGTCCGATGAACCAGCCCTGACTGCTGACTGTGTTCTTAATCGCTGAAAGAAAGAAAGAAAATAATCCTATTTTTAACCATAATTGTACTTTTTAATAATAAATTGAGATGGTCAGATTGATCTGAAATACCATCACAGTCATCTACAAATTAATCATTTTTTGTTTTTGTTGACACACACACAGCGGATAGAAGAAGTGGAAGCAGCCTCTTGCTTTTAAAAGTGAAGCCAAAGCAGAAGTGACAAACCTGCCTCTTTTCAATGTCCAGCAGGCGGAGACTCCTCTGGTTGTCAGAAGATAAAATTGTCAAACTTCACAGCTGATTTACTACCTCAGTAAACGTTTTCCTAATCAGTTCTCAGTCTCTAGTTTCAACTATTTTTCAATGCAGCATGACATTCATTTCGTAAATGGTGGTCCCATTTAGACTTTTGCAAAAACACGATTACATGATTTTAACTGATACAAAACTTTTGGTTGCAATATTGAGTCCACAGACTAATGTACAACAACGCCCGGGCTCTGACCTTTTTTATATGAAGTCTATGGAATAAGGGGACAATACTCTACGACTAATCATCACTGGGCTTGGCAAGTCTTGTATCTGGATTTTTTCTCTTCAGCAGGTGTAATTTAGAGTAAAGTGATACGAACAAAGACTGTATAAAACATGGACGCAGTCTCAGTGGCATCACCCATTTGTTTCTAAAGGCCAGCTTTGAAGCCCAAAGATGGTGGTCGCCATATTGGGAATGCTGAATCTACCTGACTTTCGTTCAGCCTAAAATCAGGCAAAGAGAGCTAAGGTGGGCCTTAAGCCCCCATTGGTAAACAGCCAAATCTGCTTACAGCCAGATCAGCCACGCCCCTAATTAGGAATAACTCCTATCCTTCATGGAATATAAACGGCTGAGTTAAAAAGAAAATCCCCCCGGTACAGCGTGTTTGGAAAGAAACAAGCTATTCAGTCTAAAATCGTTATTGCTACCAGGCTGTAATCTGTAAAAAATAACATTTTAATGTGGGTGCTAGTGGGACTTCTGAGGTTTTTGGATCCAGCCTCAAGTGGACACTCGAGGAACTGCAGTTTTCTGTACTTCCACACTGACTTACATTTTTAACACTAAAGGTTGCCTCTTGGTTCTGAACTTACAGTCTTGTCCGTCTGTGCACATGGAGTCACAGCATGAGCACACTGAGGGTGAGGCTTCAAGCTCCTCCCACCTACAGACGTGACGGGAAAAAACAATCATCAGATTTCCAGCTTACCTGACTAATGCTGGGTCAATCACAACAAACTGAACATCCTCTGAAATCCGAACAACAACGTGGGGAAGTCGGACAAAATTTTAGTGTTCAAATGAACAATTTGACGTTATGTGACGCAAACATTGGGTACGAAAGAAAATGTTGATTTATAGGTCACATGCAAAATACACTTTACCATGTTTCTCTAACACTAATATGTGTCCCTAGTCTGTCAATAACCCCCTAATTATGAGAAACGTCCATCCTCTCCATCTTTTGCCTGCTCCACTTTTCAGAAAATTTCCCTCAATGACATCACAAAGGGCAGTAACCCCTCCCCCAGGTGGGTGACACTCCCACAACTAGGTGTTTGTTCTGCCCTCTGAGTCTGCCTTCTCACCGTAAACAATAGGGCATGGAGCGAGAAAGCCTGAGCCACCCAAGCCCTTCCAGAGAGGGGCGTGGTCAGACACAGCTCATTTACATTTAAAGCTACAGACACAGAAACAGCCTGTTCTGAGCAGGGCTGAAATAGAGGGGTTTATAGGCATGATCAAATACAGGATCAGAGTGGATTTAGAATAAGACACTTGACAGACATGTTTTGGGGAGCTCTGAGGCTTATTTAAACTTGAGAAGAAGGAGGATAATACGTGACTGTTTTTCTGGGTGAATTTTTGTGCCTTTATCACAATCAAGAGTAGGAAGACAGAAGGTTTGATTTGTAGTAAAACCATGAAATAATAACACCCTCTTTAAATTGACTATTCCAGTTATTTCTGTCTGTGCAGGATTCTAAATATCTTAACTCAAAACATTCAAACAAATATTAGGGATTCCTGAATTATGTGATGTTATTATTAGGGATTTACACAGTAACCAACTGTGTTCGAAAAGGTTCTTATGCTTGTTCAGTATCACTCGAGCTTACCTGCCAGCAGCTGTGTTGTAGTTGCAGGACTTTGAGGAGTGAGAGGTAGTGAGACTGACTGACATCGAGCAGTGGACATACAACACCTGTAACCAAAACAGCAAGCAACAGAACAAGTGTTATTAAGTTAAATGCATGGGGAAAAATAAACAAACAAAGGCTTCAAAAAGTCTAAATAATTAAATCTTGGCTTCATTGTGAAAATAAACAACTTTATTGTGACTTATTTTTGTGGAAACAGGTTTATAAGACGTTAACGTTCCAGTCAGAATAAGTACAAATAAACTTTGTGCAGGTAGGAAGTTATGTCTAAAAAAGATCTGTTTGTCTTACTTGTGAGACAGCGCTGAAGAGTAAAGCGTCCACAGAAAACTTGAGCACAGCGCCCCCTGCAGACAGAAAACAGGAGCTGCTTCCCTCCCTCCTGCTGTCTGTCATACAGCTGCAGTCAAACACAAGAAGTCATGTATGGTGACAGAGCAGTGACAGTAAAAACATCTGTATCATGTGTTACTGTTCAAAACACACCCATAGTTGGTGATAATGTCGACCCTGGGCTGGCTGTGTGGGTCGCTGGAGCTGGTGGCGTAACAGGAGTCCACATACAGTCTCTCCCCGGCTAACAGAACTCCGCTCTGGGCAACAAAATACACCGGCTCCCCCAAAACAAACCCTTGACCCGCAGGGAGGGGCTCCCAATGCGCTGTTAAATAAATTAAATGTAACTTACAGAAGGCTTTAGTTTTAAATATCACATATTATCATCATCCTGAAATTTCTGCATGTAACTTAAAACTGTGAGTAGTGATGAGGTCGGAGCCTGGAAGCAAAACACAAACGCGAGTTGTCTCGACTGAACTGGTTATGTCAATAAAGTCCGGGGCTCAAGAAATCTACGGAGACTTTGACAAACTTTTTGTACAAACAGTGTTTGTAAAAACAACAGGACCAACATTCTAAAAATACTAAAATGCCCATTTAACTTGTCATCATGCATAAATGTTACCATTACAGACGGTGAGGCTGTAGCTCAGTTTACTCCTGATGCTCTTCAGAAACGTTGTGTGCTGGACTTGAGGTCTGAAGCCGACTTGGTACGAGTAATGAAACCTGAGACAGCAAAAAGGGACAGATATCATAATTAGACTTTGTGCTTTAAAGATCCCAAATGATCCTCATGTTCACCTTTCATGTTGTCAGATACTGGCATCACTGAAAACCCTGATTTCAGCCTGAAACGCTTTATTTCAGAAGAACCAGAGGCGACAAAGGCCGACTGTGGTGTCACCTCACATTGCCTTTGTCTTGGCCAAAAAGCTGCACTTGAACACATCGCAGAGACTACAGCCGACGGCCAACCACCACGTACGTTCTGCACATGCTTGAGAGGAAATAACTCTCCAGTCTGTAATCGTCATTCCAAAAAGGGGAAACCGGAAGAGGACGAGGACGGAGAAGAATGCGGATATATAAACCGTTATGTTACTAAAGGACCATTTTCACACCGCTGTCGCTCACCACTCGTAATATAGGTACTTCTTATCGAGAATAATGTCTAATAAAAAGTTGAAGCTGTGTACTTGCTTTTGTCACTGTTTTTCTTCTCGTGCACTGATTCGCTTAGCTGAACAGCCAATCAGAGTGATTCCTCTCACCAACCGCGCTAACGCAGACCAACGCAGATTCAACATGTCAAATCAGCCAAAAAAAGGCAGACAGGTGACGACGGAGCTGGACATACGGCAAAAACTATGGTTACAATCGCTAACCGTCGGACCAACTAGGGACGACAGCCGACAATCTCCTTGGTGTGTCAGGGCCTTAACGCCCCCTCTCCCCCTTTCTTTTGATTGGTCAGCTCTCTGGAAGCCCTCCTGGGAGTCAGAACACTGCAGGGCTGCCAGGGGAGGGCTGCTTTCCAGTGCTGGGAGAAGAGAGCCTATGTAAAAGACTTCACCTGCTTACGTCACCTTTAAGCCATCTTATGAAATTCTCGGCTTCATATCGGTGAACTATCGTGTTTGCAGAAAAAGCCGTTTAGCGCCCTCTGCAGACTTTTCGTGGGATCACTTCACCATACGTTAACCTCATGATCAGAAACTTTGCCCACGTTTAGTTTGGGCATCCAGCATTGAAACACGGTGTGAGTTTTAAAATTGGGATCATCATGACAGATCAACTTTGAGATCTTTTTTACACTATGACTACATATAGATGATGATGCTGAGAAACAGGGGTGTCTCTTCACTTGCTGCAGTAACACTGGCTATTTTTTCCACCTATGCATTTAGTCTCACTTCATCATCACTTAGAAGTCCTGTAGAAAGCTCGTATTCTCTGAATGTGGACTTAAGGTCTCAATGATGGCAGACCCTCTGCAGGATACCGGGTAACAGAATAGAAGCCATTGACAGACGAGATCAAACTGAGCTGTATGATGCTGAAGGTCCTAATGCAATAGTTACCTGTTGTAATGGCAATGAATGGGAAGTGTCAGAGGTACGACTCTGATGACGAAACCTTGTGGAGGAGGAGTATAACACAGAGTGAAGGAGTACACCAGCTGACCACCGACAACCTGAGAGGCACAAATCAGACACAATGACTTCACCTTTCCAATCATTTGTATTTAAAGATCTCAATGTGGATTTTAATATCCTTCGAGGGAGACTCTCGAGACTCTATAATGAAACCTGGGCATCATTTTGTTCATATTTTTAGGTTAAATTGACTATAAAAGTAGGGCCCGACCGATATGGGATTTTTGGGGCTGATACCGACATTGCTATAGGAAAAGAAATAAACCTGCTTTTTTTTTAACATGTCTGAAGTAAAATTTAGATTGATTAAAAAGTGTTTGAAATTGTACTTCAGTGTCACAGTACACGTGCAGGATTTGCTCGTCTACCTCTGGTTTGATAAATTAGTTAGTGTTTGTTTGTAGTTTTAAATTGTTAGTTTGGCTCCAACACAATTTGAGTAACATAAAAACATATAGCCTTATATCATACTTTAACCTATAATTCTGCACATGTTTCCAAATATACTTGAAATGTCGACAGCAACTTTAAAGACCAATGCAGATCTATGCAGTTTGGTTTAACTTTTTTTGGGACATTATAACATTGAACTGATTGAATTAAATGTGTTTGTGTCCTGACCTGTGACTCTCCTCCACACTCGGTCAGTCTGGAGTAGAAATAAAGAAAACGCGGGCCGACTTTGCTGACTCCGCACGACCCCAGGCTGAACAGGTACGGGTTGGTCCACGAGCGCACCTGGAAGCGGTCCACGCGCACAGTTATCTGCTCATCCCCACACCAGACCTCCACAGCGCGTGTTCTGGTCCCCTGCACGCTCTGCTGCGGTGTTGTTAACGGTAACAGCAGCGAGGTGATCCCGGCGGGGAGAGGTGACTTATGAGGAACCGGCAGAAACAGCTCTCGTGCTACAAGTGGTCCTCGTGGGTTCAGGAACATGGGCAGGCGGTGGTAGAATGGAGGGCGCGCGGCTTCGTCATGTTGCGTCTGGACCTGATTAGTCCCCTGAGGCCACCCCACGATCTGAACCGGACCTCCCAGTGACCCACTGAACAAAGTCCAGAGAAGGCACGCGACCAGCGACATGAGGAGAGGAAGAGGAGCAACAAGGAGCAGAGCACGAGGAGGTCTGACGTGATCTGAACCTGCGACTCACCTTCATTATCACACCTGCTCACCTGCTGAGTGATTGGACACGCACGAGGACACAACGACGTTGTACGGTGAATAGGAAAGTCTCACACACACACACACACACACACACACACACACACACACACACACACACACACACACACACACACACACACACACACACACACACACACAAAAGTTATAAAAAACTGTTGATTTCAGGGTGATAAATGAAAATAAAAACTTTGTTCTCTGAGCAGTAGCTGTGATACCACATTACTTGTTTGGCATGAGTTTGTTTGTACCTATCTGGATATTGATCTGTGATTGAATAGAGGGACTGGATGGGATAACAAGGAGCTCAATCTTTGAAAGATTGTGTTGAAGGTGGCGTCATTCATCCATTTAGAGACATCAGCAAGGCATGCTAAAATGCTTTCCTAGATTGTCTGGGAATGATAGGAAGAGCTGGGTATCATATTGCAGTGGTATGAGAAGCCATGAGAGCGGATTATTGCACCAACCTCACGGTTGTGTATGGACAAGGGAACCGAGCACTGACCCCTGAGGTACCCCTGGATAAATTGTGGGCTTTGGACAAGGCTTCATTCAGCTGGTTCATGTTTCACTGAGAGGCTTAAACATGTTTCAAACATATTTTTTTTTATGAGTGATCCCCTCCTTGTCCAACATGTTAGCTCTGCCATTATGTGAGGTAGGCAGACAGCCCCGCCCACACAGGGACGCTGTGTCTATATGGGCATAATAACAGTATTGTATGAAGTGTAAAACTTAAGGAGTATTAACAGACTTTCCAAATTGAAGAAAAGATTTTCTTTGTGCCTACAGATAAAACCTTTGAGATGCATATTATTACTTGAAATTGTTCTTGTTTTCAGATGTTTGTTTGCAGCTCTCACAGAAAAGTTAAAACAGGACGGCAGGGGCAGAAGTTCGGAGACTTGAGACAACATCATTCTGTTTTGAGAAAGACTTGAAACTAGATTTGAGAACATTACATCAGTAGGAAAATGTTTACTGAGAAGTAGGAGCATTTTCTCAAACAGTCGCCCCCTGTGGCTATTAGCAAAATTGCAGGCTATAGCACATCTGCATTGACTTGAATGAAACCAGGGTTCTAATTACACAGAAGCTTTAGGGGGAGCCCTATTTTTGGGTGTGCACCATGGTTTCCTAAGTCACGTGCACAAGCATACATATAAGTGTGTATAATAAAACAGCTGCCTGCGTCATGCGGCTCTCTCCAGTTCATCCAATTACTTCTGCGCTCACTCTATGATGATGAGTTCAGGTAGTTACTTTAATCTAGTAATTCGAGGGCAGTGCAGCCAGTCATGGATGGCCAAAGCTGGAATAGACACAGAATTGTGTTAGGCTCATTAGTTGTTATCAGGAAGCGATGTCATCGAAGCCCTATAGGAAGTGCGCCATATGTTGAAGCCAATTTTTCATGGTGGCCGAACCTGCTATTGCAGTGTCGTGTGATGCCAAAGATTTTTCCCCTTAAACTTAACTGGGAAAGAGACGTCTAAAAAGTCAGTGGATACTTTTTTTTGTTTGCATCAACTTCCCGATATGAACACTTAAATAACCCTTTTTAAAATCAGTAGGTCCTAAAAGTTTTTAAATGCAATTCAAGCCGAATTCAGAGATATTTGAAGACACAGGTTAAAGAAGGTGCATCAGAGCTGCAGGACTGTGCCTAAAAAAAAGTCTGTAAGTCAGACTTCATGCACCACTGAGCAGCTTTCATAGAAAAAACGGGCTGCCGCCAGTGCTGTATCAACTTATAAAGTTGTTCTTCGTGTTGTTGTCACAAGTTTTAAGAGTTAATAGACTTTTAGAGTTTGATTTTCTAAAATGCAAAACAAAGTTTGTAACCAAGTCGGTTATTTTAAATCGAAAATTCTGTGATTAGTACAGATCTTATAAGATGGCTAACATCGGGGCGCTGGTGGCTTAGTGGTTAGTGCGCGCCCCCCATATAGGGAGGCTGTGGTCCTCCGGGCGGGCAACCCGGGTTTGGGCCCCGCCGCCCGGTCTGTGTCTCCTTTCCCGCATATTGTTCCCCACTCTCTCTCCCTGTTTTCCGGCTCTATCCACTGTCCTATCCCTCCAGTAACGGCACAAAAACCCCAAATAGATCTTTAAAAAAGAAAGAAAAAAACATGGCTAATATCAAGTTTCTTCAATAAATCTTTAAATCTTCGCCAATTCCTTTAAATGTTTGTAATGTAATTTTTCCAACTTCCTTTTTATTAAGTATCAAACTTCATCATCGTTGAACATACCTCATACAGCATACTAGACAGTTATAATAACTAACAAACACAAATTATACAAACACTTTTTAAAATCAAATTAGGGAAGATGAAGATAAAATGGTTCCCAGAAGTCTGCATGCTCAGATTATGAAAAATGATTCAAAATTGGGAATCCTAAGATCCTTAAAAAAGAAGATCACAATGGATGTGTATTAAACTTCTCTTGACCGATATATCAATGTATCGATCATTTATTCAGTGTACATGAAAAGTTGCTGACATTTTGGAAGCTGGAAGCGCGTTTACCTTAATTGCATGTATAGACGCGCATCAGAATACAAACGTTAGCTGTAGTTGTCGTGTTTTACGGACGGATTTGGGGATGGTGACTGGATGCAGGGGGGGCTAACGATGAAATTAGGCAGTTGGGCTTTAAGAGCTCTCGAGGGATCGGGACCTCGGCCGATTTCCGTGTCACGTGACAAATGCATCATTAATGCGCTGGGAGCCACCAGGAAGTCCCTCATTGTCTGCGCGGATCGTAGTCACGGTAATAGACGCGCAGTGAGATGTAACCGGGGCTGGCCTTGGTTCTGAAACGGCGGCTGACAGGAGCGCAGAGTGCCGCCTCCCTGCAGCCGAACAGCCCGTGCAGGTGTGGACTCTTAGCGGCTCGGTGAGGTGGATAAAGACCCGCCGGAGCCGGGGTGGGGTTTACCGTGACGGGCTGCCGCAGGGTTCAGTGTGAGCGGGTCTGATCCGTCCAGTGTCTCAGGATGTAGGCCGGTGATCCTGCAGGAGGGAGGTGAGGGAATAACGTGTTCATGTCTGCTTTGTTTCATGTCTAATGCGATTTAAACGGAGAGATCTGCTTTAATATTCTCACACATGTACTGTCAGAAGTCTGTAGTGATGTGCACACCGATCAGACTGTCGTGCATGTACTAACACCGAGAAGTCTGTACGATCACAGTCACAGACGGAGCCGTTTAGCGGTGTGATGGAGCCAATGTAGGCCGGACTCTCCTCATCAACCCGGGGTCTGATTATGTGCCGGGCTCTCTTTGGTTAAAGAGGAGGCTTCTTGTTAACGTAATTAAATTACCAACACCTTCTCGTGTGTTTAAATCTGTTCCTAGCCGTGTGAGTGAGTGTCATGCATTCAGCAGGATTTAAAAGAAAAGCAGCATAGGCTATTGGATTTGGTGACCTGTCAGTCACTGTCAGTCAGGAGACATAGAGGAAGGTGTGCTTCACCAGACCTGCACACCTGCTCTGTATGACCTCACTGCGTTAACCTGTGGCATCATGAACAGTTTAAACTTCGGCTTTTTATCACAGTTTCAAATCACAGAAAAGAACAATGTGTTCATTAGGAGAGTCATGATACCTCAACTTCCATAGGCCAATTAGTAAAAATCTAGCGATATCAATGTCTGTTTCATATGGAGCCCGAAAGGTGACATCGGTATTATAAGTTGCACGTGCTCGATTTAGTCATTCGTTTTAGCATTTTATTCGTATTTCACTGTATGAGCATTTTATTCGTATTGCGCACACCAGTTTTATAAATTGCACGAGCGCTTTAGTAACTTGCAAGCGTCTTTATTTAAAAGCTTGCACGATTTTGTCATTTGTGAGAACGTTTAATTCGTATTTTCGTACCCGTTTTATAAATTGCATGTGAGTTAGTTCTGTTTGCTTTATTTGAACAAAGACGCACGTGCAAGTTACTAAAAAGCCTGTGCAATTTATAAAATGTTTGCGCGCTAAAAGAATAAAGCGCATGGACAAATTTCTCAATTAAAACGCTTTCGCAATACAGTGATTTGTCCATGCTTTTTATCCGTTTAACTAACTCACGTGCGAGTCTATTGGAAGACTAAAGCAGTATTTTTACCCTGCCGAACACAGGGGTAGCTGGTCTACCCCTGTTTTTGTGGCACGCGTTTCAGCCTCTGCCTGAAACGGTTCATTTCAGCTGCTGTCTCTTTAAGGCCCCCCTCCCCATATGCCCACTTTCTTCTGATTGGTCAGCTCTCTGGAAGCCTTCAGGGGGGCAGAATGCTGCAGGGCTGCCAGGGGAGGGCTACTCTCCAGTGCTGGGAGAAGAGAGTCTATTTAAGAGGTTTTAAACCGCTTAGTAGAAGCTTGAAGTATTCCTGTGAAATTCTTGGTTTCATTTCTGCAAACTATTGCGCGCCCTCTGCAGATTTATCTTCGGCTTACTCCAGCATATGTTTACCTCATGATCTGAAACTTTGCCCACGTTTAGTGTGGGCATCATGCATAGTAACACTATCAGTAGAATGGGTCAACTTTAAGAGATTTCTTTACACTATGATTACTTTAATACCTACTTTAATGATGGTGATGCTGAGAAACAGGCGTGTCTCTTCTCTTGTCTGCAGTAACACTGGCTTTTTTTTCCACCAATGCATTAAATGTGATCTGAAGTTTCACAGAACCGTTTTTATTATATTCACTGTAAGAATGGGGACAATCAATTATTGATATAAATCGGTTTGTAGCTCTTCTATTTTAACACATTTCCTTTCTCCTCTTTCCAGGATTGCACGCAGGGATTTCCATACCTGTGGAGAAAACTAAGAGAAAGAGATTCTTCTGTACTTGATGTGCCGCTCAGCGTGTGCTGGACAAGATGAGTACAGACAGACCAAAACGCAACATCATCAAAAAGAAATATGTATGTCATTTATTTAGTCTTTATCTTACATGCTCTGGTTATTGAAGCTCACATCGTTTTACAAAAACAGCAACCACTGAGCGGTCTGACGCTTTTATTTGACTTCAAACACCTTTCAGCTACTTAAATCCTTTATTTTTTTTATTTTTGATTTCTGATAAATATTTAACTGTTACATGATCCTTTGATTGTTTGTGCTTTTTGATGAAAAGTGTGTGCAGAGCTGATATTGTGAGTGTGTGTGTGTTTGTGCCTCTGCAGGACATCAGTGACGGGATGCCGTGGTGTGAAGAGCGTCTGGTCCGGAAGGTTCTGTTCCTCTCCCTCAGGGAATTCAGAGACACAAACCGTGCCACACACAAACACTCTCACATACACACGTGTGCACACAAACGCACTCCGAAAAACACACTCTTGCACGCTCCACAAAAGACACAGACGCAACCGAACACTCACACACAGAAACGACAGAGCGTGCAAACGCCACAGCAGAAAGTCACACACAGACCAACTAGCACACACACACAGAAAAATCAACACGTTTCCAAACATCTGCACCATCATGAACACAACAACAACAAAGGGCAAAAAACCCAGCCGTCTCAGGATGCACACACACCAAAAACTAAATGCACACACACACTGCGCAACACACAAACACAATCTGACACTGTTCATGACTCGCATGTTTTCCAGAGGACTTCAGCATCAACCAGAACTCTACGCTCACACACAACACAGACCTGTCCATCACTGCTTAAACACAAACACAACACACAGCACAAACGCTCAGTGAGGAACACACACACGCTGCCGAACACACCTGCCCCGGCCCGGACACTGAGGTCACAAACTCCCACAAAACACAGAGGTCAGTACCAACATCAGCTACACAGCTCTCCTCTTGTATTGTCTTAGTTTCCTTTTGTTCCCCATCCATTATAATAATAACATCGTGCTCACTGTGTTCATAGTTGATGTATTCAAACACAAAGCAGAAACCTCTGGTGTTGAAAAATGAAGCCCAAACAGAAGTTAAAAAAGTGAAGTTCATTGAGTGTCATGGATGTAGTCCCAGTGTCATCACCTGTTAGTTTATTAAGAGGGATTATGAAGCCCATCGATGGCGGCCGTGATATTGGAAATGCTGACTCTACCTATAAAATCAATCTAGAAACAGACAAAGAGGAGGAGCTGAGGTGAGCCTTAAGCCTCCCGAAAAACAGCTTCAGCAAGCCCACCTGTCAGTCAAATCAACAAGACCCTAATTTTTCAAAAACCCTTAGCCTTAATAAAATCTTAACCGATGTGAGGCCGGCTGCAAAAGAGCATCAGACATGTTAGCAGCCTTGTAGAAAAAAAACTGTTTTGGTCTCAGTAGCTAATTTTTTGAATTGCACACACTGAACAGCGGGGGAATGTTTAACTCATCCTTTTTGATTATGCTAGGTCTAAGAGTTATGTATACATTTGCATAATTAGGGGCGTGGCCTCTTTGACTGACAGGTGGGTGCATTGTAGCTGTTTGGCAGGACAATCAAGGCCTGCCTCAGCTCCACATCTTTGACTGTTACCAGATTGATCTGAAGATAAGTAGAGAAATCCTTTTTCAATATGGCGTAGTGTTGTAGTCAAGACCGCACTCACCGAGACCAAGACATACCCGAGAATGGAGTTCTCCGAGACCGAACCAAGACCAAGACATTTAGTGATCGAGACCAAGTCAAGACCAAGACCAAGGCAGGATGAGAACGAGACAAGACCAAAATCAATTAAATTTATTTGTTCTTTTAGAAAGAGGCGTTTTCCTTCTAATCAAAGTGATGACGTGGAAAAAAGCCTATTAGTGGTGGTCTTGACTCATTCTGAGACGAGAAAAAAGACCTCAGAGACAAGGCCGAGACCTTCAAAAATTGGTCTTGAGACATAGACCTATGTCGAGTATTACAACACTAATATGGCGACCGCCATCGTAAAGCTTAATAACTCCCCACGTCAATGAGACCAGTCCATGTTTTATACAGTCTATGGTTAACATGTATAAATCACCTTTGTTTTCTCATCCTAATGAGTTTGTTTCTAACCCGTCTGATCGCCTCACTTCCTGTGTTTACTAAACGGTTACACCTTTAACATGTTTATGTTTACGTCTGTTTCAAACCGTTTTATCTGAGGCTATTTCTTAGTGTTCAATAAATGTTTTTATTAAAGTTACGATAATCTCTCTAAAGGCCCCGTGGTTAATGGTCTCAGCCGGCGTCAGTCCCTCCTCTCAGCCAGTCCGACCTGGATCCGGTCCTTACAGACCAGACCAGGTCCTCCACTGCGCCGCCCTACGAGCCTCCACCATGACAAAGAAGATCCTGCAAGCAAGAGGTCAGTATTCATACACAACACTGTCCCTGCGAGTGATGTAGGATTCTACTTACTTGTTGACAGGGATGGGAAGTGATGGAATATACTCATATACTAAACTGAAAAGTCAACTAAGATGAAAGTAAAAAGAGGTTTCTGAGAAGTGTTTATCAAACTTTAAGTTCCTTTGACTTTTATTAAACCATGCACAGAAGTTTTCCCGTTACTGTGTTTTCATACATACACAAAACTCCTGAAAACGTCAGAGCTGAACTGCATTTAAGAGGGTGATGACGTTTATATCATGCAACTGACGTGATGTCCAGCCTCCTGAGACCGCCTCCCATCACGCTGTGAGGGACATACTGTATGTGAGCTCCCAACTCAGGAAGAGTTTAGGTCCTGAAAAGTTTCAGAGTGCATGTTTGAAAAAGCTGTATTTAGCTCCCCCTAATATATAGAAATCAGGATCAGAAAGAAAGAAACAGATATGAATATAAAAAGCAATATTATAAATATCTTGGTATCTGGATAGATGAAAAACTTCCTTTTAAAACACACATTGAAAATCTCTTACCTAAATTAAGACAACAACTGGGCTTTCTTTTTAGAAACAAATAATAGGAAAATAATGATTGAGGCAGTTTTCCTTTCTGTTCTTGTTTATGGGGATGTTATTTATGGACGTGCAGCCAGCACTACTTTTAAACCTTTGGATGCAGTGTATCACTCTGCACTATGGAGGAGACAGCTATGGGACACATCATTGTGGCCTGCCTGCTCTTACAATAAGGAGAGACCAGCACTTTTATTTAGTTATAAAGCCGTTTTAAATAAACGTCCTCCGTGTCTTTCCTCTATACTTTGTTTTAACGAGGGTAGCCACACGCTCGCTCAAGGGTAGCCACACGCTCGCAGACACGCTCACCCTGCAGGTTCCTAGAATCCACTCAGAGTTAGGAAGGTCTGCTTTTAGTTACTACGCACCAAACGCCTGGAATTTGCTTCAAAGACATTTTAAGATAACACATTAATAACACTGAGACAATTCCAAGTTTTCATTTCTGATCTTATTGATTTTAACTGTTTTTGCTTTACTTGTGTATTATTTTTACTCCATTTCATTGTATCTTCTTGCCTTTTAACTGCACTTCCTGTTTCATTCTTGCTGTTCTATTGTTTTATTTGCATCTTGCCTCTTTGTACCTCTGCACCATTGCAAATGAGGGTACTCCCTCAGGATGTTTTCCGAGGATTTAAATAAAATAAATGACGATGATGAAATTGCAATGTGAGTGTGTTTGTGGTTTTTTGCAGACCGAGGCTCCAAGCTCAGAGGAAGTTTGCCCATTCCCCTCCTAACTCTCCGGGACCTCCAGTGTTGATGACATCTGCACGAAATAACCACACCCACAACAGTGCTGTAGGCACCTGTCTGACCCGACGGCGACCAAAGACGGAGGACTTCCTGTCTTTTCTTTGCTTAAGAGGTAAGAACTTATCAGGTACAGTGCAAAAACTCATTACACTTTGTTTTAGCCTCATTCACTTGACAAGTCCAGATGAATGGCTGAGATTATCTCAACACCGTGTCAACACCGGAGAAAAACTTTGTTCAGCTCACCACAAGCTGTTTATTGACGAGCCTTTGAGTGTTGTGAGTCGAAGCTCGTCAATACAAAGCACCACATTTCCGTTTGTCCACCTTCAATACAAAAGCCCTGGATGTTAAACTGTTTGCAAGGGGAAACTGAAATTCACAGAGCAAAGAATTCAATATTTAACGGATTCAGTGTGGACAGCTCTATGTGCGTTCATGTGCGATGCGATATCCAGCGCTTGTTACATGGATGATATTTATTATTGAACTGAAACTGTTGTTTTGGAGAAAAGATGAAAACTTTCCTATTTACAATCAAACACCAACACAAAAACACATAATCACACACGTGTCAAAATCAATCACCTTCATTTTAGGTTCAGCCGCGTTGCCTAGCAACATGGCCTTCTTGACGAGTAGACGAGCAAAGGAGCCAGCCAATACACAGCATCGTACTTCCTATCCTTCCACCAATCAAAGGACTGCAGCTCAGGGAAAGAACATGAAGGTTCTCAGTAGATCATCAGGTACATCATATGAATTAAATTATTTACTAAAATACAGTTACATGAAGAATGAGAGAGTGATTTCCTTTTCTTCCTCCCTCCCTCCCTCCCTCCCTCCCTCCCTCCATCTGTCTGTGTTTGTTCATGCCGTCCCACAGCTCAGAGGGACGCTCGGCCTCCAAGAGGGAGTGGACGTTCTGCAGAGGTCGGCTCCTTCTGCCCCCCGACTGCCCGAGCAGAGAGGAGGAGGGAGAGGCAGAGGAGAGAGGAGGAGAAGCAGAGGAGAAGGAGTAAGGGAGTGGAGGAGGACAGGAGAAAGGGAGGTGAGAGACATCTCATGAGACCTCGCCAGCTCCCCCTACAGGTCAGGAGAAACAACAAGGTAGGATCATCCTTCTACATGGTGTTCTGTCTGAAAGCTGTCGTCTTGTATTACCAGCACTAGAAGACTGAATTTAACAAAGATATTTAAGTGAGTAGCTGGATTAACCTAAATTTTAGCTTTTAATAGAGATTAAATGTATTTGTCTGACAGCCCTAATTTACACCCTATAATGGTGAAGCTGACATAATGTCTTTCCGGTACAGGTGGCCTTGGCGACTGGATTCTCTCAACAAAGAACCTCCTCTGTCAGGTCAGTCCCTCCTTTAAAGCCTAGCACGGTGGTCCGTAGCAGAGGATCTACCAGACCCTCCACAAGGCCTAGCAGTACCTGTAAGACAAAAGGCCCTCCCCAAAGCAGACCCAAGGGAACCAACAACAAACACCTCTCCAAGCAACCAAGCAACAAAGAGCTTAATCGCAATCATTCCCTTCCTCTCCACCGCAGAACAGTCTCCAATTGCTATAGCAATCCCAAGACCTTAAGCAGTTTCCAGAACTCAGGAAGAAATTCAAGCAGGTCTCAGGCTCAAATACCACTGACCAATGGCTCTGTCAATGGAGAGCTAAGTGAGAACCTGAGGGTGTCCAGAAGGAAGAGAGGCCTCCCACCAGATACCAGCCCTACCCCCCTTAATCCTCAGGGCAACAACCCATCAAGGAAGAGCAGGACACCGCAATACAATCATATAGACGTCCCATTGGAGAGTGGTGAGATCCCACAGAAGGAGACCGACTGTGAAAAAGTAAATGGGGTTGAAGATGTCAGCCATGATGCAGAACCTGGAAAAGAAATTCTTGGCCATGTTGAAGAAATGACATTACAGACGGACAGTATTAGTGAAGACCTACAGGACAAGGGTAATGTTGGAAAGTTAAGTTTGGCAAGCATCACTTCTCTGGAGCTCTCTGAAAAAAGGGTCATTACAAATTGTGAACTCAGCCCGGTCAGCCAGGTCATTAACAGACATGTCAGAGAGAAAAGGATCCAGAGAAACCATCCTGCTTCATCCACACTCCCTAAGCCAATCACCAGGACTACTGAATCTAGAGCCAGAGCTGCTGCTGCTAGGACTACTGTTTCTAAAGCTGCTATCAACTCAGTGACTTCTACTCAACCAGACCCACCAGCCACTTATCCTGCCAAGCACACTACTAAGGGTACTAACAAAGGTACTAGCAAACACATTACCAAGTGTACTTCACCAGCAAGCAGGTACTCTACCCATCACTCCAAAGGTGCTTCAAAAGACTCTTCCAAGGACACCACAGGGGATCCAACTAAGGACAGTTCTAGCACTTCCAAGGGCACTCCAAAGGGCCTTACAGAGACCAAGCCCACTACCTCAGCCATTAGGACCAGGACCAGCCCGAGAATCCTTCCGAAGCGCTAAGGTTCACTTTTACAGATATTGAGAATTAAACTGGACAGTTCCCAAGAAACTTAAAACAAAAATGGGTGCTGTTGATCAAAGGGAACTTGAGATGATAGTTGTTAGCTGGTAGGATAGTTTCCTCTTAAACAGAGGACACAAAAGTGTCTGCTGCATTTGAGTTTCCACGCTGTGGCAATCTGCCCTTATTACTTTTTTGTCCAATCGGTTACAAGTCACCTGACTAAATTCACTTATTAGCCAATGAGCTCCCTGGCATGATGCTGCTGGCGTTTCATAAAAACGGTGACATCTGGAAGTAGGATGGCGCCGCACACTAGAGCGAAGCAGAGTTCGGCTGTGTGTGGGTGACAGCATCCCGCCAAACCTCAGAATTAACTGCCAAGAGTCTTTTCCTTGCTTTATCCAATGCACAAGGAGATCAGATCTCTGCTGACGACTCACTAAGGAGTTACCTGAGCGATGGCCAAGTGACACCATTTTTATGAAACGCCAGAAGCCTCACGCCAGAAAGCCCATTGGCTAATGAGTGAATCGAGGTAGGTGAGTATGAAACGACTGGACAGAATAGAAATTAGGATGGATCATCAAAGTCTGTAGCCAAGAGGTATCAAACAATTAGGTTTGAGCAAGCTTGGGTTGTTTTCAGGAAAACAGTCAGTGTGGAGAATAGAAAAGGTGTAATGAATTGGCCAATGAGTTTTGTAATCCCCAAACCCATTGGCTATCATTGGAAGACAATTCAGCATTTTATTCATCAGTTTAAAAAATATCTCCAAGTGAGTGCAGATCACAATCTGGGTGTAGTCGTGAATATCAATTGTAAACAATGACTAGGGCCAGAAAGAGAGTTGTACGCATCTTCATGGCTTATTTGAAAAACCACTGTCTAGTCCTGAATTTCCAAAAATTGCCTGTGGCACCAATCGGCCATTAGGTTCCAAGGTTAAGGTTTCCGTTGCGTTCAGGTCTCCATTTGTAGTCAGAATGGTATTGACCAATGAGGTAGATGGACATTGGTAGTATGCATGGAAACAATCTGTGTGATTAGCAAAATAAGCAGAAAGCATCGGCTAAAATACAATCTCAGAATCCATTGGCTATTATCTTTAAACAAAAATAGTTTTTTCATTTATTCCTTTAATAGCTATCTGCATTTGAGTGCAAATTACAATCCAATTGTTTATATCTTCTCTCATTTCGTACCTCCTTCTCATGCCTGAAATTGTCATTGGACTGTGAACCAGTGGAGGGAAGGGGAAGTCTTGGTCCTCAATATCAGTTATCAAAATATCCCCTTGTTGCGCCATAAGCTCAAAATGTTTGTAATTTCCCTCAGAGACTTAACTGTTGTCAGACATAAGTCAATGGGTTCATAATTGGTTGGATCATGATGTAGGGACTATGTACTGTTATCTACATTTGTGAATGGTTGCTCAATCTTGGAACCCATCCTCTCTCGTCTTATAATAATATTTGCCTCTGGGAACACCGGACCACTTTTCGTCCATCCTGGTGTAGCCAGCTGTTAGCCAGATAACTTCCAAACAAGAGTTAATTTTCTGTGCGCTGCATTTCTTCTTGAGAAGGGACTGTGTGTTCAGATAAAAAGCGTAGAAAAATTCCTCCATCCCGATATGTCTGCAAAATAATCACTTTCACCACCAGTACAGCAAAAAACAATTGCCCAGGGAACAATGAAAAAGTGTGTAGCCTTGCCCTAATCTAGAATCCTAAAGACTGTTCACATGTAACATAATATTACAACAAACATAATCAGAGGCACGTTAGCACAGCAGAATCGTCCACCTGCTTAATCCACACTGACTTCCACTTCCTGTACAGCCACTAAAGCTAGTCATCAGCTTTGTTAAACTCAAAAGAAAGATTTAGTAAGGGGCTGGGGTAGGTTGTGTTCTTATTTCTGAGTCTGTTTGGATTGTGTTTCATGAGTGGAGTAAATGACAGACATATAAACTAAATATGTCAGTAAATACTGTACTGTTAGTTTGGCCATCATGCTGTATGATAAGAGACTGTGCAAGTATTACTGAGATGTCAGAAGGTTTTAGGAGTACATCAGGTGCTATCAGGTGCTATTAGCTAACTCATGAAATGGGGTTAGGAATGATTGAATAGAAGAGTGGTAACTCTTAATATCTGTATTAAATAAAACTAGTACAATAATACTATAAATACTGCACACTTCCTGACAGTAAAGCTTCTATGTTAAGGATTTTTAGAAGATTTTGATGATGGTGATTTAGAAAAAAGTTGCAGTGCTCACTTCATATTTGGACACGAAGGAGCTTTTTATGAATAATTGAGAAATGAATTTGTAAATGAGTTATTTATACTCTGTCCATACTTCTGTTAATGTTGCATTTTTATCAGTGTGTTAATTTATGGCCGACACATGTTATGAATAAAGGCATGAGTCCATCTTATGGTTATAAAAACAAATACTAACAGTACTTGTTAAAGGATCATTCCTGATTTTAAACCTGGGCCTTATTTTTTACATATTTAGCGTACTAAATGGATAGTGTTTTTGTGTGTGTGCGTGTGTTTACTCAGATGTTCATTGGATGAAATTAACCATTTAAAATGTCACACAATTACACCAACAAACCATCTGATCAAGGCTGCGGTAGACCAGCAACTCCTCGCTGATTCTGGTTTGAAAAGAAGCGACTTAGTCTCTAACTAGTGGGTTGGTAGCAATCGCCCCTAATTATCACACTGCCGTCATTAACAGCCTGTTTCTCTACTGCTAAAAAGTAACAAACCTTTAATTTCCCACTCTGATGTGATTCTAGTAAAAATCCAACACTGTCGATACCAGTATCACTACCACAGGTGCATAAATTCAAGCCCTAGGTGTCCAATATTGGGTTATTGTCTTGGCAAACTCCTGCACACTGTCTTAATTGCACAAATGCATCGATGTTTAGTAACAAAAAAACAGTGCTCTCCCTCATGGCAGATTAGATTAAATGTATGACAGAAGTGTTTTTTTTAAAGCTTCAGTACTTTTTAAAACTATTGATCACTAAAATTATAAACACGTGTTATCAAAAAGCATTGTAGTATTTAAAACTCAATGGTCCCACACCTTATACGTATGACTTCTAATAACTACTTTATTGGATAATGAACTTACCTTGCTTGGGTTGGGTCAAAGTTAGACACTGTTTGACCTCCATGTATGGGTTGTTGCACCTCTCAAAGTACAGACATTTGAAGCGTTGAAAACTGGTCGTTGGTTGAGGCATTTTATTTAAGCAAAGAGTTGTTGATTTACATTACGTATACAGTCATCTTTTTACACATCTCGGCAGACTAATTTCCCTCATGTCATGGGGCTTGAGCAGGGGTGGATTACCGCACGGGCATACCGGGCACAGGCCCAGGGGCCCAAGGGCTCAGGGGGCCCCTAAGCCAGAGCTTCTGTATGAAGTCGCTGTTACTTTTAATGTTGCATAGTCGTAGGGCTCAGTAATTGATGTAAAAAGCAGGGTCCAAAAAGTCCTACCAAAAATAATAAAGGAATGGCCTGAATATAAGCCTATTTATCATCACGGGCCCCTCAACTATAATGGGACTGTACAGTCCATGTGCCCAGGGGCCCAATATTTCATAATCCGTCTATGGGCTTGAGACTGCGAAGGAAAGCAGACAACGAGACAAAGGAAACATTTGGTTATTTGAGAAGTAGTTCCAGGGACTCAAAGTTTTGTGTAAGGTATGTTTAAGAGTGTCTTCACTTACATTTCTCATTGTGGAACATTACATCTTACATGTTGAACCAAAACAGCAAACGCTGATATTGAAAAATGAAGCTGATGCAGAAGCGCAAAAAAAAAGTGCAGTTCCTCAAGTGTCCACATGAGGCTGGCTCCAAACCGCTTAGAATCCCCATTAGGTCCCATGTTAAAATGTACATTTTTGAAGCAGAAATAAACATGTTTACAACCTGGTTCAAAATATGCTTTTGGACTAAATAGGTAATGTCTCTATTGGTACACACTGTACCAGGGTGATTTTTCCCATAACTAATCATTTAGATAATATTAAGTCTAAGAAGTATGCAAACATTTACATAATAAGGGGCGTGGTTGAGTCGACAGGTGGGTCTGCCTCAGCCCCGCCTTTTTGTCTATTACTCAGTTGATCTACAGTTAGGTACAGACAGAATTTTGTTGGCTTCAAAACAACTCTCTTCAGAAAACAGTGACAAGGCGTCATTAGGCCAGCGTCCACGTTTTATACAGTCTATGGTTGAAGCACACATAAGCTTCAGCCATTCTTTAACGTTTGTCGTAAACCTTCCTGACTTTTCCCAGTATTATACCATGTGGTTTCCTAGATTTTTTGAAAGTGAAAGAGTGAAAGACTGAGCTAGTATAGTATTGCTTCTTGCTGATATTACAATTGTGAAAGTCTCAGCTTGATATTTTGACACTGATCGTGTATTTTTGATCCGTGCAAGACTTTTTAAACTGAGAGAGAACGGGGCCATAATATACAAACAAATGTATTCATGCCTTTTTTCCTAACTGTGAATTTATGTTATCTAATACCAGTTAATGCAACTTTAAAGTGTTCTCAGAGTTGTTATTAACCCATTGTTGAGTTGTTTCTGTCTTGATGTGTTTCTGAAACTCTTCCGGCCTTTAAGGGGAAATGATTGAACGTTTAGCACATACAAACATTTGAGCTGTGATATCTACTGTAAAAAAACATCTGCATAAAATGTGAATGATTTGCAATAAATTTGCTTTGAATTTTTATGTTTCAGAAAGACTTAACATCGTAAAACTTTGTCTCACTTAAACACATTACACAAAATGGCAAACAAAGATCGGTCAGAACGAACCTGTAGTTTTATTATTAACCTCCAAACCTTTTAAATCACAGCAGAGTTTGTAAAGTTTGGCATTTAAATTTAGATGTAAACATGTATATGCATCATGTGCTTTAAATACCTCTTTGTACTGTATATCAAAGAGATGGAATAATTCTTATGATGTTTGTTTTAAATGATGAACTGGTTTATCCCTTTATTGACATCTGAGCACTCTGTAGGGGCGTCCTGTTAGCTTATTTTAGCTCTTTATTGATGTTCATATAATCGTGTTTACGTTGACGCCGTGCTCTGAGATATACTGATTTAAATCTCTACTGTTTACAACAAAACAATCATTTATTTTATACGACGGTCAAAAGCAAAGTTTTGTATTTCAGGGATGGGAGGAAAAACTAATTTTGGGTTCTCTAGTCTAAACTTGAACTAAGACTTCAGTAGTCAAAGTGTTGTAAACTTGATATAAATAAATAAAAGTTTAAATCTACATGAAGTGATTTAAACAAAAATCACATGATGCAACATACATTTTGAAGATGTCAGAGCATATTAGCTTTCAAAGTCGTTGATGGGCGCCTCACTCAGGTTACCCAGAAATACCCAGATTTGAGCCAAATTCTCCAAAACAATGTGAACTTGGCAGACGGCTTCTACTACTGCTGTGTTAGCCATGCTGAAACATCTAGTCTTAACAGTTCAGGAGCAAGTTTTGAGGGGAAACTTAATGTCTGCTTACATGACATTATGTTTGTTCTTTGATGTTTATCATTAGTTTTCTTAGTTAACAGAGCACACAAATATGTCTGTGAGTCCGCCCCGCTGGCCGTAACCGAGTAGAGTGCACACCACAGGGAGACAAGAATCACCCTTGCAGGGGGCCCCTGTGAGTTTTTACCTAGGGCCCCAACAGACTCTAGAATCGCCACTGACTACTGTACCATTACATACAATTAAATTGCAATTTTGGGGTTGTTTGCCCTGAGTTTTGTCTTTCAGGTATAGTTTCCCTCTAGCAAACATTTTCAGGTTAAGCTAAAATCCTTCCTTTATCGGTATATGTGACATATCCACACAGAATATCGTCTTTAATGTACCGATAGAAAATGTCAAAGCCTTTAGTGTCAGATTGACTATGTTCTCATACCAGAGTCAGCAAAGGGCTGCTGCCTGTGAGACTCAGCTCAGGGTTAAATATTACACTCATACTTTCAGGCTCCGGATCAGAGGTTCAGCAGTACCAGGCTGCAGCGGTGAAACGAACACAGCTCGGGCTGATGTTTGTGGATGAGAAGAACCAGGTCGGACTCAGTAAAGTGAGAGGTGGAGTCATGTTTGAGAACTTCAGAGAGAGACTTCAAATGGTCCAACAGGATTTCACCTCTGGGTTGGTCTGTTTTCTGTCATAATGTTAGCTGAAGTGGCAGAAGCTAACAAGCTAACCAGCTAAAGTTCCTGTTATGATAGTCAGCTGTGTTGTTGATTATTTACGGACTCACTCCTCCTCATGGTACCAGCTCCACATTTAAATACAAGCACTAAAGTAACATTAGCTGTCAGTGTAGTGTTTAAATGAGCTAATGTTACGGTGACTTTGGTTGGTTTCGCACTAAATTAGCTCAGAGCTGCTGTTCCTGGTTATTACTTTCAGCTGACGGTCATGTGTTCAGGGATTTTTTTCAATTAACTCAAAGCGCCATAAACTAGGGATGTAACGATTCACTAAACTCACGATACGATTCTCTCACGATTTATTTTACAAAATGAGACTGTAGACAAATGATGAGTGAAACAGATTCCTTTAGGAGCTGCTAACCTGCCTGTCAGTGTGGTTTGGCCTTTTAATGTTTATTTTCTCTCAACAAGGAGAGGTGATTGGAGCTTCTCATTGTGGTGCTATTTGTGTAGTTCTCTGTCTTCTTGCAGTATTTGCACACAGTTGTTGTCTTGTCTGTTATCTTCTCACCTCTTTCATTTTCTGTCTTGAAGCCAAAATGCTTCCACACCTCTGATTTAAAAGACCGTGGTGCGTCCTTAATTTCTAAATCTTGCTCTGCAGCTGCTGACGCTCAACATATTATTGAGATTCATTTTTCAGAGTACCGATGTGACACCTTTGAATCGATTTTTCATGGTTTTACGATTAATCTTTACATCCCTGTTCATAACTCTATACACAAACTGTCCTCAGAGGAAAATGTGCTCCCTGGAACACTGTTTGAAGATTAAATGCTACACGAGAAGTTATGGGGGGCCGCAACAGTGAGAGCGTAACTCTCCTGGTAGCTTTTTTATCTCCAAACAGCGTTCCAGGGACCCATTTTTTCTTTGAGTAAAGTTTGTGTATTCAGTTCAGAAAATATAGCAGAGAATTGTTTCACTTCTCCAACTTTCACATTTCATCACCAAATCTACGTAGTGCACCTTTAACATCAATAAAAACATAAACAGGCATTAATAGTGACGATTACACCGTAAATAGCAGTTATAGTTAAGGGACAGAAAGCATAACAACAACAAATGCACAACAATTCAGATTATTTAGAAGTGGCTTTAAGTGTAACCCTGCAGCAATACAAATAAATTGACTGATATTGCGATCCCGATTATTGAACAGGATTACTCATTGATTTTACAACATCTGCATCACATGATATTTATCGAAGCTAAACTCTAGTGTTGTAGTCGAGACCACACTAACTGAGACCAAGACATACCTGAGACTCAAGACCAAGACCAAGGCAGGGCGAGACTAAGACAAGACCTTGACCGTAAAACATCAATGAGATGTCATCATCTTGTGTGCAGTGGGCGTGTCCCTCACCTAGACCGTAACACCGGGAAGGTTGAGGCCGTAACCGGGAGATAAAAATATAATTATGAATTAACTGGAGTTATTTGTTCTTTTATAAAGAGGAGTTTTCCTTCCAATCACAGTAATGATGTGGAAAAATAGCCTGTCAGTGGTGGTCTTGACCTGATCTGAAGTCCTCCCAGTCTGGGACCGAGACAAGACCGAGAAAAATGATTTCTATTCCGAGACGAGACCTTAAAAAGTGTTCTCTAGACCGGTCTTGAGACCACTTTTTATAAAGCCTTTTGACTTTTCTGTTACTATAATTTCTTTCTGCGTCTCTCTCTCTCTCTCTCTCTCTCTCTCTCTCTCTCTCTCTCTCTCTCTCTCTCTCTCTCTCTCTCTCTCTCCCTCTCTCTCTCTCTCTCTCTCTCTCTCTCTCTCTCCAGCTTCAAGACCCTTGGAGACAAATCTAGAGACCCCAAAATCAGGAGGAGACCCAGGTGAGCCTAAAACTGTCAGCAACACGGACCAGCTGCTGCAAAGTTTTTTGAGACGGGAGATTCTTTTTTTTAACATGTTTCATTTCATCCTGTGAAATAACCATTTAAAACACCAAAGATACAGCTCCACTAACAAATATATCTAACGTGGCACAAAGCGAGCGATCTCAGTCTCGAGCAGCTGCTGAATGGTCGTAGTAACATGTGCACTAATCAGGCTTCTCAGGTAGCTGCACAGGTGGATGGCATCAGCATTGACCTACAGTAGAGAACGCACCGCACCATTTGCCAATACACACACGTGCACAGGTAACACACTCACAGAACAGAACACTACAAAAGGGACTTTGAACCACTCAGACAGAAGGGGGCAAGGCTGCGGCCGCCACAGCGTATTTTAAATATCAAAGGTTATTGTTTGTTTATTCTCTTTTATTCAGGCTAGGTAATGTTGTGATATATTTGTAAATGTATCTGATTCAGGAGTTCAACAGACCTTCTGTAAAAAGATGCATCAGTCAGAAAATCACGTTTTAATCCCATTCTTCATTTTCTAATGGTTTGAGTCTTTAAATTCTTCTGTTTGTTTGTTTTTAGGTTTGAAGAAAGCCTCCCTTATTTCAGTGCTGGAGTGGAAATCCTCAGCAGGTGTGTATATAACACACACACACACACACACACACACACACACACACACACACACACACACACACACACACACACACACATACAGTATGCACACAGTCCAAACAGCATGCTTGAATTCTGATGATGTGTTTACGAGTCTCATGTTTTTCTGCAGATATGAGGACGGCTGGTTTGTGCTCCATAAAAGAACCAAAGACTGTGCTCAGGATGCAGAGGTACGATCAGCAGAGCTGATAGGTTTTCTCTTTATTCAAAGTGTGTGCTTCCACTGGCTCTGCTGCGCTGCGTCTCAGCTCTGTCTCCGCTCCGTCAGCTCGCCGCTCTCTGCAGCAGATACGCAAGGCTTCTCTTTGCAGGAGCACAGCGCATCAATTTACCACTGATTAGATCGAGCAGGACACGAAGTGAGACATTGAAACAACATTAAAACATCCAGTTTATTTTCTGAATTGAGAACTCTATTTTGACTCTATATCTTATTTCACTGTACTACATCAACAAAACGTCATAATGGGCGGGGCCAGGCCCGGAGTCAACAGGTCAGAGGTTTTCAGAGGCCATTGACGACAGCATGGCCGATGAGAAGCTTATTACGGACACAATGTGACCTTATGTGTGTTTGTTATTGTGTCCAAACCCGCGACTCCAGCTGTCCAACGGTGCAACTCTGTGCTGCTCTCTGAAAACACAGCCTGTGGGTGTTGACGGATGTGGGAGCACGGCGCCGTACTGGAGCAGCATGCAACTTGTCTGGTGGAAGTCCGTGGTTAGACATTAAAACAACATCACCTCTTTAGATTCCTTTAATAATTCATGACTCAAAATGTACAGAAAGAGGACCTGTGTTAATAGAGACATGATTAAGTGAACATGTTGGATATTCAAATTCTTAAGTGATGGAAAGACTTTGTTTTTAAAGAGATGCACACGTCTCACAAGGTTTGAATGAATTGAGGCTGAAAATGTAAGGATTGAATGAGAAGTTTATGTATATGACCCATCTGATCTCCTGCGTGTTCTCCTGTTTTCTATCACTGTAAAATAAATCTCTTTGGTCTCAGATGTTTGAAGACATCCCCGTTGACAAAACTGTGATGGATAGTGTTTATTTTCACTGCATTTTGAGAGCTAATCGACTCTTTTAGTAAGTAATAAGTGAAAAAGAGAGATGATAAAACATCTTTTAAATCCTTTAACAGGAATGAAGGCCTCTGCAATACAACGACCTGAGATTTAAGAGATCTTTAACTGTCCTACTTTTAATGCAGACCTGCGGATATTACTAGATTTCTTTGTCTGTCAAATAGCATGTCTATAGATCAAACATATATCTAAGAAAGATATCGGCCGATATATCCGTATCAGATTTTTTATCTCCCCAATATTGATATCGGTATCTGCCCCAAAAATCCCATATTGGTCTATTTTATTTATTTATTTATTTATTTTATTTTGGTCGGGCCCTAGTCCTCTCTGCTCCACTCACCTCCACCTGTAATCGTGTGTGTGTTTCAGGCCGTAGATGGGGACATAGTGATGCTCTCGGCTCACTGGGAGAGAAGAAGAACAGCCCTGACTCAGCTTCAGGAACAGCTGCAGAGTTTACCGGCCTTCATCAGTGAACTGGACACCATCACCGCTAACATCGGTGTGTGGTCTGATTTCAATTACTGCTTCATAAGAAAAATCACTCAAAATATTTAGACACACACCATCAGTACTTGAACGTTTGTGTGTGTGCAGCCCTCCTGGAAGGAGACTTTGAGGAGATGGAGAGCCGGCTGGTTTATCTGGAGACTCTGTGTGCTCAGTGTGATCAACAAACATCCAAACAACATCATATCAGCCAGCTGGAGGTCCATAAGAAGAAGAAGAGGTAAAAGATTATCATTATTATCCTCAGCTATGGCAGATTTTTCTCTCTTGTCAAATGATTTTTAAATTTGAGGGAACGTAAAAGATTCAAGAATGGAGCTCGTTGAAGTTGGACCTGTTTTATTTCAGTGGGTTTTTAGGGGGGGCGGAGGGGGGTTAAGCCTTTATTTTTTAGAGATAGGATAGTGGATAGAGTCCGAAACTGCGGGCAGAGTCCACTAATGGCATTTTTTCCCCGCTGGCAGGGCCTGTTGTCGGTACAAAATCAATGCAGTTCAACGTCCTAAATGCAAAAACGCCCTCAGAGTCACAGCACTCTAAAACCTTGTTCACACTTGTACACAACTCCTAGAGATCTCCTGAAGTCTTCGGGATGTTCTGGATATGTGAACGCAAACAAACACATTTTTCACTCAGACTCTACCCAGAGTTTTTCCTGCCATACCCCTGTATTTTCTCTGCAGAAAGTACAAATGAGCTGAAGTGAGAACGCAGCAGGATATTATCAGGAGAATTCACCTCGAGCCAGTAAGAGAGGGTGTTCACGTTTATCTCCTGTAATCTATGCACGGTGCATAGACTGTCTGCAAGCCACTGCTACAATCTCCGTGCACGTAATTAAACGGCTGCATTATGTTTTCTGTTCTCCAGTATGTTCTTCTCCGCTCTTTAGTTGATATTGTGATTCTGTTGAACTACACGTAGCATTGATACAAAGGCAAATATTGTCATTTTAGCGTCATATAGCGGACTCTGTTGCTTTGTTGACCATTTCTGTTCTAATTACGTCAGGGCTGCCTCAGGTGACCCCCCGCCCCCCCCCTCCGGTCTGACAGGGATAGTCTCTGGATATGAGGTGCATGTGTAAACAACCAGATCAGAAGAATTTAAGGGGCAGCCCTCCTGATTTTCTCTAGATATTTTCAGGAGTGAATATGTGGAAACAGCTTAAGCTGAAAACAGTTCCAACTTTAGGAACAACACCACACTCTTTAATGCCTCTCTCCCTCACTGATCAATCTAAATCAAAAAGGGGGGGGACTTCTGATTGCGATCAGGTCTAGAGCTGCTGCTTATGCCACGACATGATTCCTGCACGTTGTTTTTGTGTTTAATTTGTTAATTTAATTCTTGAATAACAGCAAATATTAAGCATACACAGCAATTAAAACAGCCTTAAAGGTCACCAAGGGAAGCAGAGGTGCCATAAAACAACATTTGTAACCTAAGGATAAGGATAAAGGATAAACTTTATTGATCCCCCAATGGGGGAAATTTAGTTGTTACAGCAGCTCAAAAACAGGAATATAAACAGCATCAATAGCAAAAAGTTTAAGAAAAAAACAGCTATGAGCATGTTTACACGAATTAAATAAAGGAAGTAAAAATACAATAGAATTAAATAATACTAGGCATAAACACTATGTACACTTTCACTTGTGGAAAGACAGATCAGATATTATAACAAACACACACAGTGTGTAGCATTAATGATAATGATGATTATTATACAAAGTCATGAGGCGGTGATGCTGTTAAACAGTCCTAGCAACCTAGCAACAGTAAGAGCTGTGAGATGCTCCTTGAAGTCGTCGGCACTGCCAGCTCAAAAATGCTGTTAGTGTACAGAGGCCCTGAAGAGCGCTATGACCACAGGAATATCATAGAGGAATATTACCAAAACTGTATATCACACTGTGATTATTTCACTTTATTCATCATGTATATCAATTATTTAGTTCCCCTGCAACCGTCTGAATTCAGTGAAAAGCTCAAAATGTCATTTTATACTGTTTAAATTATTTATTTTGTGCTCATCACATGTTGCATGTATGTAAATGTTGTAGGAGGATTAATATTAATTATGCTCACTCTGTTTGTCTTTAACAGGAAGGAGCTGGAGGCCCTAGAAGGTGAGCTGCGTCACTATTATACAGTATTGATACTTATAAAAGTGCTATGAATACTACTTTATATCTGACTTTTTTGGTGATGGCAGGAGATGTGCAGACAAGAAGTACCTGAGTTAAACAGCTGTCTATATTATAAATCTTACATCAGGTTTTGTGCGTCTCTTTTTTCTGTGTTTCTGTGATTCGTGTGCTCCGGTACTTTCTTTGGACTCCACCTGTGTGAAGGAGACATGTGATTTATTTTGACGTCTTAGGTCCTTCTTTGAGAGCACCGACCTCCATCTGTGGAGGGGCTCAAGCGCAAGAGTTTCCTTCTACTTAGCTTCAAAATTTAATCAAGGGATTGTAGCTTCAGAGTGAATTATGAACAATCTCAGAACAACTCTGAGCAAAGAAGGGACGAATAAAACGGAATAAATAATTTAAAACCGGGAAAGGTACTGCTCCCACATCAGCCACGAGTTAACTGTGACATGTTAGTGAATTCTTAATGTTCTGATTAGTGGTAGGTGAACCTTTCCTCTGTGTAAATCACTGCAGTAGAAATAATTCTGCAGTTCTCATTATAATGTAAAACACCCTGAAGATGTCTCTAAAGATGCTGTGTGTCTGTGTGTAGCGGAGCTGAATGCGGAGCATGCTCAGAAGGTGGCTGAGCGGGAGCAGGCCATGCAGCAGAAACTGAGAGAACGACAAAAAGTGTATGAAGAAGCTTTCAACCAAGACGTGAAGCAGTACCTGTCCACGGGATACCTACAGACCAGACGTAAGTCCCAGTTAATGATGGCTGAGAAATTCTACTGGATCTTTTTAAGCAAATAAAAATATGAGTGGAAATACTCACTTCTAAAGGTAATTGCTGTTTTTTCAAAACATTTTTCACATACTTCGGGGGTCTAATGCTACCTGCACGTTCTCCTCGGAAACATTGTACTTCCCAGTTGTGCAGTCGCAATGACTACATAACACCCATTCCAATGTTTTAAGTCTTTAGCAGGTAAGAGTAAATTAGTGGACAAATAATGCTCCTGTTGGAAGACAGGATTGTGCAGAACAAAGGGGATGAAGCTGAGCTCTGAGGATAATACAGATTAAGTTTTCTGCATCATCATGGCATCTTACAGATGCACCTGTCTCTGCTTCCAGTTAATATGCATTCAAGTGTGCCCCTGGGTGTCTTCTGCTTGATACAGCTTATAAGAATCAGACGGGTCAAAATTACATTTATTATATGTGGAAAATTAGTGTATGTGTGTTTCTGCGTGTGTGTTTGTAGAATCTACAGGTGCTGATGTGAGTGTTCTGGATCAGATGACGGTAACAAACACATCAGACCAGGAGGCGCTGGACGACTTCCTCAACTCCACCAGCGAAGACATCAGCCCTGAATCGTCACTTACCTCAGGTAACACCACACAATTATTCAACTATAAAAAAAACGAGAAATCGTAGCTGCTAAGATCGCATCAAACTAGTTACAATATGCCAGCCCCCTTGTAAAATGTCCATGTGAAGTCAATGGGAGCAGATGTGTGAACATAGCAGGTAATATTGAGGAACATTCCCTGCAAGTGAGCAAGAAGGGTTAATGACATTTTTATGTTGCACCTGGTGAGTGACTGATCACCACATGTAAAAAGGACAATGCGGAAATGTGCAGATAAAGCAATGAGAGTTTTAGTCATTTATATCAGTGCCCCATTTAGTTAGTCATATTCAAGGTATCAACAAAGACACACGCTTAAGCAGTTTCATTACATCCATGAAGATTGCACTGTACTTGGGGGGCTTGCAGGAAAAAGTCTGGGTAAAAGTTGGAGAGAAAATTGTGCATGTTTGCATTCACACCTGCAGCCTACCCAGAACATTTTGTGCATGTGCTAATATAGCTTAAAGGCGCATTCACACATACTCCGTGCGCGCCGCGGTCCGTCTGCGCCAAGGTTTTGTTCCGTCGGACGGCGCGCGCCCATTCACACTGGATCCGTTTCTGGAACGTCAGCGCAGCGAAGCGCACTCATGATCAGCTGTACACACATCACGGGAGAACTACAAGATCACGCGGGAATAAAGAGAAAAACGTGCAGACAACATGTCTCTTTGTCTTTCTGAGGATGATTTGTTATTCGTTTGGTGCCTGTTTTGACGTTACGTTGATAAAGTGATAAAAAATACGATCGCGAGTCCGTATATTGTGTTTTATTTTGAAATTGACCGGATGCTCTGTGCGTTTCCTTGTCTGACTTCCTGTCTGGGTTGTGATATTCTGTCTAGCTTAACGCGTGTCTGCAGCGTACTCCGTCGAAAATAGACCTGCAGCGTATTTGAAACGGAGCAGAGCGACTTGGCGCTGGTGGCACGCTCCGGAGACGGACCGCAGCGCCGGCTGTGTGAACACAATGATTGACTAGAGTGGCGGCTAACTACGGCGTAGTGCGTGGCGCTGACGGACCGCGGCGCGCACGGAGTATGTGTGAATGCGCCTCAAGAGTTACATTTTAGTCACTCAGTTGTCCTCTCCTACAGGTCCAGACCTCGAGTCCTTCTCTTCTGAATCTTCAAGAAGCCAAATGCACCAAATACCTCCCACAAACAACCAGCCATCCGATCAGGAGGCAGCGTGGGAGCAGGAGGAGGAATTGTGCAGTGAGGAGAGCAATGAGCTTGTGGTTCAGTCAGATGAGGAGGATGTTCAACCTGATGTGTCTCTGACTGGTCTGCAGTATGTTGGCACACTGAAGGGCTCTGATGACAGTGACCCTGCAGAGGACCTGCCTTCAGGGTAACCAGAGCTCTGGAACTCTTTGTGAACATTGACTAGTGATACCCCATGAAAAAATTAACCCTATTGTCTCCCCTACGTATTTCGACTTGACAGTTCTTGCTTTTAACCGCCAACTTGAGCTTAAATTTAGCGCTTTGTGACATGTGAGGGGTAATTTAGTAAACAACAAAAACAAACTAATCCCTTGAGGCAGATGTAGACCAGCAACTCCTGTGTTGTGTGGGGTAAAATTACCATTTTTGTCAGCAGAGTACCAATAAAACCAACTAACCAATCAAAGCAACAAAAGACCAGCATCTCCTTTGTTTATGAGTTAAAAACCCTGTTTTTGTGCATGGAGTCTGGTGTCTTTGCAGAGAGAGATGTTACAGCTCTATCTAGCTTTAAAAAATGTATTTATATAATTTCAAAATAAAAAATCTCTTCCTCTAACATAAAGGTCTATCTCTGTAGGGATCCTTTCTGTTATGTTTTCAGACACTTAGAATAATAATCTAATCCTGTCAGTGACAAAAACAAGAACATTTAGTGGACAGACTTTGATCCATCAAGAATTAGGTTGCAGCCATTACAGCCTGTTTCACTGCTTCAGACTGAACAAATCTACAGGAGAAATTCTAAAATGTTTTTGTCACTATTAAGACCCCATATATGTAGAGAGAATAGGGTCCAGATTATTAAAAAAAATACTGTTACTTCCCTTTACAGTTTACCAAATAATAGTGTGGCTAACATTAATCTTGCTGGCCAACGTACACAGGCAAGTGAAGAATATTGTTACGCTTTGCTCCGGTCGATATGCCACTTTCAGCTGACACAACATACATCCATGTTTTCTAAATTTTCCAGATCAGAATACTGCACTGCTCTGACAAGATTAACCGCTCACTGTGCTTGTTTACGTCCAGGCAGTAGAGCTAGAAGAGAAGGCCCATGAACCAGTTTATGTCCATGGCTACAGCTCCAGCTAGTGGTGGGTGGCTGCATTAAAGATTGGACAAAATAATTGACTGGCATTAGGGGCCAAAATATAGGAAGATTAGTAATATATTTAACTGACCAGTTGTTCTGTTGCTGGCTATCAAGTGTGAAAACATTAAATCCTTAAGTCGACTTGTCTTGCACATCCCTAGAGGTAATAAATGAGCCTCACGCGGGGCACCACAGTACGAAGGGTAGGGAAAAGAACCGCCCTGTTTAAAAGTGCACATAGCTAGATAAATTCAGATTTTGCATTTAAATCTATGATGTAGTCATATAAAAGCTATTTCCAAAATAAATGGTTATATAGATGTAGAGAAGTGAGTAGAAAAGTGCTTAAGTAATCAAGTGGGTACAATTCACCACCAAGGATGACATTTCATTACAACCTGCTTTACCTTATAGTCACTAAGAGCTTTATCTAGTAATAGACATTTTTAATCTTGATTTAGCACTAGAGCTAAATAAACTTATCCTTGTAAACGTTCCCAACTGTGTTAAAGATGGAGACAATTAACAAACTTAGTAAGATTTTGCTCAACTCGATCTCGATAGAAACCCAAAAGAACATTCTTAGAAAATGGATCACCAGAAATGGGTTTTCACTTCCCATGCAGGACCTACATGACCTGATCATTTACGTCATTAGTCTTAGAGTCTGTTAAAACCATGCATTAACATCCGTCTTGGGTAATCTGATAAGTGAATAGCACTTACACTATGTACGGACTGTCACACTTTGTGTACTCCATTGAGTACTTGAGATCATAACTCATTTGTCTGCCTCACATGCAAATAAGCGCCTGTACATCATTTCTGCTGAAAAGACTGAATGCATCTTCATTTCCACCCGGAGGGAGGCAGCATTGTTCCCCCAGTTGAGGAGGTGGTCCTATATGCTGCCCAAGACTCCTGAGCTTTTACACAACCAAACCAATGTGGATAAATTGCGAGCCAGACCTTCAGAAGTGTATTGCATGAGAAATTAAAAATCTGCTGTTTTTCTGAATTATTTAGCATAGTTTTTATGAAGAATGAGAAATGTGTTCTGTGTTTTTCTGAATTGACGAGAAAAATGTTAGGGGTTTGCGTCTGAACTGCAAACATTTAAGTTGCCTGGACAAAGTCAACAAACCAACAACATTACCATCTTTGTCACCTAAAAACACGGGTATCCCCCCCCATGTGTGCAAACCAGTACTATGTTAAACTTAACTGTCTGGGAATGTTTGATTCTTTAAGTGGTCTAAATAAGAGCTTGCTCTTGTTTCGGGATTTTGAGGTAACAGTATCTCATCGATTCAGAAAACTATTTTTCGGAAAACTTTTGACTCTTAAATCTGTAATAATTAGCTTTTTAATTCAGAAGAACTGAGCAGATGTTTATTTTCTCATGTGAATACAATACGGTTTCTCCTCATTATGATCATATATCTCTATGTAGAAATGTCTAAAAAGACGCTTTTGTATAAGACTTTTACATCTAAGTTAAGGACTCATGAATGACAGCGATCAATAACTTATTATCTCACATTCTTTGCTTATACATTTAAAGTCGCCAATAAATGTCAATTGTACATCAATCACAGACACAACAGACCATCATGCTTCTGAGATATGTTTAATGATCATTATAAGTACTTGATTAATAAAGACTGACATCTATTGTACAGTTCACTGCAGATAAATGTGTGCATGGGAGGAAAAATCATGAGGAAAGATGATTACAGTGAGTTACAAGAAGGTAAGAATAATCAACAGTTTTCTCTAGTCATTGTAAAAGCTTAGTGTAACATAATAAAACACTCGGTACGATCAATATCCTGCTTCCTGCATGGTCAGCTGTCAGGAGGTGTTGTTAGACTTCATTTTACGCAAGGTTTACAAACGGATCATTACAGCCGCCATGTAGGGAGGATGTAGTGCAGGGCTGATGTAAGAGACTGCATTCCTTTGATATGAATATTATTATCCAGGAGTACCTGATGAGGTTTTAGCTGCAGTATTTAAAGGAAATTATGTAATCGGAAAAAAATCCTACTGCTTTTAAACAGAGGGACTACAGTGACAGAAAAAAACAAGATGATTAAATCAATTTTCAAATATTTCATATATGTCAACCTGATTAAGGATAAGGGCTCCTGAAGATCATTGATTCTGTCACCGCAGAAGGATCTTTAATATAGCTGATAGTCCAAAGTATAAAGACAACAAGGCTGGATATATTCTCTCCTAAATAACTCGATTTGATGACTCCCTGATTATATCTTCTGTCTATCCGTGGTTCACAGTACTGTAAAGGATGAGTTGACCTAATAGCAGCCCCTCACTCCATTCACCACACCACATTTCTGCTTGGGGCTGCAGGGTTTGTTTCTGCATTTAAAACCCCTTTTTTTACACTTGCAGTACAAAGTGCAGCTTTTGTTCTGGTAGAACCCCTCACCGATGTTGAGGTAATGACCATTCTTGAAACAGCCACATTCAGCCAGTTTCACACAGCGATCCTGCAGAGGAAACGATTCAACAGTCAGGAAAATTAAATCAGGAGTTCGTGATTCAAATACACGTCTAATAAATGTCTCAAACATTGTTTCTGTCATTATAGTAAGTTCTTATCGTGCTGATTTATGTTGAAGTGATCACTTTTCTGAGCAGTTTACTCTAGTCAGTTCATTTAAGTGGGCGGGGCATGGATGAGGACATTACCTTATTCAGCACGTATCCAGATTTACACACACAGCCCTCACTTGGTGCAACTTTACAGGCAGTACGTTTACTTAGGGAGTTGCAGCTGACTGGACAGCCAGAAGCTGTGAGACTGTAATCACTTTTGGCTGGACAGTCCATCCCTGACACACAGACACGCACACACACAGACACACACACAATATTAAATACATTACATGTAAAAAAACTACTTCATCATCATGAAAGAATGTAGTGTGGAAAACAAGTTTAGTACACATCTTCACGAGTTTAGAGCAGAAGAAGTGTGTTGATGCTTCAGAAACATCACGTAAGAGTTGCCATGATACCGGCATTTTAACTTCAGTAAGTTTCAAACGATATCTATACTTGTTCCGATTCCATGGCTACAAATATATAGATCCTCGACAACGGATATTGGGTAATGTCTTGTTTTAATTACTGAAAGATTGCAGCCAAACTCCTTCACTCTGTCTCGTGTGGATTAAGATGAGGTGAGGTTAAAAACAAAAGCCAGCTCCACAAGGATTGTGTGCAGGGTGTCAATATGACTTTAAGAGTCTCAAGACTGTGAAACAACGGGAAAACAACGTCTTCATTCTTCTGTTTCTTTGCTTTCTTTGCATAAGCGTCCTTCCCTCTCACTGTCACTTTTCTGCTGTGGCTCTCTGTCTTTTTCTTGCAGCAGTTTGATGGTGAAAGTGTGACTGTAGATGTGTTTTTTTTTATAAAGCTTTACTACTTCTCTTTCTGTATAAATAAAAGGGGTTGTCTTGGTTTAGAACGGGTGGTATGGAAGGTATCGAAGTGAAAAAACGTAATCAAACACTCACGGCAGAAGTTCTGCGTCCTCCACGGTTTCACGTTGCCTCCTTTCCTCTGGCACTCCTCCACGTAGTCTCTGATGATGTCACAGGCTGCCTCCTCTTTGCCATTGTTCAGAAACATGTCGTAGACACAGTCTTGGTGGTACTCTTTGAAATCCAGGAGCTCTGAACATTCAGCCAGGGGTCCATCCTTCGCCGTTATTACATCGCAGGCCTTAGTGTAGTCGGGCAGTTTGATGCCAGCGGGGAGAGGTGGAGGACAGTCTTTACCTGAAAATAGAAAAAAACATCAGAAGCATTATCATTGATTTATTAATTTTATATGAAAGAAGACATCCATCAGACATTTGAACATCTATTGTCCAACGCTGTGGTCTTTTAACTCTGAAACTCGTTTTTTCCGATGTTTCCGACACCACATGAATGCAGGGTGATGCAAAGCAATTTACATTTAAAATCTAGATTTAGATTCAAAATTAAATCACAAGTAAAAGCGAAAGCCAATCAGCTTCTTACACTCATGAGAGCATCCCTCCACATCAGCCACCCAATGGCTCACTCCAAACTCCTTGGCGCTGCTGGCCTGCGTCCCGCCGGGCAGCATCAGGTCGTCAGCTGGGTCTCCGTTCATGTTTCCACAAAGACCACAGGCTATGTTTTTATAGTTAGAAGCCAGCTCCACCCTCACTGAACTCACATAGTCAAAGGAAACCTGTAAAATGAAGTAGAGTCAAAGGAAAATGTATTCTCCCTGATTTCTGACTCTATCCACCGTCTCCATCTTTAAAAAAGAACAAACCAGCTACACACCTGCTATTAATTAGAATTTTAAATTTTATCAAGCCATTTGCCCTTTTCATAGTTATTCTGCAACATCATCACAACACACAAACAAGACGCCACATGACGAGCGTGCAGGTAAACACTCATTTCAGCCTCTTACAAACTGAATAAATCGTTTGGGCCTTAAACATAAACATAGACTTTATCAGTTAATAAGTCTGAGTCCTCCTCTCCACTCATATCTGAGTCATGAGTCCGAGTGGAGTCACTGGACATGGATGTACGTGTGTGTGTGTTTATACCTTTAAAAAGTGTGTTTCGATGACCGCCTCCCTGTGTCTGCGAGTAACCTGCACCTGTGATTTATTCCACAGGAATGGCAGAGATTCTTCCACACCATCCACCTGTGGAAAACACACACACACAAACATGCTTTAAAATGCATTTTTGAGTTTTACTCAGAGGGAGCAACAAGAAGTGATGATAAAAATGGATGTGCAATAAAAGCTATTACAGCATGTGAAGCTTCTCAACTCTGAAAACAGGAGAGAACTCCTTTGATTCAATGCTATTTTTTGTAAAATTGCCACCAATAAGATAAACTGTAGTCCATATATACTGTCTCTAACCTAACAGGGATGCTAACTCAAAAAATGTTACAAAAATGTTCATCAATTTTCTCCCAATGAGGCGCCACAGGAATGAGTCCTAAAACCCGGAAGTGAGTTAGCATTTTAGCGCTGTGGGGTCTACCCTCTCAAACTCAATGGGGATTTTGAATGGGTTTGTGGTTAGACGCCTGAAATACGGTCTGTGGTTAACACAAGCTTAAGGGATGTTGGCGTTTTGTTAGACCACATAAACTACGTTAGGTAATACCTCCACTTGTGGATTTTGAAGTTTTTAGACGTCCTTAAAAAGGCGGTTGCTAACAAGTGGCTAAATGAGACTACAGTGGTTGTCGGGGACATTAAACATCATCACACTGGACACAAACGCCAGGAACTCTCTCACTAGTCCGCCTTACAGCCTCTAGTGTTTTCAGTGCTCTTGCAAACTCTTGTAGATTTATCAATATACAGTATTTTCAAATTCTAGTTATTTAAGGCAAATATTAGGTTAATAAACAATTTATTAAGCTACGGTTTCGCTGGTTTGTCAAAACTTCTGTCGGCTGCATTAACGCTTCAAACATTATAAAAATTATGTTAATTTGTAAAGATTATCCTGCTGAACAAAACACCTACACATCAGAAACGCGTGTTTGCCACAGAGCTTATTTTCTGCAATGATGCAAATCCTACAAAAATACGCCATTTGGTTTGTTCTCTGTGGTTAAGTGGCTGTGCACTTTTTCAAGTCTTGCCTTAAATGTAGGCTGACCCTTCAAAACCACACGTGTGTGTGTGTGTGTGTGTGTGTGTTTGTGTAGATAGATAGATAGATAGATAGATAGATAGATAGATAGATAGATAGATAGATAGATAGATAGATAGATAGATAGATAGATAGATAGATAGATAGATAGATAGATAGATAGATAGATAGATAGATTGTGGCGTTACAGCAGCAGGTTAACAAAACACAAAATATTAGCAAGTAAAACAATATAATATTAAGCACAAAGCACTAAAAATATAAAAAAATAAGAATAAGAAGAAATATATACATCCAGGATTTAACTTAACGTTCCTACTAGTCTAAAATGTGAAAAATTAAATACAACATTTTGTCCGTCATGACTAACTGAATGTAAACATACTTTGCTGGAGGTAGATGAACATGTGCAAAAACAGTGATAACAGTCGTAAAAGAGCAGTATAGAGAACTGTCCAGAGCTGTGCAGTCAATGATACGTATATTAAAGTGCTGGAGTGTAGACATGTTATCAGGTGAAACTATTGACTATAATGATAAGTAGACAAGACAAATGAAGTGAACTTGAGTGCAGGGATAATTTGTAAACTTTACATGAGCAGAACCAGTGTGTGTGTGTGTGTGTGTGTGTGTGTGTGTGTGTGTGTGTGTGTGTGCGTGTGTGCGTGTTTCTCACCAGCACTTTTCCTGCGTTTTCCTGTGAAAGCGTGAACTTTCTGCCGAAGACACTAAGTGTCACCACCTTGGCGTACGACACTCTTTTGTTGCCGCGGTTGTTGTTCTCCAGAGTTACCTACAATCAAAAATAAATAAATTAGAGCAGAGATGATGGTTAGTAGGAAATAGAAGGAACAAGCGGAGAGAAAGAAAGGAGAGAAGACAGAAGAGAGAAGGACACATTAATGAAACAACTACACTGGGATGATAAGAGTTAAACATGAAATGCTGGACACATCAGTCTGTTTGTAAAATGGGTAGCACACAAGTGGCAGGAGTTACTCTGCGCTTGTCAACTTAGGCTGGCTATGTACGAGACACTTTTCTCCCCGATATGGGGCATTTCGGGTTATCTTCTTGTTGACTTAAGAACAGTGACAGTGAGTGTTTTCTGCTTAGCTAGCCAGTCTTGTTGTTACACATTGTGTTCACTGTATGTAAACTCTACACATTGTTATCCACTCTGACTCTTGATACCATTAGGTTAGCTTTCTGGCTTACAGCTGAGGTGAAACTGAGTGGAATAAAAATATTTCCAGTTTCCAAGTTATATCGGCGTGTCAGTCCTGTGAACGAGGTGCAGCACCGCCTACCCACCAATTACAGCTGTGATTGGCTCCAGCGCACCTACGACCCAAACAGGATGAACGGTATGAATTGAAATTACCCGCTCGAGCTACAAATTGTAACTGCTAAAACTTGTCACAAACAAGCTTGGAACAACTGCACAAATCTAAAAGGACTTAATGTCTGACATGTTTTGTTTCTGAGTTGAACATCACTGACTGTCTCTCTGCTGCTCACCTCAAAGGACTTCAGTCCTTTGGTGTCTCCACACAAACTGGCCAGCTTGTAGACACAGTTTCCCTGGAAGTCAAACTTGCGTCCATCGAAGGATACGAAGTGTGGGTCTCCGCGTGCTGTGCACGTCTCAAAGCTGACTGGATAACAGTCCTGGACTCCGTCTACGACGTCGCATATCTCTCCAGCCTGACATCCCACTGAATTGCACTTCACCTGTTTTGTTGCTGGGTCACACACGCACTTTTCGTTGCATTGAGAGTCGCCCCAGAACTCCTCATCTGGCTTGTAATAATGTCCGTTATAGTCACAGCCGCAGCCCTTCTCCTTGGTCACACACCTGACAAACAGGAAGGCAGAGAAATAACTTATCCCAGGTGAAATAATGATAGGTTGCATTTCATACTTCATTGTTTACATTTTTGGTTTTCTTTTTAGAAATCTGCAAACCATCACTGCACTATCATCCAGCCAAGAGAATAAACCACAGGGGGTCTGCAGACACCCCTCTTCACATTTGCAGTGTTGGTTTCATAAAAAGTGTAACCATTTGATACAGTACCAGCTGAAACAGTAAAGCCTCTGTGTTAATTTACACCTTAGTCTTTTATATTTCCTCTTTCCTAACTGTCAGGTTCCTTTTGTAATTGTTCCTTAGTACCCGTGAAATTTCATGCAATATTCTTGTAATAGCTAGAATGAAGAGTCATACAGAAGAACTCTACCTCAAACTGCTGAACTAAGAATCATAAATCTCAGTCTTGCTCATTTGATGGTATAAATAAAAAATAAACAGATTTTGATGTTAAAGTGTTGAAAAAATATGCGAAAATATCCAGATAGTGAAGAGGATTTGTCAAAATTCTGACTTTATGTTTTGTCAGGTTTGTCTGCAAGTCAAGCAAACAACTTTCAAAATGTTTTTTTTCTAAATGGGGTTTGGCTTGGCACTCGTATTCCTTGCTGGCTAAGCTGCAAAAAAATGATTTGCAAAAAATGTGCTTCCCTGTTAAACATACTTTCAGAATTCATCCATATACAGAGAAAAGGCTGGATTGTTCATATCCTCTACTTTGGTGTCATAAACTTACTCTGTTCCACTTTTCACATATCCTTCGTCACAGAAACAGCCCTCCACACAGTTCTTAGTGCAGAACTCGGGCTGAGGACCACAGCCGGGCGGACACGCTGAGCCGCACAGCTTGTACTGACTGTTTTCAGGACACGGAGCAGCTGGAGGAATAACAGAGGGGAGGTCATGTTATTGGCTGGAACATAGACTGTATGTAAGTGAACGTAATCTTTAGGTCTGAAAGGTGAATCAAAAGCTGAAGTATCTTAAACCTGCATTCTTTATAATGTCCAGTAGAGGGCATATCCACTGATAGCAAAATAATCTGATTTGTATAGAAGTCTGTGAGAAAATGGTCCTACTTATCAGGAAACATTTCACTAATGAGTTTATGGCCTCTGTCTCTACTTTGGAGGTCGGATCCAACCTTTCCTCAAGGAATTTAGGAAATCTAAACGCTGATCGGCTCTCAAAAACATCTTCAAACAGATTTGCGTCTTAAGTGTGTCAGATTGTTAGCTTCTACTCCTGTATGTATCTCCATTTATAGAAATAAAATATTCTGATTGTATTTCTCCTGTTTTTACTTTCCATAGACTGCACAGATGCTGAGACTTAACTGGTCATAAAAAAAACTTTTCCAAGTACACTTTTACCAGTTTTTGCCCAACTTACTCCCAAGATGAAAAACTAGAGCTTCTCACGAATCGTTTTCTAACCCCTCGCTCCTCTCGAGCTCCAGCATCTCATTCAAATACGGTCACTACTCGCTCCAAAGGAACAACATGGCGATGGCCAAAATGAACGACCCAGACTTAAACAGTAGGCCGGACCACAGGGTTAGATCAAGGTGGCAACGTTCATCGCTTATTGTGTGTCGTCTATGATGTGTAAAACATACTACATCTAACTTACGACAGTCTGCCAGTTGTCTCCATGGTTCCACTGGTGCATTACTTTCCTGGCACTCTGCCATGTAGGTGCTCAGAGCCTCACACAGCACCTCCTGTCGTCCTTCATTGATGCAGACGTCGTACAGACAGTCAGACACAAACTCTTCAATTGGAATCTTAGCGTGACAGCCAGCGAACGGTCCCTTCTTATCACTCAAGAACCCACAGAACTCTGGCCCGAGGTACCTGAAAGAGTACAGAGAGAAATGTAAAATTTTCAGGCTATGGTCACCTTTCTTAAGTGAAAACAGCACCAATTAAACTGGCTCTAGGGATGGTTATGCAAGTTGTAAAATAAAAAGTTCCTAGTTTCTTTAGAATGGGAAAGTAAAACATTTCCGAGCTGAACTTAAAATGACTGTTTCTTCAAATGATTAGTAAAAGATGTAGTTCACAAAAAGATCTAACAAGTTTAAAACATCAGCATTTCAAGGCCAGATATTTATCTTAAGAAGAGTTGATTTGTGTAGTATTTTGAATGACTGAGGCAGTTTCAAGTACTTTTTTTAAGACCTTCGACTCTAAGTGATCTCGTTTCAGTCTAAAAAATAGGTTGGTAATTTTGTCTATTTTTTAAAATAACTTACACTGCTATTAATGCCACATGTGTGTTTTATGTTCATTAAATGTCATGCTAACATGCAAACACATTTAAGTAGACTCCTACGCATTAATTTGAAACTAACAAATTGTTATCATCATAAATAAGTTGGTTTGAACCCTATTTATTCGATGGATCTCAGTTTGTACATGCACAACACATTTAGTCATGGAAATCCACAAGGTCCTGTATTCGGGCCGATTCTTTTCACCTTATATATGCTTCCTCTAGGTAACCTGCTATGCAGATGATACTCAGTTGTACTTATCAATGAAGCCAGATGAAACCAATCAGCTATCTAAACTAGAAGCATGCCTCAAGGACATTAGGACCTGGATGACTACAATTATTTTGTTGCTTAACTCAGACAAAACTGAAGTTACAGTTATTGGCCTCAAACAACTCAGAGGGACATTTTCTGATGATGTAACTGTCTGAGATGGCATCAGCCTGGCATGTACCAACACTGTTAGGAATATAGGAGTTGCATTTGATCAGTTTATGTCCTTCAACTCCAACATACGAGACATTTCAAGGAGAGCCTTATGTCCAACTTCACAGCATTGTAAAAATCGGGCATATCATGTCTCAAAATGATGCATAAAAACTAGTCAAGGCATTTGTTAATACTAGGTTGGATTAATATAATTCCCTTTAATTGGGCTGTATAATTTTCTGTATTAGACTCTCTGCACAGGTCCTTATAAAATCTGTATTCCTCATCGACAAGCTCTTAATGGTCCAACACCATCATATCTTAAAGAGCTCATATTACCCCTCTATCAAATTCTGCTCCCAGAATGCAGGCCTGCCTGTGGTACCTATAGTCTGTTATGGTAGTATGGGAGGTAAAGCCTTCAGATATCAGTCCAGACTCCTTTGAAATAATCTGCCACTGTAATTTAGTAGCAGGTTTCAAAAAGACTAGAAAGACTTTTAGCTGCATCTGGTTGGTGTCAATGTAATTCAGTACCATGTTAGTTTTGATCGACTCAAAACACTGTCATTTCTAACAAACCTCCTCTTCCCGTGGACCCTCTCATGACTTTATAAAGCATACAGCTAATAATTGAGGAGGCACCAGAGTAATTCTGTATTTCAAAGCGGGCTGTGGTACTCTTAAATTTTGGAAAGCTGATTTAAGTTGTGCAAAACATTTTGCGAACTTACTTCTTGCGGTCTTCCTCGGAGCACTGAGGACACACCCCCTCACAGTGATGGTAACAGAACGGGTCTCCATCAGGGATGCTCCATGACGCCGCCCAAGCGGTCACATTAGCAGCAATGTTGCCTCCAACAGTGGTAAATTCGTCCTCCATGTCGCCATTGTAGTTGCCACAGAGCCCAGCAACGTTACCAAAATAACTGCTGCTGAGGGTAACCATGACGAAACTAGACCAATCAAAAGTTAACGTAACACCAATTTCAGTCTTGATTGTTCCTCTTATTCCACTTTGTGTTATGGAGATGCTCCCTTCATCAAGCACGATGGGAAGTTCTTCCCTAATACCATCCACCTACAGGGAGACATCACAGTTATTCACCATTCTTACAGTTTTCATTTTACTCTGACATCACACTCAGGGTGGGAAGCTCAATACTGTTATTCCAGGGTTAATTTCACAGCATTGTGTTAGAGCTGCAAACTGTAAGGAAGTCGAAAAAATCAATCAAAGATCATTGATTACAGAATCATCTGTAACCAAACTTTTAATGAATAGAAAATATTCTACAGCTAATGTTAGCTTTCAGCCCGGCCCAAGCTAATGTGTGATTGTGACAAACAAAAAAATTCAATACAATTCTAGGCTAAAAACATGCAAGATAAGCTATGTTAGCTAAGAAGCAAACTAGCCAACATACTGACCGTTTAGAATACCACCTAACAGTTTTGCTAGAATAAACTAGCTTATTTATGGACTAGTATAAACTAGGTAATAGAGGTTACCAAGCTCTTGTTTGACTGAATTTAAGGCTAATGGTATTTACCTTGCTGGTTAGAAAGAGAGATAAGCTAGCATGCTTACTTTTTGTAAGACTAATTTCCAAGCTAACTGTTTCACCCTTGATGATGGTAAGTTGCGACGATGTTGCAGAAACGGTTTCACTTCATTGCTTACAGTATCGTTGCTAACAATATGTCAACAGTATCTTGAGAGATATTTTGACACCAGTGGAGTTGTCCCCTTCTTGACTTTATAAAGGGGTCAGCCCTATGGTCCCACAGCCCTATGTTCCCACATTTCTAAGATTTTTCTTAAAATTAGGGTTAGGTTAGGTGGAGGGCGCAAAAAAAATATTTCTATTTGCTGACATGCTCTAGTATAACCCACCACTACGATGTCTTCTGGACCACTGGGGATGTCAATAATGTGGCCCAACATCTCCACAGTGAATGACCGCACAAAGGAGCCTTCAGAGTTCCCTCGCAGCTCGTTCTTCATGGTCACCGTTACCTCTGGCAGGGATGAATCAGCACCTGAGGGATCAGAATAATTTAAGTTTCAGCAAACATTAACCCTGTGTGTCTGTTCTTTTTATAACCGTAAAAATAATATTTGTGAGGGCTTTTTTATTATCCTGCAGCAGCCCAGTTTTGGTTGATTTGAGGCACTCTTCACAAAGGAAACAGTGTACTTAGGTTTTTATGTATGATTTATAAATATTTAGACTCATTTTTTTTAGGGGAATACAAGAACAGAGGACAAGGATTTTAACATTTAAAACAGGTGTAACCAAAAAGTATTGACAATTTTGACAACCTTACTGTCAGTTAAAATCAAACCTGTAGTCTTGACGAGGACGTAGCTGCAGGTTCCTTGGAACGGGAAACTCTTGCCGTCGAGTGTGGTGTAGTGAGGGTCCCCAAATCCCCAGCACATGGCATTAGACTCCGGCACACACACTCCCTGACCCTCTGACACCTCACAGCGCTCCTTCACTCTGCATTTGGTCTCTTCACAGGGGTCTGAAACACACACACACACACATACATACATGAGCAGGACTTTGGTTCTGAAGGTTTCCACAGATAGATATGACTCCTGACTCGGGATATAAACAAAGAGAGATACAGGTAGAGATAGAAACACTTTAGGGAAGAGCAGAAAGGAGAAAAGTCACTCAGTGAGTATTTGACCTTTGGTGACGCAGCGGTTGACTCCGTCCTTGTTGCGACAATCCTCGTTTTCCTGGCAGCTTGAGGCTTTACAGCTGAACTCTCCAGACTCGCAGGAACAGATCTTTGAACAGTCGTCTGTTTGTACTGATGAGCCCGACTGAAAAGAGTCCCACAAGCATTAGAAAAGACCTACAATCAATGGCTACTGATACGTTGGACATATGCTAGGTTATGCACACAAAGCATGTGGTTAACACGGCCATCTTTGAATTCAACAGATAAAGGAATCAACTAAGATGATGGTTCTTACTTTATAATACTGTCCATCCACCAGACAGCCACACTTCTCCACAGACACACAGTTTGCTCCGTCGGACATGAGGCCGTCGTCACACTGGCAGCCCTCTTGACAAGCTGGGGAGGTAGCTGACTTCTGCAGGGAGGAGCAGGTGGAGGGCCAGGAGGAGGCACACAGCTCATAGTGACTACCTGCAGGACACTTCAATGCTGCAGGGACAAAACAAGACACATAGACTCAGAACTGAACAAGTTTGACAGGATTTCTGTTCTAAAATGACCTTTTTAGTAAATTTTTTTGTTGGAGAAAAGACAAAGAAAATAATAATAAATCCAGACTTATGTCTCAGCAGAAACATAATCAGAATGACAAATCTCCATCTTAATCATGATGTCCTGGTTTACTCTTGTGTACTTTGTTTGAGCCTTTGTTGTTGCTTTATTTCCAAGTTTTTTTGGTCATTTCTAATCTTCATGTTTCTGTGTGTATCTTTACTGCTACATACTTAATGCTGCGTTCCAGTTACCTCTGAGCTGGGAATGACGTCACACCTGAGTTAACTGCGTTCCAGTTGCAAGTCGGAAAAGCAACATGGACGCCCCCAGGAGTACCTTTGTTTTGTTAGCTAATACCAGACGATAACAACACACGACGTGATAGTTTCTGACCGAAAATAACACGACAACACCTCCACAGAGAGAACTTGCACGATACCATCGGTGTGATTGATTTAATTACACAAAAAGACGACTAAGTTGCTAATAAACACAACAGTTACAGTTTAAACATCCCTATCGATACACGTAGCGGCCATATTGGCTATGAACTCGGGCTACTGAAGATTCTCAATGTTTCCAAGTCGGAATTCCGACTTCAGGGGGCGATCCTGATGACGTATCAGACTGGCAACTCGGAATTTACGCCTTCCGAGATCAACTGGAATGCAGCATAAGATCTCTGTGTGTCTTTACTGTTTCCTGTTTTATTTTGTAGTTTTGTAGTCTCCTGTCCCCAGGAGAAACTCCGGGTGAAAAATGTGTCTGTTTGCGTTCACACATAGCCTACAGCTCCTCCGGGAAATATCTGGAGTTTTTCAGGAGTTTTCTGCAAGTGTGAAAGCACTATAAGTAAGTTTCTGTTTTCCTTTTTGCCTTTTGTTAAAATAAATCTTGAGTTTTGTTATCTTCGCCTGGGTCCTCTTCCGACAGTTTTTCTAACATTGTGACAGAATAAACCAACAACAAGAGGGAAGGAACGCTGAGACTAAATAAACACATGGTGAGACTAACGACACAGGTGAAGACAATCAGGGCAATCAAAATGGAGGTACAGCAGACAAAGGAGGAAGTAAGAATAAATCATGATACATTATTTTCACTAGAAAAACTTAAAATGATGATGTGACATTTGTTGGGTTTGTAACAAGGATAAAGTGAAAATTGAAGGTTTGTCATGAGACCAGAATTTTTAACTTTCATATGATTTAATTAAAATCAAACAATTCAATACCTGGTTTGATACTAAAGCATCACAAAAAAGAAAATCCAATCACTCAATGCTGGGTAATTTCTTGTTTCTAATTAACAGAAGTTGCAGTCAAACTCGGGCACAATGTCTAAATTGCACAAATGAATTGGGATTATTTCAGTACTGAAGTGTTGCACACATATTGTGCAACTTAGACAATCCTCCTTCTCCTGCGGTTACTTTTGGTTAAAAATAATTTGGAAGCTATTAAGTTTTTTACGTTTCTGTATAGTACTTTTCAATACAATGGATGATTAAAAAAATGGAGATCGAAGAATTTTAAACATGAAGTATAGAATTACCTTAGTTACTTTTTTGGTTACTTACAGAAAACCACATTTTAAGGTCAGGGTATCTCTGCAGCTCATCATCATGCACTTTTCATACATCCACAATCTGCACTTTCTGTGATGTGTTGCACTTTGCCTTTATTGTAATATTTAGATTAACTGTGCAGTCCTAATAAATCACATCACGGCAGCAGAGAAGAAATCAGACTTACGACATAATTGGTCGCTCCTCCACTCCTTTATCTTTCCACCGGCAAGCTGACAGGCGGTGACGTAACTCTGGATGTGACTGCAAAGGAGGATGTCGTCCCCTTTGTTTGACGCCATTTCCCTGAAAAGACAAACACACAACAGAATCTTTACACCGGAACTCAAAATAAATCAACGATCTGGTCTAACTTGGATCTCTTTTTTCAAGACAGGGACCAAGTGGCGACCTCTGGTGTTGACAAATGAAGCAGAAAACAGAAGTCCCAATTACTGCAGTTCTTTCAGTGTCCACTGGAGGCTGTCTCCAATGTGAGTTAATCCCCATAGAGTCCGTAGTTAAAGTATCTAGCCTTACAGCATTTTTACATCCTGGTACAAAAATACAGATTTGGTATCTCTAGCTAATTCCTTTACAAATGAAAACTGTCCAGGCCGAGTTTTTTTAAAACTAACCTGTATAAATTATATTAAAGCTTACAGTTTTGCACAATTAGGGGCGTGGCCTCTTTGATTGACAGGTGGGAGCTGCTAGGTGTCTGCTAGGCGTCACCTCATCTAATTCAGTCACTAAACTTTAACCCCTGGGCCGTGTTTTGGGTGCTGGTGGGATTATTTCATTAAATTTGACATATATTCTGTTTCTGACATTAGCCAGTCATTCAAGAAGTCGCAGCTCAAGCTTCTTTTGTGAATGAAATTACACAGTTATTATTTTAAAGGTCACATATTATGGAAAATACACTTGTTTCTCTAACAATAATATGTGTCCCTAGTCTGTCTACAAACCCCCCAAATGATGAGAAAAGCCCATCCTCTCCGTCTTTTGCCTGCTCCACTTTTCAGAAAATGTGTGCTCAAACAGGCCGTTTGGAGACTTTCCCTTCATGACATCACTAAGGGCAGTAACCCCTCCCCCAGGTGGGTGACACTCCCACAGCTAGGTGTTTGTTCTGCCCTCTGAGTCTGCCTTCTCACCGTAAACAATAGGGCATGGAGTGAGAAAGCCCGGGCCACCCAAGCCCTTCCAGAGTGGGGCGTGGTCAGACACAGCTCATTTACATTTAAAGCTACAGACACAGAAACAGCCTGTTCTGAGCAGGGCTGAAATAGAGGGGTTTAAAGACATGATCAAATACAGGATCAGAGTGGATTCAGAACAAAAAACTTCACACACATGTTTTGTGGAGCTCTGAGACTTATTTACACTGGTTGAAAAGGAGGAGAATATGTGACCTTTAATACGTTGTTTATTGTTTATACAGTATAGTTTGGAGTACTTCCTTACCTGACGCAGGCGTCATAGTATGGAGTAGGTTTTACTGTAGAGTGGCATCCTTCAAATGGGCCCTGCGCTGCTTTGATGATGTCACAGGCTTTCTCAGTGTCAGGATCCGTCTCTTTGTCAGTCTCAGGACAGGAATCAACCGTACAGCTTGTGTCACACTTGACGTCTTCGTCCTCCTTAACAACTGAGGCCGCAGCTGTGTTCTCCGGCGTTCCAATCTCCCCCTCCAGGTCGTCAGACGCGTCGCCATTGTAGTTTCCACAGAGGCCATTGGTTGCGCTGTGATAGGTCGACGGGAGATTCAAGACCACACCTGACCTAGTGTCATAGGTCACCTTTAGACCAAAGTCAGTTTCGACAATGATGTTGACACCGTTTTGTTGTATTTGAACCTTTTCCTCCGCGAGTGACACGGGAAGGGTGACTTTGATGTCATCAACCTGAGACACAGAAATAGAGCCATTTTCAGGTGAGGCTTTCAAAGGGCCACAAACTGGCCTAGGTGTTATGCACATGCTCTACATGTCTGTGCAGGTCCTTAGTCATCTCTAGGTCATGGTAAATTTGAAGCTTGATCCAAAGGCAACTGGTTGAAGTCCTTGAAGACGTTTCACCATTAGTTACTAGCTGAAAGGGCATATCACCACCTATTGTAGTGGAGTCGGACACACTTCCTTCAAGGAATCTATATTTCCCCAGCTCGACTTTACTGTGCATGTAACCGTACTAAGTGACAAACAGAACCTTTTTTCAGACTGATCAGACCAAATCTGTGGAGAAATCACTAAACTACTGATTAATGAAGAAGTTGTCAAAACTTGTATTTGTTTGGACATGTTGTTGGTTTTTCTACTCGATAGCCTTCTGATTCTAAAGTTACTCATGTACATAAACTTGCCTTGTAAATGGTACAAGGTCAACGTCAAAGGTCTGGAGGAATTGGTTCATTTCAGTTTGTAGAGCGGGCGTACAAAGTACAGAAGCTACAGTCCTTGATCCACTGGTTGCAGGATCAACTCCTGGTCTAGGTCTAGTCTAGGTGAATGTCATCCCCCAACATTTTTCCCCGCATTTATGAAATTTTCGACACCATGTGCATTAAAACAGTCTGTGGCATTTAATCATCAATAGTATCTGAAAGTACCAAAGCTTTTAAAACACTTTGGATCTTCAGAAATATTTTTTAACTAAAAGCTGCAGCGAGTGAAAGAGAGAGAGCTCTGTCAATATGTTGCCAACATTTCACTACTGAAACTTAAATACATAATAAAAACAAAACGTCATACCTTAACTTCCCAAATGACCCCAGTCTCCATGGTGATTTCAATGTCATACACTTGAACCTCAACATTGCGAGTAACAAGTTTGTCTTTATCTGTTTTCTGCTGCACCAACACGGAGAAAGGCGTCTTCCCTCCTTCCTTCTCCTGCACCTCTGACAGCGTGAACAGACAGTTTCCCAACAGAGGATACTCCTGCAGGAGGGGACAGATGTTTTAGAGAACATGTTTAAATTCACGTCATAACTTCTACTGTCATTGTCTTAAAGCTTAATTTTTGTATCTCTTTAATTGAGGGTTCTTTCACATTTACATTCAGTTATTTTTGTGATAAACTGTGAAGATATAAAAACATTAAGTCGCTAGAAAACCTCATCAATTTACTACAACAAACATTTAAACAAAATAACAAAATATTTTTTGCACCATAGAGCACAAGATGATTTAGGGCGGGGCTACCTGTGATTGAAAAGCTGCTACCATGGCAACTGAATAAATATCTTAACACCTGTGCGTTGTGTCCTATCACAAACCTGATGAAGCCATGCGGGTGAAAGGCGTTGTTTGATTGAGAATGTAATAAAAAAGAAGAAGAAGTAATTCAGCCTTCTTGTGCGCAGTAAATCTTCTCATTTTTCTGTTAAAAATATCTTGTTCAGCCCACACTTATCAGCAGTTACTTTATTTTTGTAATAAAAATTCAACAATCTGTCTCTTGCTCATAAGAATTTGCGTCCCATGAATGTCCGAGTTTCCTTCCTCTTAGGTTTTCATGTGTTTATAGTCGGTTGGAAAACCAGCTTAGATGTGCATTACTGCCACCTAGTGGGCGGAGGTGTGGAGCATGAGATAAAACAACCAACAAATAAATAAAAATACCATCTATAAACTCAAAAGAACAACAAAACAAAGAAGAGTTATAGTGAGGTATGGCTGCTCCAGGTTAACTAACAAATATATAAATGTTGCTGCTTCCTCTGCAGCTGCTATTAGCTTCTATTAACAGGACCAATACGTGCGGCCGCCATCTTGGACAGGCAGTTTAAAATGTCCAGATTTATTTAATTTACTCGAGCAAATAAAAGTCTGCTCTTTTTTGCTAAATTAATGACATAGTTATCTCTGATTTAAGATAAACATTTTTATGGACAAATGAAAAATCACAAATCTGCCTCTCCAAGATGGCTGCTGCAAAGATGCATCTCACAGGTTTGGCGGCGTCCACCTACATGTTTATATCTCTGCGGTAACCAGACCTGTGCTACGCTTGGCTGCTAAGAGAGTGTTTGCTTCTCTCGAGCTTCAATCTTTAATCTAAAATACAATCAGTTTTAAAAATGTATGGCTTCATTTACCATGAATAAAGTTTGCACTTCTGCAAACTAGTAAACAAGCTAGTGTAGGTTAAAGCTGAGCGTATGCTAACCATCACTCCTCTGCAACTCCAGCTTAAAACTAAGATGATGACATTTAAAAACCTCTACAATCCAATGAGTGATGGCAAGCTGGCTATCTTTACACATTATGCAGAATATGTTTGACCTTTGACCTTGTTTAGAACAAAATGTACTCTACCTTTCCATCGTAGGAGCGGATGTTTCTGACTCCACTGACCGAACAGGAACCAATACTTTTAGGTTGACAGGAGACGTCGCCGTCTTTCAGAACACACTTCTCGTGTTCTGAACAGAGGAAGGTAGCGTCACACTTTATCTCTCCTTCTGAACACACACACTGAGTGTTACAGGACTGTCCGCGGTAGAACACCTGAGAGCAGAGGACAGGTGAGTGAGAAAAGCTCTACATGGAGCAAAATAACTGATGTGTGTCTACAGGTGTGTTACAGAGGAGGTGTGTGTGTTATAAATCTGCAGGTGTGTCATAGAGGAGGTGTGTGTGTTATAAATCTGCAGGTGTGTCACAGAGGAGGTGTGTGTGTTATAAATCTGCAGGTGTGTTACAGAGGAGGTGTGTGTGTTCTGTGCAGGTGTGTCACAGAGGAGGTGTGTGTGTTATGTGCAGGTGTGTTACCTGTCCATCCTGATAGTACTGCCCTCCTTCTTGACAGCCGCACTCGGCCACAGGAACACACTTGTCGTTACTCAGTATGAAGCCCTCGTCACACACACAGTCCTCTGTGCATGGGCCGTCTTCGTCACAGTCCTCAGGTGGGCCAAGACCGCTGCAGGTGGGCTGGCAGGGGGAGGCACACACCTCATAGTGACTGTTTGCATCACATGTTGGAGCTGCAGGGAGACAAACACAGGGAGACCTTCAAATTAAATACAGAGTGGGAAAAAGTAAAACAAATAAAACATTTTTTTTACATCTCAGGAAATATGCATATGAGTTCTCCAAAGATCCAAAGATTACAACCAGACAAAATGGACGCTGTTCACTTTTGACAATTTGATGTAGATTGTTAAATCTCTAAATGTCCAGACATTATTTAATTTTTTTCAATTTAAGTTCTTACAAAAGTCATTTTTGGTCTGATGAATGAAATGGATGTGTGTGTGTGCATTTCTTACGGCAGAGCTTTTCGGTCCTCCAACTCTCAATTTGAGCTCCCGCCTCCTGACAAGATGTGCTGAAAGCTGATAGACTGCTGCATAGAGCGGAGGCGTGGCCTTTGTACGCACACATGTCAAAGACACAGTCGTTGAGGAAGGTTGTGTGGTCCAGTTTCTCGTGACACTGACTGTAGAGAAACAGAGAGTTGCGGTGAGATGACAAACTGTAGATAACGTCTTAAGTTAGTTCACCGGGCCTTTATGGTTGTTTATCAGGTGTGAAGAACTTCTCCTATGCTGATTGGTTACTGGTTTTAATGTTACATATTCGAGGTCATGGGTCTGCATTGCCCTGGAATAAAAAACAATGTGATCTGATCCGGTTGATGACGCTGAAGTAAGGATTCAATTTACTGACGTTTTGCAGCGAAATTTGCATACTGTGCTCGACATCCTCAGTCATGCCAAACTTTTTTTCTTTTAAAGATCATCATCATCATCATCATCGTCATCATCATCATCATCATCATCATTTGCTTTAATTAAACAGGACTAGAGTTGTAATGAGAACAGAACTTCAAATTATGTGCAATCCGGGAAAAACTAAACAATACTTATACCTGTTTTGATACCATGACAACACGAAATTAAATGCAGGCGATTTTAGTTTTTTTGAAAATAAGACAGTAGTGTGTATTTGCTGTTTTTCTTTCACTTGCAGCAGCTTTGGTTTAAAACACGACTGAAGATCTGTAATTTTTTTTTAAAGCTTTGGTACTTTTTTAGACGATCGAGATGTATTGTTTTTGTGCACGTGGTATTGAAAAGTATTGACCTTTTGACAACCTTTGATAGGACAACTATAGAGAGAGAGAGGGAATGTATAGAGAGGGGGAAAGAGAGAGAGAGTTGGGGATGACAAGCACCAAACAGCATCTGGACCGGGAGTCGATCCTGCAACCAGTGCGTCGAGACTCAAGGACTGTAGTACATTGAACGACCGCTCTACAGTCTGAGAATAGCCAGAGTATCCAATTCCTAATGACCCTGTCGTTGACCTTTTACCATTTTACAAGAGTAACTTTAAGCATCAGGAGGTCAACGGGTAGAGAACCACAACATGTCTGAAATCACTAAAGTGATAATATTTAATTTCGTTTATACTACTATGGTTATTTTTCTTCTTTAAATAAAAACATTACATATGAATCCAATCACAAGAAGCACAGGAGAAGTACGCACCCGAATGGTCCGTCCTTGTCAGAGATGATGCCACAGTAGCTCCCCTCCTGGTAGCGAATTGTCAGTGCAGGTTCGCACACTGGACATTTACCTCCAGGACAGTCACTGGTGCAGCCCACGTCTCCTCCGGCCTGAATTCAGATATATACAGATTAAACTACCTTCACAATATGACAGAGTGTAGTTTGCAGATTTGGGTTTGAAGGGGAGATTTACACGTGCATGTCTACTAATGTCATACTTCCTCCTGAACATAAAGTTGGGAGTGATGGGGGATGGGTTTAGTTTCATGGTATTTTGTGTAGAAATCAAAATGGTCCAGACTGGTTTGAATACATGATTAAAAGCAAGTTGCAGAATTTAAGTTGTGCAGAGGGAAATTTGTCTATTAGATTCTTTCCATCGACTTTTGGTTGGAAGATTTGGTTTTTGATCTGAACGAATGGGTGTTTATAATCCCTCCTAACATACATTATAACTAAAACAAAGAGATAAAATGTTCGTTTCAGCTTGTAAACACAACATCTAAATGTAGCCCCTCCTCCTGGGCTCAGAAGTGCACGCCCACTGCCTCTGACAGCACACACTCACCCAGCCCAGCAACCACCTACAGCATCTCACTTCTGTGTGTATTACATTTGTAATGATTATTTAGCAAGCTAGCACAAGCTAACCCCTGGTGACTGGCCCCTGCCTGTTTAACAGAAAGAAGGCGAACACCACGTCACAAGCCGTTTTTTTTTTGTTTTGTTTTTTTACAGTATTTGGCTGTTTAATATTTTTCTCTTTGTGATTTTCAGACATGTTTCGAACCTTCAGTCAAAAGCAACACAAACCTTCCAGCTGTCACCAAACTGATTAGCATTTTTGGCAAGGGTGCCGTCAGATTTCATGAAGTCATCTCCAGATTTTCCGTTGTAGTTTCCACACAAACCTGAAACAGGATAAACCACAGCGTCAAACTTAGAGATATACTTCATACTTCCTGATGATGTTTGGGAGCAAGAAAAACGATCTGAATCAAGAACATAAGCTTTCAGGAAATCACATCCGACTCACCGGCAGTTTCCCCGGCGTACGAGCTGGGGAGAGTCACCTTGACGAAACTCTTCCAGTCGAATCTGAGCGTCAAACCAAATGATGTTTTCACAACGCCAAACTTTCCCTGTTTATGTGCACTGAGTTTTCCGTCTTCAAACGAGAATGGCATGTTGACTGATTGACCGTTCACCTGGGGGAGAGGGAAGGTTAGACTGGGGGTGGCCCAACTGGAGCTCTGACTTTTGCAGGGGTGGCCTCAAGTTTGGCCTTGCACCACTTTATAAGCATGAAATCAGGTTGACAGCCATTTTTCTGACAGGTTTCAGTTTTGATATCGTAAAAAACACAAACTGCACGTTGCCGCATAAAGAACAAAAATACAATCGCATATTAACAGACTCGTCTTACTATTATCTTTCCCCGGCTGGTGCTGCTCATGCTGACAGTGACGTTACCGAACACGGTGAGAGACACAGACTTAGTGTAGGCCACCGCCTTGTTCCGTCCCCTGTTCTCATTCTGGACCAGACACTGGAACGGCTCCAGTCCCTGGTCGGACCCCTCGGCCAGTTGAGATAGGACGTAGATACATGTGCCCTGGAAATCAAAGCGCCGTTTGTCCAGGCTTCTGCAGTGGGGGTCTCCGGAGCATTGACATGATGCAAAGGATATTGGGTAACAGTCCCTGACCCCCCTTCTTAAGCCCACACTGCTCGCTCTTCTTGCAGCTGACTTTATCACACTTCATAAAGAACAGAAGACAAAGTTAGATCACAGAGGAAACAGAACAGAAACAGATTACAATTTATAAACATTAGTTTAAAGCATGTGTGTAAAATACTTCTTATTTTTATATCAAAAATTCAGATATGGCGGCCTGAGGAGAAACTAAGATCAACTCTTTAATCAAGGGATTTGAGAAAAGACATGTTAAAGCATCTGAAGAGTAGGAATCAGAGAAAAAACATTATCAAGTAAATCATACCGTAGCTGTCGTGATTAATACTGTTATCACACTGCTGTTAAAATGACCTGCAGAGATGATGGCACTCACACACAAAAACACACACCCACCTTGGCTTTCCCGTCGACACATTTACACCTGGTGTTGCAGGTTTTATCCCCCCAAAACTTGGTGCCTGCTGGGTAATATTTGCCATCATGCTGACATCCACACTGAGATTTAGGGACACATCTGAAACAGAAAGCCAACAATCACATCATCATGTCCTAAAGATTAACTGGCCAGGTTTTCCTGTAATGTGAGGTGTGTAAAGACTGATCCGATCTGCTCGGAAAGACGTCAGGGCCCTTCCTGCCTGTCATTGCTCAATTGCTAAATTCTGGTTTGACCGTGAGAGATTACCAGTTTGAGCGATGGGACTCTTGTTGTTTGTGAATGGAATCTGTTCGTGTATAGTATGCTGTTTTGATCATATTATTGCACTTCACACACTATAGGAACAAAAAAAGGTGTTGGGCCTTTCACATTCTCAAATATTTTAGTGTGGCTTCATATGACTCATGACCAGTGGCGAGAACACACTGTTGGGACCGTCCCCATCCTGTTTCTCCAAAATTGTTGTCAGGTGAACCGGGCGAGTTGGTATGCATCTATGTGAGGTGTATATACATCCTTCTTCGACAGAGAAAAATCTTGAGGTATTTAAAAACAAGAGGCATAAGAATAGAACCCTGAGGGACGCCACAAACTCAGGAATAGTGTGTATTTTCATCTGATTAACAGCTCACTTGAAGGCATATTGGGTTATATCAAGTGTACAAAGTGCTTCATTCTGTCAGGGACACATGGTTTGATTAATCTGAGGGGATGATGGGTAAAAAAACAATTCAAACCATTCACATCAATGGACTTTGTGTGTGTGTTTATGGGAACTTGTTTTATAAACGTGCAACATTTTTTATGCTTAAAGTCTACAAATAGCAGCAAGTTTGATGACTTTTCTCCACAGAGCTTCTGTTGTCTTGATGTCCTTGCATTAACATCAGTAGCATCATTGCTATGTTACCTGTCTCCGCTGAGCACCCTTCCTTCATCGCATTGACATCCCTCCACACAGGGAGACTTACAGCGCGTCGAAATGTCTGGGAACGAGCAAGTGTTGGCACAGGCTGTACCACATGCCTCATAGTGACTTCCAGCTGGACACGAGGGGGCTGCAGAGAGAGAGAGAGGAGAACTTTGATCGTCATGTTAAAGCTCAATCTTGTAATATGTGAGAAACAGATTACTCAATCAATCGGTCAATTTATATGTACATAGCACTCAATCCTAACAAAAGATATCTGGTGATACTTTACATACTGTAAGGATATCAACATTTTACATTCTTTCTATTAAAACCTCAATAATTGGACAGATCAATGTTCTGCCCTCTTTAGTTATACATGATAGAAGAAAGAGTGACTGAGGACTGTTAACTCAGTTTTCGTTCACACGGTACAAGATGTAAAGTGGTTCTTACTGCATCCGGAGTGCTCTCTCCACACGGCGGTCATTTTCACTCCTTCTGACAAACAGGTGTCATAATAACTCTTCAGGTTATCACAACGAACTTGTTTGGCACCTGGACAGAAAATTACACACGACACATTATTTAAAGGTGTACACGAAAACTCGGATTACAACATACATCTTCAAATCATGACATTGAAAGAACCCTGGACCACTGAGTGGACAATCAAAGAGAGAAACAGCGCCCCCTCTGGATTTTAATGGATGTTAAATCTGAGTCAGTGTTTCTGTTCAAATACAATATTTTAGCTTTAGGAAACATATTTCCTAACAGCTCAGAAAGAAGTAATAGCTTTATAATAAGGAGGTAACGATAAATAAATACCGTTAACACGTTGTTGTTTTTTAAGGTTTATTTTTGGGCTGTTTATGCCTTTATTTTAAAGACAGGACAGGTATAGAGTCAGAAACCAGGAAGAGAGAGAGTGGGAAACCACATGCGGGAAACGAGCCACAGGTCTCATTTGAACCCCGGCCCGCCCCTACTCTCCATGAACATGGGGCGCACACACTAACCGCTAGACTGCCGCAGGTATTTCTGAGTTTTTTAGTCACCTTCAGTGATCACACCGCTGCAGAGAATATCAATGCGTCTCCCCAGGAGGGGCATGATGCGCAGTTATGCACGGCCCACAGTGCTGTAACTTCATTCATAATTTAAATTGTCAGAGGTTCCTTAAGAATGTTATTTTGTTAAATTCAGTGTGTTTTCTATCCAAAATGTCCCCCACAGTCAGTCGCGGTTCAAACAGTTAAAATAGTTTGGAGTGAAACAGCCGGTCCTCCTAATAAATCCTGAGCTCCATCGGAGCTGTGTTTGACGCCCCCATAAACACAGGTTTGGTATAAACAGTGTTATAGAAGGAATCATCAGATATTCAAAAAACTAAAAGGATTTGTATGAAAAAACTGTGTATGTATTTATATTGCAGTTAGGTCATTACAGCAGTTGACTGTTATTATTTCAGGGGTTGTTTTACCTTTATTGAGACACACATCGTAGACACAGTTGTCCAGGAACGGGGAGGGAAGGACGGTTTTGTGGCAGGCGGAGAATGGGCCGTCCTCTTTGGTTATGAGCCCACACAGTTTGGGTTTTTTGAAATGTTCCTGCTGCTGTTCAGAACATTGGGGACATCGACCGCCACAGTTGTCGTTACAGAACAGATCTGGATCCTTTACCTTCCACTTTTTTATCATCTCCAGAACTATTGGGATACTTTTGCCTAGAAGGGACAAAAAAAACAAACAGCTGTTTGAACTGAAAGTATCTCGATAGCCCCAAATCGAAACCTGCCGACCTCCGCTGTGACTTCAAACCTGACGACTACTGATGTCTGCAGTGAGTGTAGTTCATTCCATTTAAAGTGTCCTGACCTGCAACTTTTCATAAATGTTCATCACACAAGTGTTACTGATTCCCTATCAAGGTGCTTGGATAGTGAAAGTCTTGAAGTGGATGACCCTGATGAAGACAACAAGCCAAATTGCGCCGGTCTAATAAAGTAAAAATAGTTGATCTTCATACTATAAATGTTGACGAAGCAACAAGTACAACTTGGGGTTCAGATTTTTGCCAAAGTGCAATTACTGACCCATAAGTGAAGTTTCCTTTACCCCCGGTTAATGTGGCCAATGAGGTAAACTATTGTTGTTGTTTTTTGTTATTCTACACTATAGCCTTCTTGCAGCTAATGGATAATATGTTAATGGCTAAGCTAATGGCTAATGTGCTAACAGGCTAAGCTAATGACTGTCATGATGGCATGATTCACATGACAGCCTAACATTGCAGTGAATGTGATGTGATGAGCATGCTCTCTCATGTTATACTTGGAGTAGTTTGTTTAGTTTTATTTATTTATTTATTTATCAGTTTATTTGTCAGGGACAATACATTAAACTTTTTCACATCAAATCATTGTCGTCCGGTTGATTTGTTTACATAAAGCATTTTGTGAATGTGAATGAAATCATTTTTATCTGAACATTTTGTTCACATGAAATATTTCATTTCATCCACCTCTCTGTGCTCTTCCATCTTGTCTCACCTCTGGGTTCCGACAGGTCGTCCTTCCTGTCTCCGTTGTAGTTTCCACACAGTCCTCCCATGTGATCATAGTATGAGGAGGGAACTGTGATCAACAGCCTCATGTTCCAGTCGTATTTTACAATCAGGCCAAAGTCAGTTCTGACGACAGCGTAGCTCCCACTCCTACTCACAGAGACCTTCCCCTCCAACAGACTGAAAGGCAGGTACTGAAGCTCTCCGTTCACCTGGAGGTATCACCAGAACATTTATCACAACATCCTGTAAGTCTGTATCTCTCCTGGCTAAAAGCTGAGCCATGCAATCCAGCAGCTGTGTTGCTGACTACAAATATCTTCTGTAACTGAGTCGTAGCTAAGCCCGTTTTATCTGTATCTTTATTGATAATTACATTCCACATGTGAGTGTGTTACCTCTACTTGTCCCCTCCGACTGCTGATGATTATCGTCTGCTCGTATACAGTCACTGTCACAGTCCTCACGTAGGAAACACGGCGGCTTCCTCGATGGTTGTTCTTTGTTGTTACAGTGAACTTAGTAAGGTTGGGATCTTTCTTCGCCACTGTTGCCATAATGTAGGTGCAGGTGCCCTGAAAAGAATGATTTACGTCCATTATAAACATTTCTGCAGCTTGCAAAACAACCTGAAACGTTGAGCTCAAATTATAGAAACAGACCAACATCATGACAGCTCCCTTAATGTGAAGCCAAAGCATTTAGAGCTCCCCCTACTGACTGGCTGCAGTCATAAAGCCCACCTCTTCCATGCTAACAGATGAGACATTTATCAAACTTTTAAATCAAAATACATGTCAAATAAATTTTTCTCAAACATGGTTTCTTTCATCATAGTTAGTCCTTATCACGCTTAAGTATTATCAAGTGATCATTTTTCTGAGAAGCTTATTTCTAATAACTTATTTGATGCTATAAAACGGGGTCTAACCCCGTGATTGACAGCTCTGTTGACTTGTGATACTGTGTGCACAAGATTATCAGAGTGGAGGAGGAGAGGTGATGGGTAAAACAACAGTCACTGAACTTCCTATAACCGTGCGTGTCTGCTTCAAACCGACACAAGAATCTGAGCGATCTTTGATGTTTTATCTGTAAGTTTAATGTGTGCTTGCTGTAAGAGAATGATTCAATTCTGTGGCTCCACCAGTTGATCCTTACTGGTCGGACTCTGGCTCTAAATTAGGTCACCCGCCGAAAATGTTAGCAATGTTTTTACTTCACTTTGTACAAGGAGAGGAGGTGGTGCCGTTCGTCCATCTTTATATACAGTCTACAGTCCATGGTACACGTATAATATGTCCGTGATAGAAGCTCACATCTATTTGTTGATTTGAGCAAATACTTTATACACCACCTTAGTAGAGATATACTCTATGGTGAAAGTCTGATCGCTTGTTCAATCATACCTGGAAGTCGAAGCGACGTGCATCAAACGTAGTGTAGTGGGGATCACCCATGGCACTGCAAGTTGCCGTGGAAACAGGGACACATTCTCCATTCACACATTTCTCCTTTAACCGACATGAAACGTCCTCACAGGGATCTTTGGGTGGTGGTGGTGGGGGAGTGTTACCTTCAAAATATACACAACATGTAAATGATATATAAGTGAACAAATACAGCACAACAACAGATATGTCAACATTGAATCAGTTTTGTTGTGTGTGTGTGTGTGTGTGTGTGTGTGTGTGTGTGTGTGTGTGTGTGTGTGCACACTCTCTGCATTGTGTAACACCTATAGGTGAAATGTGGGGAAGAACATTTTTTGTGAATATGTGAATGTATATTTGTGGGTGAGTGTACCTCCAGAACAGACTCCGGCGATGCCGAACCCGTGTCTTGTTTTTCCACCGTAGGCATAGACCACCATATTAGCATCACCTTCCACTGTGAAATGGCCCTGCTGTGCTCCCACATGCACATTTGTCCACACCCATTGGTTATCCGAGCCGAGGCTGGCCCACTTTTTGCTGAAGCAACGCCCCTCCTTACAAAGCTTCACACTGCTTGCCCCCTCTCTCTGTGTCACAATGGAGACCATGTTGTTAAGCCCGCCCACTGTCTCCACCGCCCAATCAGTGGAAAACTGGCACGTCGGGATCAGAGTTATCAAGAAGGGGTCATTTGGTTTGTTGTCGCTAAGCAGCAGCACCATCAGCTTCTTGTTGCTTTTTACAATCAAAGGAAGCTTTTTTCCCATCTGCATGGTGACGATTTGTCCCGCTTTCTTCAGAGAGCTGTAAATGAAAAGGCTTTTTATTTTTTAGTATTTTAATGAATCATCTTAATTTAAAGAGATTTAACATATTGGCACGTCTTTTATAACACAGTTCAAAAGTAGGAATGTTCCCAGCCGACTCATTTTTTAGTCGGTTAAACTGAATTTGTTTAAAATTGTCCGCAGAGCCTGAGCGATAAATCGGCCGATAGTATATAAGCGTATCCAGTGACTACTTTTATCGCAGATATGTGCCGATATTTCTAGATTTATTCATCTGTCAAATAGCATTTATTTGACTTTCAGTGTTTTACACTAGCAGTTCTCTGTCAGTGGATTACAACAAGCATCATCAGTCTCCAGAGTGTCAAGCAGTGATGCGCCTTCATGCACAGTTACTTCCCTGTTGAGTGACAGAATAATAAACAATATAATATAATAAACAATATTTGACTCAACTGTTTCTGTGATTTTCGGCCTTTGTACACCGTCAATTCAGAGTCGTCTTCACCAGTCACCATCACAACAAAGTTTGTTGTCTTGATGCTGCCAGTGAATGGCACAATGTACTCCTTACCCATTTTAGCCACAGGGGGGAGCTGTTCATACACATGTTCACACTTAAGACCCAATGACAGACACTGGTGACCAGCTAACACAGCCACGGGCTTCTGGGATTTAATCTGAGTGCCTGACAAACAGGTATGACTTCGTATCAGATAGGACTCGTAGGGCTGCAGGGTGACGGTCACCGCTTTCCCTTTCGTCCACTTCGCTCCCCCTCTGAGCTTTGCATCTTTGGCTGGTAATATGGTGATCGTGTTCTGGCTGTCCCCGTTTATGATACCAACTAGCCTGTCGTACGGAGCCCCCGAGGGGGGTGTGTACACATAGTGCTCAGTGCCCAGATCTTGAATTGGAGAAACCACTGCACCGTCTCCTGTGAAGTGGCGGCGGTTGAAGGAGACCACAGAGATGTCAGTGCTCGATGAGATTCGAACTGCAGATTTTGGATTAACAAATTTTTTTTGCAGCTCAGTTCCACATGGCAGAGAAACCCAACGAGTTTCCCCTGCACGTAGGGTCAGCTCCTTGGAGAACTTGATTGAAGCCACCTGCAGATCAATGAGAACTTTTAGAAACTACAATAAAACAGACCAGATGGTGTTCTCAGAGGACATTAAAACAGTGACAGGGCTTATAGACATTCAAATGATGGTCTGGTTTGCTTTTGAAGGTTTTAAGAAGGAATCTGTGTCAGTATCAGTATACATTTCAGTTTTAAAACCAGATAAAACACTTAGTGCACAATCATAGGCGCAGTTGTCCTGTACCATGCTGAAGCACGATTGCCCCCCCTCCCCATTCCCCCGCCGCTGGCCTGCACTCACGCTGCTCCAGGACTAACCGGGCCTGAGCACGGTTACCTCATCATGAAGCATGCTTAGTTTAAAAGACAGGCGGACTCACAAAATTAAAAAAGGGACGCGTGTTCGAATCCATGTCTGCATATCGGAGAACAACACAGAGAACACAACTGCAACTAGTTAATCGAACTGGACTTTTAAGGCGCTCTCACACTAGGCAATCCATACCGTGCCTAGGACACTTCACCCTCAAAGTCCAGTTTGTTTGACCAGTGTGAGTGCTCCGATCCGTGCTCAGGCAAGGAACATTTCCTTGGCCCTGTCACGGTTGGTAGAGGTGTTCTTCGGCACGGTACAGTTCATTCACGAGCACAAGCACGGGTGCACAACATGGACAGCCTTCATTATAGAGAAGTCCCGAAGTGTTCTGGCTGTATCTGACTAAAATGACTCAAAATAAGCCATAAAGTCAGTAAAGTAGCTGTTTCCTATCTTTTTCTGCACTTAGGTATTCTTTGTCTTATAGGAATTTTAGTAAGGACACCAAGTCCATGGGGTATGATGGATTTATTCCTTTTCTACACCCCTGTCTTATAAAATAGATGTAGGTTTTTTTAAAGGCTTTGGTACATGACCACCACATTAACTTTGAGATGCTGGTTCCTACCTGAATGTGGACTTTGGCCTCAGAGTCCTGAGCGGTCAGGACCAAGTGGAGTTGGTGGTTTTTTACTTTTTTTTGTCGGAAGTTTGGAAGAAAACCTGTGATAAACTCTTTTCCTGAAGAACAGCTGTGACATACTGCGGAGAAGAAGACATTTTAATATATAAGTCATGACCCAAAACATTTTTAGTACTCAAAATGGATGATGCTGAGGAAACACATAAATACCTGCAAAGAGTGCAGCAGCCAAACACAGCGTGAGAGGCCTTATGTCCATAGCTGAAGGGAGAGAGAGAGAGATAACGATAAGATAATAATCAGATAATTTAGAGATAAGAATTCATTTCATTCTGCAGCCCCCTTCTTGTTTTCTGTCCCACCCTTGAAATACTTTATGCGATACATCACGATAAGCTCTATCGTGCCCTTGAGGAAATGTACCTCGGACTCACACATTTAGCTGCCCCCACAGTAGACTCAATGAATAAGAACAAAAGAAACAAATACCATCCATTTAAAAACAGTGAAGCACATACCAATAAAAACAACAAACATACTGCATATTGGACACTACACATATTACACAAGATCTGCATGAGAACACCATGATGCTACCGCACCACCTTTACAGTCTTGACACTTTGATCTCCACCAAAACTTTAAGTTTGAGTCACTACAACCTGTTTGACGAAACCTACTGGAGCAATTCTAACTTTTTTAACCTGTTTGCAGGGGCGGGTCAAGAATTTTTGGACCCAACAGGGGGGGCACCTACTTGCAGGGGGGCGAGAAGTAGCATGAGCACACAGAGATGTCCGAATAGCAACACTTCACCTTTTCTTTCTCCACTAATAGTATCTACTTGAAATACAAACAATAAGGTATCATACAGATGTTATATACAGTATCTCCGTTTGAGGAGACTGTCATGTACCGAGGCGTAGAACTGAATTTAGTCCAAAAGTGGTGTCTGTTAGAGGCACATATTCCTGGAACAAGTGACCAGCATGTCAGGGATTGTGAAAAAGACTTTACCTATCAAATAAATCTCAAACATTGGTGAAAAAAAACAGTCATGTACTCATACATAACATCTGACCTCTCCTTCTGGTCCAATTTGTTTGTCAAATCATCTGCGGGTTCTTTTGTATGCTGTTCTGTAGCAGGCCCGGTTCTACGAGTTATTTTTTTTGCGTCCATTCAATTGAGGGTGCAGCGCATCCCTTTTGCACCCTCAATTGAATAGACGCAAAAAAGTAACGATAGTTTTTATTTTTTTACAACAAGTAATCAAGACTTTCAAATCAGATCGTGTTTATAACATCCATGTTCTGATGGTCATGACAGGTGCACGTGACCTGTCTGTTCACCTTGGACCACACGAGGGACCAATAACAACTACGCTATTTTCCATTACTGTTGCCGGTCACTGTAGCTGCAACCCCTTTAATCTCAGATGCACCCTAAATCATTTTTTTCTGAAACCGGGCCTGTTCTGTAGACTGTTCTCTTGAGTGTCCTGTAACTGTAAAATATTTTTTTTGTTAGTACCTGCCTTTTAGGACTACGGATGGAATTTAGCTCTTGTGCTAATTTGGGCATATTTGCATAGACGCTATTTGCTGATATGCCTATCAGTGTGCACTGTCCTAATTCAATAAATAAATAAATACAAATAATATTCATCTTCCATGCTTCATTTTTAAAGGAATCAAAATCTTCCTCAAAAAGTCAACAACAAAAACAAATGGGCAACGTGAAAAATTGGCCTGCAGCCGGTTGCAGTACATCCTAATTAGTCAATTAGCCAATCAAAGGGGTGGCCAATCAGTTACAGGGGGGTCAATGCCAAAGCAGGTGACTCCCCTGCCTGTTCATCCTTCAGACCTACCAAAGAAGGGGGAAAAATACATATCTATGTATATCGTGCAGGTCTAAAAATACTGGAATTATACATTTAAAACTCACAAGGCCATAACGTCTGAGAGATTTCCCTAAAATAAAGTTGACATACCTTTACATTAAACTGCATACATTTCACTGAGTTCCAGCTAAAAATAGGCTTTGTGCATCTTGGAGTAAAATAAATATTTTGTTCCAAATGTAAGCAGGAGGATGGAAGACACTGCAAACAAACTAAATGAGAAAGACATTTAAAACTAGATCCAAAAAAATCTTAATCTGGAGCACGGCACTGACTGGACTGTGACATTTTAACGCACGATGCACGGAAAAAAGGTCCTGAGCATTAATTTCATGAATGCATCAAGGTGAGAGTGTATTAAATAAATAAGTCCTATTTCTCGAGATAGAGCTGTCCCCTGCACGCATTAACTTAAAATGGTATCACAGCACGGTTTGGCAACCTGTCTGTGCCGTTAAAAACTGAACTGAGCAGATTGATTCAGACTGCATGAAAAATGATGGGAGCTAAACGTCACATATCCCTGCAGACTGTTATTGAACAGGCCGATAAGGTTGTCAGTGACCCGTCACATGTTCTACATCCAGAGTGCTAGCTGCTGTCCTCTGGTAGGAGGTTCAGAGTTCCCCGTTGTAGACCGAACAGGTCCTGGACTATCATTTGTCTTTGCCTTTCTGCACAGGTATTTTAAGAACCTGGTGTTATTTATATTCTTCATCCAAAGATGCAGAAAAATACTCAAAAATGTAAATTGATGTACGTAGCAGAACTGTAACTATTTGCAAAAGCAGTGTAAAAGCCCCAATAATGGAGACATAATGATAACTCTAATACAAACAGTGAATCCTTTCTTTTTCAGACTAAGTTATCAAACTTGCATCAAATCTAAACTACAGCTACGGTGATGATCTAAATTAATTGCAATCCTTACGTCTGATTTAAAACACTGAATACAGAGTGAGCATGAACTAGTATTAAAATCATGCATACCTGCGGATGACCTTGGAGGGTGCTGTAGGTGGAGGCAGGAGAAAGGGACACTTTTATATGCGGGGAAGAGAGAGAGAATGAGAAATCAAGCGCTTCTGTTCTGCATCGGCTGAATGAAAAGCATATTGAATATAGGCGTGTCGTGTTTGAGGTGTGGTCTCTGCAGGAATAACAGAGAGCATGGAAAAGGTGGAAAGGTGTTTGAAGAGTGCCAGTGAGACATGCAAAGTAATGAAAACAAAGGAGTGGACACACGTCTCGCCATTCCTCTGAACACTTTCCTTTCATCCTGTCATACTTCTGAGTTATTTCCTCTCTTCTGTCGTTTCCATCAGCGCTACGTTTAAATATTTACTTTTTGTGAGGTCATTTCTTGAGGATATTTATTCCTAGAATCTGCACATTGTAAGCAAAATGCTCATGCATGTCAAACAATTACACACAAAAGCTTCAACAACATATTGATCCAAAACTGTTCTGCATTTAAAGACACAAGTAAAATATTTCGTCTTAAATTGAACAGCTTCGTTTTTTAAAAACAGAATAATACCGGACACAATACCGGTTTGATGTCATTTGTCAGGTTATCTTCAAAATGTTTAAAGTCCTAGAATGTGCACAACCTACGCTAACAGGTCATGGATGTCCCTAATATGGTCACATAGTAGCCTAGTGGTGAGTGCACTCGCCCCATGTTCGAGGCCAAGCGGCAACCTCCAGTGTTTAAAAATGAAGCCAATGCAGAAGTGCAAAATCCTGCAGTTCGTCGAGTGTCCGCTTGAGGCTGGCTCCAGGAACCCCAGAAGACACAAACACACGACAGGCAAAAAAGCTGTTTTTACAGCATAAATGAACATGTTTACAGCCTGGTGCAAAAAAACAAAATAGGTCTGAATAGTTATTGTCATCACTGGCACACACTGTACGGGGGTGAATGTTTAAAACCCGGCTCTGTTTGGATTTTTATGAACGATACGTGTTATCCATAGTTAGGCACGTAGCTGACATGATTGACAGACGGGCGCGATGTAACGGTTTGTCAGGAAGTTTAAAACCCGCCTCAGCTCCAGCTCTCAGCCTGCTGTTAGATTGACTGAAAGTTAGGCTGAGACAGGATTTACAGTATGGAGACTGCCATCGATGGGACCTCAAAGCCCCCTGCAGGAACAGATGGCTGACGTCAGTCAGGCTTCATCCATTAATATTTACATATGATGGAGGCTGTGGTGCTTTGAGCGGGCGGCTCGGGTTTCAAATACGACCTATGGCTCCCTTCCTGCATGTCATTCCCCACGCTCTCTCTCTCACTCTCTCTCTCTCTCCTTGATTTCTGACTCTATCCACTGTTCTCTAAAATAAAGGCATTAAAAGCCCCAAAATAAACTTAAAAACATAAAATGCAATAAAACTATTTAAAATGTGTCATAAAAAACAAGCTAAACTGAGCTCTTTTCATTCACATATTTTTAATAAACACACTAAATACATTAATCCAGAACTACATTACAAGAGTAGAGGGCCTACATTAGTGTGGCGTTTTTGTAAGCTAAAGGGTCGTGTAATTCAATAGCCCAGAATATTTAGTGAAAGTGTTGAAATTGCGTCATAATGCAGCCGAGTGCGAAGGGGTTGGGATGAGGGTCTGCTTGAAATCCCTCAATTGCTCCCACAGGATGGGGCACGAGTCTTTGCACTGACTGAACGAGTTCAAGTACCTCCGGGTCTTGTTCACAGTGTGGAGCTTAAACGGATCAAGAGATTGACAGATGGATTGCTACAGCAGCCGTACTAGTGTTGTACCCGACTGTCGTGGTGAAGAGGGAGCCGAGCCTGAAGGCAAAACTTTCAATTCACCTTTCAATTTATTTTTATTTATTTTTATTTATTTGTTAGGGACAGAGTTCCAACCTTCACCTGTGGCCATGATTTGTGGATAATGACAGAAAGAATGAGATTGTGGATACAAGCGTGTAATATAAGTTTCTTCTGTGGAAATACTACTGAAAGATCGTTACTACCAACAGGATGTGTGTGTGTGGTCTCAGGGTCTGGCTGATTCGTCTGGTGTGTGCATTTGGAGGATTATAATGTTAAAAGTTATTAAACTGTCCTCGTGTCTGTGATCTCGTTTTTTAAAAACCGGTAAACTGTCTTGTGGGTAGCCAGCTTAAGCCTGCTGCCTCAGCGACTAGGCCCAGGAAAAGCGAGAGACGATGGATGGATAGGTGTTGGTAAATTTTGGTCGTTTTTGAAAAATACAGTTTCTATATTTGTATTTCAGCTTATTGTGTTGTTTATTTCTTTGAATTATTTTAAGGGTCAAATATTCTCCTCCTTTTCAACCAGTTTCAATAACTCTGTGAAGTTTCTTGTTCTAAATCTGCTCTGATCCTGTATTTGATCATGCCTACTGTATAAACCATAGACTGTAAATATTAAAGGATGAAGCCTGAGTGACGTCAGCCATCTGTTCCTGCAGGGGGCTCTGAAGGCTCATCGGCAGCAGCCGCCATGATGGAAATCCTGTCTCAGCCTAACTTTCAGTCAACCTAACAACAGGCTGAGAGCTGGAGCTGAGGTGGGTTTTATACCTCTTGATGAACCGTTACATCGCGCTATGTGCCTTACTGTGAGTTATCAAAAAATACTCAGAACAGTGTGTGCCGATTGAGACATGAGCTAATAAGATCTGGTTTGTTTTTTTAACCAGGCTGTAAACATGTTAATTTCTTGCTGTAAAAACAGGTTTTTTTGAATGGGTGCATGTGACTTCTGGAGCTTCTGCAGCCAGCCTCTAGTGGACACTCGGCAAACTGCAGGATTTTGAACTTCAGAATCCGCCTCATTTTTTAACACCGGAGTTTGCCGCTTGGTTTGTGCAAACATTTTCTGAAATGTGGAGCAGGCAAGAGACGGAGAGGATAGACTGTTCTCGTCTGCAGATGGGCTTGGGACACATATTTATGCTAGTAAACATTGGTAAAGTGCATTTTGCATAAAATGTGACCTTTAAATGCTTAATCTCCAAAGTAAAGCAATTATTCTTTTCCTCCAGCCATGTATTGTTCTTAATGTAGTAAGTACACACATTTCAAGCATCAGCCTGCGTCTTTCTCAACCCCGTATTCGCGACATGAAACGTAGCTTTTTGATAACATCAGCAAAGACATTACAGGAAGACGTAAGAGTCAGACATCCAAGCTTTTAATCTGCAGAGAGAATGAAGGCCCACGCTATTCTGGTGCATTATTTACGATCAAATAAAAAAGGATTATGCATACAAGGATCACATTTCAGAGGGATTAACTCTCAGACAGACTCATAATTTGTGCTTTGTGTTCATACCTCCAGTGTCCTTTCACAAACTCATACTTGAAGTTACTGTTGAAGTTTATGTTAGAGTTTATTTTACACACACAGTTACTCTGACAGTACAAATGATTAAATGGACTTTCAGGTATCAGGTGACTTTATTGCACACTTTTCTTGACAGTTATAATAAGTCATCCAAGCAGCGACGGCTGCTTCAGAAGAAATGTTCAGGGTATTTATTCTGCTTAAAATGTGTTTTTATTGACCTCCCAGGTCATCTTCATTTGTGTTTTCATGTAAAAGAGTCTGTTTATTTCAGTTTTTCTCCTCGTCAGAATTTGTTTCAATGGATTTGACGACCACTCAAACAAAGTCGCCTCAGTAGTCACCAAACTCCATCAGGATCGCCTTCAGTATTCATCGATCCAAAGTGGTTAAAAGATATTTCACAGCCTGTAATACAAGCACTTAACCTTTACACACATGCACTCTTCTAGAAAACTCCAGGACAGGCTGCCCCTGAAATCTTACTGAGTTGCCTCCAATTGGGGGCCGTCAGGAAAAAGTAAGGGGTGACAGTAACCAGCCGTTTGTGTTCACACCTGCAGCTCACCCCGAAAATGTTCAGGAAATTTCCAGTTTTGCACATTTGTGAAAACACCAGACGTCACTCAGGCTTTGCCCATTAATATTTACAAACTATGGTTCCTGTGGCTCCTTTCCTGCATGTCATTCCCCTCTCTCTCTCTCTCTCTCTCTCTCTGCCGGATTTCTGACTCTATCCACTGTCCTATGTCTAATTAAAGCCATAAAAAGCCAAAAATAAACTTTTAAAAACCATTTACACACATGGCTTTACACATCGTTTAATGAATGTGACGTGTTGGGGGGCAGATAGCCTTGCAGTTATGTTGCACGCCCAATGTGCAGAGGTTATAGTCCTCATCAGCGGAGCCCCCCTCTCTCTGCTCCCAACATTTCCTGTCTAAGAAAAATAAATGTGACCTGTTGGGTTGCAGTGTCGTTCATTTTGACAGCATGGTTGAGTTTCAGCCTTTTGCAGGTGAACTTCAGCGTTTTAGAAAATGTAAAAGTTTGGAGAAATGTGCTATGAGAGTGTTGTATAACTTGTATAATTATAATATATGAGCCTGCTATCTAGATGTGAAAGTGACAGTCCACAGGTGGAGGTGTGATGGTGAAAACGATCTATTTAGTTATTTTATCTCCTGACGTGGCGTCCGTTGTTTTAGCGTGTGTAAAACTAATATGTGTGAAAGGAGGAGCCGGGTAAGCCCACTGCTTCTATACACAAGGATGCACATCAGAACACCTTTACACACACTGATCCTCTAAATGTACTTTAAATTACACAGTAAGCTCACTATTATGTCTGCATCACATGTTTGACAGGTCACTGTTTACCTTTGATGTCCACACCTTCACTTTGAGTTTCATCTGAAGTTACCCCAGTTATTGTAAGGTGAACACGCTCATGTAACAGGTGGAACAATTACTGTATATTTACATAAAGGTTACAAGAGACATCAACTGATACATCATCGGGGTTTGTAAAAGTCTAACTGTTGACAAAATAGAGTGCAGTGTTGTATTTTACAACACTATATTTTCTAAAGCAGCTCTCTGTAACGTCTGTCTGGGTTAGCGTTGTCTACAGACGGGTCAAATGATACCAGACAACCAAACCAGGGCTGTCACAGACTTCCTCCAGACGTGATCTACAAAGGTACCAGGGATCTTGAGCATCATCAGACCTGTAGAGCTCGGGAAAAGAGCGTTTAGTTGTGTTGTAGTGCTTGAAATCGGCTTTTGAAGGTCTCTGTCTCGTCTCGGAATGGAAAGCATTTTTACTTTGTCTCAGACTGGGGGAACTCCAAGTTATAACTAAAGACCCGTCAAGACCACTGATCAGCTACTTTTCCACGTCGTAACTGTGATTAGAAGGAAAACGCCTCTTTCTAAAAGAACAAATAACTTCAGTTTTATCCCCCGGTTACTGTTGCAACCTTCCCGGTGTTACAGTCTGCACACAAGATGTTTTATGGTCTTGGTCTCGCCCTGTCTTGGTTTTGGTCTGGACTCCGTCTCAATCCCTAAATGTCTCGGTCTTGTCTCGGTCTCTGAGCCCTCTGGTCTCGGGTATGTCTTGGTCTCGGTTAGTGTGTCTTAACTACAACACTACTCTGAGGGTCAACAGAATAAACCCTCCCCATGGATGATGATGATTCTGCGAAGACAGTCGGGTGATGGGGAGGTGAAGAAAAGACTGATTTCATGAACTACTAGCTCAGAGTTGACGTTCTCCAAATGCATCAACCACCCCACAGAGTCCAAGCGCCAAAGACCTTCTGTCAAGTCACATTTCCATGTTATCTATTGTTGTGCACTTGTCTCTCCTGATGGAAGTGCCAGTTATCAGACCCGGTTTAATCTCATCATCAGTGCTGAAAGACAAATAAAATAATATTAGAACAATAAACAAGTCAACTTAGATTTACTTTCTAAAGGAAATAAGGATAAATGAAGTACTTAAGATAAATTAAAGTGGACGAGATAGTAACTAAAAACAGTGAAAAACACCTTACCATTGCTGAACTGCCACCCCATGTGAAGAGCCAAACATGAGTGCAAGGGAGTGCCATCTTAAATAAGCAGGGATCAGGTGAATTCAATCTAACTAATTAGTAACAGAGTGCAAAACCCTAACAAATCAAGGGGAAGGGGAGAAACGGAGAAAACCAGGAAGTGTACTAAAGGGAGGTGCAGTAGGAAAAGAGAGCATCATAACAAACTGCATCTCTGTCTGGTCCAGAGCCTGCAGTGCCACCGACTGGAAGTCCCTGCAGAGAGTGGTGAGGACGGCGGAAAAGATCATTAAGACTCCTCTTCCTCCTATCCAGGAGATCGCAAAGATCCGCTGCCTGACCAGGGCTCAGAAAATCAGCAGAGACCCCTCCCACCCCCACCAAGGACTGTTTTCGCTGCTGGACTCTGGAAAGAGGTTCCGCAGTCTCCGAAGCAGAACTTCCAGGTTCTGCAACAGCTTCTTCCCACAGGCCATAAGACTTTTGAACATGAAAAAATAATCCCTCATTCCCCCTCAAACCCCCACACAGGACTACCTCACTGGACTCTAAAATACAATGAAACGTGCAATATATTTATCTGTATAGTAATTTCACTCATAGCTTTTCTTTTTTTTTTATATGTAAATACATGCTGCTGTTTTTTATCCTGCACTACGAGCCAATTGCAACCAAATTTCGTTCTTATCTGCACTGTAAAGTACACGTTTGAATGACAATAAAGAAAGTCTAAGTCTAAGTCTAAGTAGGAAAAGAGAGGAAGTCTGTGGAAACAAAATAGTGATCTTTACAACAACTGGTTCTACAATTTGAATTAAAGGAAGTGTGTGCGACTTTATGATCCAGTAGATGTCGCCCTTGGGCACCAACATGAAACCAAAACAAACTTCTGTTTGGCGACACCTCCGCTATTCTGAAGCCTCCGCTCGCTTTCTTGTAAAGTGTGTTTATGTTGTCAGTCCAGTCCAACTTACAGTATTGTTCAAGTGAACACCCAGGTACTTATAAGAGTCCACTGTCTCAATGTCCATACCCTGGATGTTCACCAGTGTGAGAGAAGTGGGTCTGTGCCTGCGAAAGTCCACTACCAGCTCTTTGGTCTGGAGGCAGTTCCACTGGCACCAGTCCACAAAGTCCAGGTTGAGTTATCTGTACACCCCCTCGTCCCCATCAGTGATGAGGCCGACAATGGCAGAGTCATCAGAGAACTTCTGCAGGTGACAGTTTGTTGTTTTGGTATCAGCCATATGTTGGTCAGGCCAGGAGCCTGATTTTTTGAGAACAAAGAAGCCTAAAAGACACCAAGTCCCAGCATGCTTTGCAACACTTCACACTGAGGTGTGAAGGTTAGGGGGGACCTGGACTCAGTTCCCTGATTGGAGCAGATTTGGGGGTTAAAGGCCCTGACACACCAAGGAGACCGTCGGTCCGTCGGTGAGCGGTCGTCGCCCTAGTCTTTGCGGTGTGTCCATCTCCGTCGCTACCTGTCGGCCCCAGTTGGCCTTTTTTTCCGATTCCACATGTTGAATCGGCGTCGGCAGTCGCCGGCGGGGTAGGAATCTCTCTGATTGGCTGTTCAGCTAAGCGAAACAGGAGAGCCAGTGCACGAAAAGAAAAACGGAAGCGCCTCTTCTGTGCTTGTTCCACTAGTAAAAGACCAAGGGCTGACAACGCCAGTGCCATTTTCAACTTTTTATCAGGCATTATTCTCGATTAGAAGTACCTATATTACGAGTGGTGAGAAAAAAAGTATTCTCTTATCTTATTTATTATTATTTATTTATCTTTTTGGAATGACGATAACAGACTACCGCCGCCTGCTGGCATGGAGAGTTATTTCCTCTCATGCATGCGTACGTGGTGGTTGGCCGTCGGCTGTAGTCTTTGCGGTGTGTTCTAGTGCAACTTTTTGGCCAAGACAAAAGGCGTCGTGCGCCGACGCCACAGGCGGCCTTTGTCGCCACTAGTTCTTTGCCGTCTGCTTGGTGTGTCAGGGCCTTAACAGCATAAAGGCTGTAGCCTCCCAATGCTCATTCTCTTCATGTGTGATCTCCCTAGCCTACACCAGAGGATATAACTTGTCCCATGCTGAAGTCAAGCATCAGAGGATTCAGCTGACTACTTCCAAGGCATATTCTTAAGAGTTTTTGGGCGCAATCGGTAACTAATCTGGTTGAAACACAGAGACTTTCTTTACTTTAATTCCTTTCCTCCGTTTGTGAAATATATTTAGCAGCAGGTGAAATATTTAGACAGTTGATCTTCAGGGCCACCGTACAAATAAAATGGTGAACAAACATCTGGGATGACCTCCAACATCCAGTATGCTAATTAGCATGCTAATAAGCAACTAGTTAATGGTGAAAACTGGGACCGAAATTAAAGTGTTACTGTCCAGCTTTAAATCTGCTGCGAGTGTTAAAAGCAGCAGTATTTTTGCTTTTAATCGGTCTAACAATATTTAACAGATTTATTAATTATTAGATTGATCAGCTCTAATTACCCATCACTAATATTCAAAAGGCACTGGCTCAACATAAAAGGCCAATAAAGGACATTTGAAGACGTGTTTTCTAAAGATAAGGAAGTCTGACTCATGTCTGCATCACATGGATGACAGGTCACTGTTTACTCTGAACCTCCACACCTTCATAGTGTATTTCCTCTTAAGTAGAAGCAGCTTAATGATGTAAAATAGACAACAGTGAAGTACCATCAAAACACAGAGCAGAACCTGTGACTCTCCTGTCTACAACACGTGACTGTGATCGCCTGCAGGAGTCTATCCCAGGTGTGCAGGTGATATATACAGAGCTGAATATGTATGTAGCATGTATACAAGTTACAATAGAGATCAGTGGGTGACCAGGTTTGGATTGTAAGCGTGATGTATAACACTCTGTTAAAAGTTAAAAAGTAAGTTATACTTTTGAACACATCACCCTCTGAAACAACCTCCCTGAGGAGATCAGACTGGCAAGCTCTTTGTCCACTTTTAAAAACTCATTTTTATAAATGTGCTGTTAGGGGATTCGTTGTTTGAACGTGTTTTTAATCCTTAGATAATGCTTTTATTCCTAGGCGGTATCCAAGGCCTCCTGTGGAACTCCTGTTGTATAATCTCTCACTATTTTGCTTCTAATTATTAATCACTGTCTTCCTCACATTTCTCTGTTTTATTTTTATTTTGTTTAGCACTTTGTAACCCTGTTTTGAAAAGTGCTATATAAATAAGGTTTATTATTATGATAATCTGCTTCACACAGTTTGTGTTAAAGCAGGACGAGAAATAACTCGGGCATTTCTGCTCATGTCTGCAAATACCGGGAGGATTAAATTCACCACCTGCTGACACAGAAAAGTCTCGTGAACCCACACCTGACACTAATCAAGAGGAGAGCAGACCTGAGGAGGCCAATGTGCGAAAGGCGTTGTTCCCTTTATGCATTCAAGCTTCAAGTCAATCTGAACGATCCTGCCGTGCGCTGGATTACTCTGATCTTAATCTATTATTTATGACTTTGTTCCTGTTATTTTAGGTGTTAACAATTTGTTTTTGTATGTTTTATTTATCCAGGTTAGTGCCATTGAGATCACACAGCTTTTGTCCAAGGGAGACCTGGCCAAGAACAGCAGCAACACACTGTTTCAACAACAAAAAACACCCAAACTCATACAGTACACATTTCATAATATGAAGTTAGTCCTGACACGAGCTCTGCAGGTTTAAAGGTAGATTACCAGCTTTTTTCTACCAGTTTCACTGCTGCAGATGATCTTGAACATCAGCTCTGAATGGTTTAGGGACAAAATACATTAGTGACCTTCTGACTAATTACGAACCATCCAGACCACTCAGGTCGTCTGGTACAGGTCTGCTCTCTGTACCCAGAGTCAGAACCATTTTTTCTGCAGCGAGTCAGAGTGAGCTGATGTGAGAACACCGCAGGATATTCTCCGGAGAATTCACCTCGAGCCAATAGGATGGGGGAGTGACGTTTCTATAGTGTGACTGCTGCACGGTGCATAGGACCACTATGATCTCCGTGCATGTAATTAAAAGGGTGCCTTTCTGTTGTTCTCCGCTCTTTTGTTGATGTTGTCATTCTGTTGAACTACTCATAGCATTGATATAAAGGCAAATATTGTCATTATAGCGTAGTGTAGCGGAATCTGTTGCTAGGCCCGTTACTTCCGCGTTGTTTTTTTACGTCACGTCTTACCTCAGGAGACGTGACGTAAGACGTGACCCCCTCCCGTCTGACAGGGATAGTCTCCCGCTGTGAGAAGCATATGTGAACGGCCAGGTCAGGAGAATCTCTGGAGCAGTCCTCCCGTAATTATCTAGATATTATCGGGAGTGCATATGTGAAAACGACTTATGTGTATTGTGATATTTCTTTTTTAATCTGAGAACTCAAAGCTAGAAGTTAGACATGTAACCGCCTGGCTTTAATCTCAGAATTTTGAGAGAAACGTTTTGTTCGTCTTCTAGTTTTAGCTTCTTGGATACAGAATTAAGGTGCATTATCGCCCTCTATTGATCTGAAGTGGGACCACACATCTTTTTTTTTTATATTGGCGATAAAGTGAACCAAAAAAAAAGTGCACATAGAAACGTCAACCATACCAAAAACAAATAAACAAAGCCAGCGTTAGCATAGGGCCTATTATCGCGTGAGTCAACCACCTCCAGGGATGGTGGGGGTCCCCAGTCTCTGGCACCCATATATTGGGGGTCACGGGCTTAAAAGTTTAGGGACCCCTGCTTCAAATGATAAATGAAATGATGGATTTAGTCCTGAAACTTTGCATTAGAAGTGCAAAATTTCCTAGAAAATGTCATCATTTTTATAAGAAATGGGCTTCAAACCTCTAAAGGAGGGGTCTCATCCTCCCTCTTGCTGGAAACCATGGTTACGGCAGGGTAACGAGTTAATTCTCCCTGCTGTCACGTGCTCGGCTTCACAATGCTGGCTTATTATTAAAGCCTGCGTGAAAGTCATGTGGCTGAATGATCTCCACAGAGAGAGGACCGGAGCTTTACACAGAGACAGACAGATAGTTCATGAAGTAATACAGACACGAACAAATTAACTCACTGAAAACACGCTTTGGTTTTTTTTTTATCCGAAAGCAGAATTCAGCGTCACAGTGATTGTTTGTTTTTCTCGGCGTCACACTGACGTCGGATTAGTGCTGCTTGCGTGTGACGTCAGACGGGCTTGGTTTATTGTGGTCCAGGAATACTTGAGAGGCAGCAGACAGTGTGGGAGCAGCTTCACTCTAAAGTAAGATATCCGATGTTTTATTATTTAATCAAACGCTGACAGTGACGACTTCACCTGCTGTTGAAAACTGTGGAGCAAATCTGAAGCCTGGCAGTGATTGGACATGTTATTATGATCATGTTATTAACCACCAATAACGGCCTGTAATTAGATTAAATAACCAATGATCGTTAGCCTGTATCATTAATGTCGATGACAGTAGCTGATGTGTTTTATTGATGTGAAATAAAAGCTGCTATAAGGGGTCCGGTTCGTTGGTTTATTTCCCTCAGTCAGAAGATTAATCCACGTGATGGCTCGGGTTTGGCTCCGGCTGGGCGCCTGTTTTCTCTGTTTTTACCTGCTCCCTTTTACTGAGATATAAAAGTCTGTAAGGATCTGTACAAACACAAACATCTTTATCCTCAAACGGACGAAGAAGGAGTGGAGGGCAGTGATTTATTCTGTCCTCGTTGTTGTTGTATCTCCGAGCCCCGTCATGTCAGACACCAGTTTCAGCTGCGCAACAAAGTAGAGGAAAAAAGGTCTAACCAGGTAATAAATAAGGCAAGGAACAGTGGCGATTCTAGAGTCTGTTGGGGCCCTGGGCAAAAAGTAATTGGGGGGCCCTCCATCACCATTTTGTCTGCCAGTATACAGACACTTCCTCCTCTTCCTCTTTTTGTTTTTTCTCTCCTATAGACAGATAATTCTCCTTCATTTTTCTTCATTGACATCACTGACAAACTTTGGTTTTCACATCAATAATGCAATGCTTAGCAGGGGAACAAAAATGAGTGCTGTCAGATGTGGCCCCTCTTAGAGAGGGTTGCAAAATGTACACATTTAAGGCCGCTGCTCTGGTTTAAAGTTTGTCAGCAGTTGCCTGCATTGCCTGTTGACAAGCAGGGCCCCTGGCAAGGAAACTTTATTTATAAAGTACATTACAGCAACCAGGCGAAGTGCTTCACACAAGACATCCTGACGAAGGGAAAACAGAGACAATCATTGAAGCAGGCCATTAACAATCACAGAGAAGATTAAATATGACAACATGAGATCCAAGAGAGATGAAAGAAATACGTCAAAAGTATGTTTTATTTGCATATTCAGGATAACAGGTTTGCTATTACTTAAGCAAATTATTAAGTACCTTTAATTGTGTTTTGGGTCTGTCAATAATAGTTTAATAAATGTTGGGTTTCAATGGCTGTGGTAGGAAGTTAATGCCATCAAGTCAGAGCCACAAAATAACAACAGAAATGCAGCTTTACAAAACACAATAATCTTTATTGAAACATAGAAAACGCACAATTCATAAAAATGGGCCAGAGAGACTACAGCGGGGAATCCCTGGTTACCTGCTCGACCATCTAAACCTCTTCCCCTGTTATCCCCTACACACAAACAGGACTATGCAACTAGCATAAAGCACACCAATGGAACACAGCACACTGACACGCTCTACTTTAAGGCACCGCACATTACACTTTGACAATCCACACGTTTGACACTGCAACTGCATATGTGATCGCCTCAAGAAGGAGAAACCACTCGGCTACGGTTAACCCGCAACGCTCCCACCCCACACTATTAAAACACTATTAAACACTGTTTAACATTATCCAAACACACACGTAAGCAAGAGGGTTAAAATATAAGTGTTAAGAATACTCAACACGCCCGATTGGCCCCTGCTGGTTTTATTTTATCATTGATCCTATAGTTTATTCTAGTTTGTTTAACATATAAAATAAGCAACAGAAGCAGTAAAACTACATCCCCATCCAACCAACAGGATTTGTGTATTCGTGTGATTTGTTTGTTTGCTCTTCCCTCCGATTCTCACTCCGTCCTTTTCTCCTCCCTGTGCCTGTGCGTGTAGTTCGTGTTGTGAGTGTGTCTGCCTTCAGTCAGGATGTCGTACACACGAGCAGACAGCGGCTGGTCCCAGCCCGGGGACTTTAACAGCCTCATCCAGACATGCAGCTCCAACATCCAGAAGATCAGCCACAACTGTGAGTGAGCACTTTGTGTACATCACAATGTAACACCTCATACACAGGATTTTATGTTTACTGAAGCTGCGCCTCTTTCTGTGCAGCCGGTCAGATCAAGAATCTGCTCTACCAGCTGGAGACTCGACAGGAGACGTCGGAGCTGCAGGAGAAGCTGTGAGTCCTCGTCTGAGCTTCCTGTGGTCCCATGTTGTCTTTTGATGAAGTGTGTCTGTCTAAATCTCACAGTGTGTGTGTGTGTGTGTGTGTGTGTGTGTTCCCCTGCAGCCAGCAGCTCCAGCACTACACCAACCAGCTGGCTAAAGAGACAAACAGACACCTGAAGGAGCTCGGGTCTCTGCCTCCACCTCTGTCTCCATCAGAACAGGTCTGTCTGTTTTTAAAGTTTTGATGCATTGCTTTTTTGATTCTCTAATTCTTGGCCCTCGTCAAATATTTTTGTGGTCCTTATAGGTAACTTATAGGTACAACCGTTTTGAAATTCCTTCAGGCGATTGCTTCAACCTGCAGCTGCAAAACAGGCTGTGATAGCTGCAACGTAATCTTTGATCCATCAAAGTGTGTCCACTAAAGTTCTTGTTTTTGTCACTGACAGGCTCAGATTGTTATCTGAGTGTCTGACAACTTCACAGAAAGGATCCCTACAGAGATAGATCCCACTGTTTTTTTAGACCACAAACAGCTGGAACGTCACTCTCTTTAAAGACACCAGACTCCACTGACAGAGAAACGTGATTTTACCTCACAGGACAAAAGCAACCAATAACCAATCACGCACAACCAAAGCTCATGATTTATGTGCTCACACTGTAGGACCCGATTCTCAGGAACAACCTGAGAGCTCACACTGTACGGGTGATATCAGGACGGAGCATTCACAATCATCAGAAGAAAACTTCCACAGACGGAGGTTGAAGTCAGATATTGGTGTGTTTGAGTTGTCTCATATGCACGGCTGAAATACACACACCGGCAAAAACGCTCTCACCAACACGTGATCTGCATCACCGATAAACACACGCTAACTCGTAGCCGAAACAAATATCCCTGTCAGCTGGAGGTCTGCAGATATTTCCTGCCAATGTTTCTTTTATGACCGGAGGGGGAAGACAAATTAAACAGGCACCCCTGCTGTTGCCATGGTGATTTTGGACGCTGACTTGTCAGTTTGTGCAGGCACAATCAGGAAAAAAAAGTCCTGAAGTCTGTAAATCTGGCTCTGCTCTCTCTTTGAGAGTGTGTGCAGTCCTACGACCAAAATTTCAAACATAAGTTCATCTGATCGATCGGGAGCAGCTGATCGCCCTAAGTGTACATTACAGAACTGCTGCCAGCCTATCGCACTGAAATTGAGCCTGACTTAAATATAAGTTGTCCAAAAAATCGGTTCTATATCAGGCTGAAATCGTACAAGCTCAACAAATAGAGATATAACAAGATAAGTCTTCAGTCAGTTTAGATCTCAATCCATCTTTCCACTCCTTTGCTGCTTTTTATAGACTAACAAGGCAAAGAATTTGCTTAAAATAAATACTTTGAAAAGGATTTCCATGCATCATTCTTTAACTGAAACATGAATCAGATCAAAGTGAAGCAGCTCAAAGGCAAAGATTAATAGGAATGGAAAATGGTGTCCCGTCCCCATGCGCTTCACATGACAGAAACATGTCAGTAAAATGATTTTCTCTGCATCCCTCTGACTGCTCACATTAACATCATGAGTACGTAGTATTTCCTTTAATGAAAAGCTGAAGCTAATCTCCTTTCTCATGCATTGCTTATCATAACTTAAACTTTTATGACTTCCTTGTAGAATATTTATGCTTCAAAGTTGACACTAAGACACCCTCTATTAATATATATCTTTCTCCTGAGTGGTTACAAAGCCACCGATTATTTGTCTGATATTTAAATGTAAGAAAAAACAATAAAAAATGCTCTTACACCACAAACATGGACATTAGGTGAAGTTTAGTAAGAGCACGTTTAGCTAAGTGGACACCTAGCAAACAGCTAGCCACTCCCAGCTGTCAATCAAAGAGGCCACACCCATAGTAACGCATAGCTTAAAGCCTTAATGTAATTTAAACAGCCTGTGGAGTTGTCATGTATAGAGGGATGAACTGAGAGAGACTAAAACATGGACATTTTAAATGGGGCTTCATGGGGAGTGACTCACTCTCTGTGATAGCCTCAAGTGGACACTCAAGGAACTGCAGCTTTTGGCATTTCTCAGCCCCAGAGGTTGCTGCTTGGTCACTGATGATTTTTTTTAGGTAAAAGTTTTGATAATAAAAAGTTGCCTTGGGTGAAAGTCCTCTGTTTGATCTATTGACTGTCTTAGCCAATCACAGCACACAAGGACTTGACAAGGCGGAGCTTTATAGGAAAAAAAACATGCTGCTGCGGTAAAAGCTTAAAAGACTGCCAGATAAAACACAAATGATTTTTCTGTGAAGTAGGTACTCTACATTTAGCTCTTCTGCTTATTAAGTGCGATACAAAAATGTACTCATGAATTTAAAAAAAGGGTCACGATACTTACACCTCTGTTTGCTTTGTGAAACACAGCGCTAAAGAAATCATGTTAAACGTACGTCTGGCTGTCGGTGATGTTTTCTTTTCTTTCCCCTCCTCTCGCCTTTAGAGGCAGCAGAAGCTGAGGAGGGAGCGCTTGATGAACGACTTCTCTGCAGCTCTCAACAACTTTCAGCTGGTTCAGAGGAAAGCAGCCGAGAAGGAGAAGGAGTCTGTGGTCCGGGCTCGAGCCGGATCCAAAATCACGGTGAGTAGCAGAGCTTTAAAACCGATAATATAAGACTTAAAAACACAGTGATGAATTCAGTGAATGTTAATGGAGAAGTGATGTGAGCTAACTTTGAATGTTTTTGTTCCTGTCTGCAGGGAGATGGAGGAAACGTGAACGAGCAGCTGGTCACATTTGAAAAGTAAGGGTCCTCTCGGTCTTTAATCTGCTCCTTGTCAACCATTTATTTCCAGTGGAGCGGACCGATGTATTGGCATAGCAAATGTAAGCCTACACTGATAGACAGAAGAAATATACTGCTTGTATAGCCCCCGTTTCCACCAAGCGGTTTAGTATTTGGTTCGGTACGTTAAGGTACGCATTTATTGGATGTTTTACAAGCTGCTTGTAGGATCAGTGTTATCTTTAGCATCCCTCCTTTGGACTCTTTCTTTGACTCAGTTAAAGTAAAATAAAGTTCTATGCATGTTGTCGTGTGATTGTCCAGAGGAGGTGAGTGGGGTCAGACCCAGACTCAGACAGAGGAGCCCCCGATCACAGAGGAGGACCTGGAGACCATCAAGGAGAGAGAGACCAACATCAAACAGCTGGAGGTATCAGAGGTTATCCTGCACACTGTAAAACAACACACATTTAGTTCAGTTTTTAAGTTCACTCTGTTCACTCCTCAGGCGGACATCATGGATGTGAATCAGATCTTCAAGGACCTGGCGATGATGATCCACGATCAGGGAGAGACCATCGGTAGGTCATGGAAATCTCAGATGAATAGATTTGATCCTTTGGATGTGAGCGTGCTTGTGAAGCTCCTCCTGTGTTTGGATTCACAGATAGCATCGAGGCAAATGTGGAGGGAGCTGAGGCTCATGTAGACAGAGGAGCCGTCCAGCTGCAGAAGGCCTCCTACTACCAGGTGAGACACTTAAAGGGCTTTCACACTTGCAGAAAACTCCTGAAAAACTCCTGATATTTGCAGGAGGAGCTGTGTGTGTGACATTTTTCGCTCGGTCTTTACCCAGAGATTCTCCTTCCAGCTCCCTAGTATTTTCTCCGCAGCAAGGTGAGAACACAGCGGGATGTTGGAAGGAGGTGGTGACATTTATGTCTTGTGACTGCTGCACGGTGCATATACTGTCTGCACCCAACCACTACTATTTCGTAATGAAACTGCTGCATTAAGTTTTCTGTTCGTCAGGATGTTGTTCTCCGCTCTTTTGTTGATATTTTGATTCCGTTGAACCACACGTGGCATTGATATGAAGGCAAATATTCTCATTATACCACCGCTACTTCCGTGTCTCACAAACATCTTGTTTGCCTTTATTCTGACTCATTGCCACAGAATCTGCCCTGCTGATGAATAAACTCTGAAACACACATATGCATCAATCGGCCACTAAAAATCATTCAAACAAACATACTTTTCCTTTTGTACCACAAATGTTTGGCAAAATATACAATGAAGAGCCACTTTGGAAATAACTGACTATTTTCACGCTTGTAAGCGGGCAATCGTTAGACTACATTTAGCTAATTAAGTTGTGCACAGTCTGGGCGCTAAATGAGGCTCAGGGTGCAAAGAGGTTGGATTAAGTCGCTTGATGATACATAGTTGTGTTTATGGCGTAACATGAATCAGACCAATCAGAGTGTTAGCTCTCCCTTTAAGTGACAGGTGCGCCTGCAGGCTGGTGTGTTGGTGTTTACACGACGGATTTCAGTCTTTATTCTTAGATAGACTGAACTTGGGCCACACTGCGGTCCTGAACACACAGAAACACACATCATGAAATATGTTGATCGTGATATTTCACTGAAGCAGTCCCACAACATCAGAAACGATTAGAAACATCAGTGGCTTTGAAATTAAGAGAGATGCAGCGAACACACGAGGCACTAAAGTGAATCCTTATTAATTAATAAAATCTCCAGACACACTGACAGGATCTTTGTTGACTCATGTTCTGTGAGCTCAACATCGAATAAAGGAAGGCTCTGAACATTTACCTACTTACCTGCTGGAGTCCTTGGCTATATTCTCTAATGAGTAAGGGACAGTCTGTATTAATATCTGTTATATCTCATAGTTACACACATTATGAGGCGCTGCTTGTCATCAGGCAAGGCATGCAGCGGCTTGGGGCCCCAGACCAGTAGGGGGCCCCTGAGGGCTCACAAACTTTAAACCACAGCAGCAGCCTAAAATGTGCAAATGTGGCAATTACAGTAGGAAACCTCCCTAAGGGGGGCCCCATCTTACAGCACTCAATCTTGTTGCCTTGCTAAGTGTTGCATGCATTAATGCTGTGAAAACCAAAGTTCGTCAATGAAAGTCAAACAAGAAAAATGAAGAGGAATTATCCGTCTATGAGAGAGAAAAAGAGGAAGAGGAGTAAGCGTCGGGACGATTGCAGACATAATGGTGGTGAATGGCTGTAGGGCCCCCAACTATTTCTCGCCTGTGGCCCGAGAAGACTTCAGAATCGCAACTGCACACATTATGCCTGAGTTGTTTGAATTGCTAAGAAAACAAAAGGTGTTCATTGTTAGGACAGCTGCAGCATGTAGTGTAGTCACAAGAGAAATATGTGATTTGTAAAGCAGTTTTTTTTCTGTGTGATTGTTGACAGTATTAAAAATATGTTGTGTGTGAAACATGAAGCTCCTGCCTGTTGTTACATCAAACATGCTGCAGTAAATCAACTTGCTGTGATGTGTTGTGTGTTTGCAGAGGAAGTCTCGTAAGAGGATGTGCATACTGGCCATGGTGCTGTCGCTGATGCTCCTCATCATCATCATCATCATCTGGCAGGCCATCAAATGAGGAGAAGCCCCGCCCACTGACGCCTTCAGATGACTTCCAGCATGTGTGTGTGTGTGTGTGTGTGTGTGTGTGTGTGTCTGTGTGTGTGTGTGTGTGTGTTTGTAAGAGAATGAGAGAGACCTTTTTATGTATGTGTGCATGCATGCTCTTTAGTCGGCCCAATCCTAACCTCCACCTCCACTGACCAAATTTGTGCCCCTTTTGAGGAGGGACCCATAATTCTTGCCTTTTGAAAATTAAAGAAAGAATGTGCGACTTTTTGATCCAGTAGATGTCGCGCTTGAGCACCAGCATGAAACCAAAACAAACTGCTGTTTGGAGACACCTCCGCTATTCTGAAGCCTCTGCTCTCTTCCAGCGACACACCTCCAACCTCTCTCCCCTCGCAACGAAGGAGTTATGAATTAGAATGCGCCATAATTAAGCACCATTTAGTGCAAGCGGTGGACAAAATTGTCCTTTGCTCGAGCTGCAATCACCTGTGGCCTGCATTGTTGTGTTAGCATGCTAATGTTAGCGCTCTTTAGTTAGCTTGTAGCTTCATATTGCACATAAATTGACACAGAATGACCGTGATCTAAACACACTTACGTGACATCCTAATAAGCAGTGAGTGTGTTCTTCCTTTCTCTAGTCCTTGACTAAAACAGCTTTATACACAAGGCCGTCCCGTCCATGTAAACACGGCTCCGACAACAACACAGCCAGCGGGACTCGATGCTTCTCACTCATTGTAGACAGTCATGACTCAGAGAGACATTTACAGAGGAAATACTTGATTTCTGATATATTTATGTGTAAAATGTTGCACATTCTTCCTTTAAGTTGAGTATAGATTAAATGAAATTAATAAAGAGCAGCACACACCTGATGTCTGCTGCGTGTGAGAGTTTGGTGTTCAGGACTCAGGTGGGAGATTGGGATTGGTCCTATGTCAAATACATCTCACATTCCTATATTAGAGTATAGAGTAACTTTGATCACTGCTGTAGTTCTATGTCTTATGAAATGCACTGTTGCACAATTTTGTATGTAGTCCTTTCAAACACTGTCTGTTTAATAAGAAGTGTCTGTGTAAAGTTTTCTTATTGTTTCACTGGATCTGCCTCCCTGAAAGAGAGTTCAATACAGACACACCTGATAAAAGATCTGCTGGTGTAATGTGTCATTCTGTCCACCAGGGGGAGATCTAAGCATGATGAGAGAGAAGTAGAGCAGGACATGCAACCACTGTGCAAGAGCACTTTTGTTGTCACATTTAAGTGCTGGTGGTCTACAGAATCCACTCCTGGGAACTTAAAAACATCTGAATGAGGCTGTTTTATTTTATCTGAAGGTTAAACAGATTCATACCAACACTCTGTATCTACAGCTCCTCAAACATGAAAACCTTTCTAACATCACAGGTCCTAAACGGTACGAAGACAACATTGGTTTTATTTCAAAATGCAAGAAAAAGACTATAATAGAGTGACATTTAACGTTTTATACTTACATTATAAATATACAAACATGAAAATAGATTATACATTAAGTGTTTTTTCCATATTGTCAGACTTTTTATCAAACATAAGGCTAAAAGTGTTTTTTAAAGACATCAATTTGACTTTCAAATGCATAACATAAAGGTTTGCCTGTTGAAGGTCGAGTACTGAAATGTTGTCAATAAATGATTTTTGCAAGTTAGGCATTGTGGGAGTTTACCTTGAAGTTAAATTGCACAACATACTAAATAATTGATGAAGCAGTTTACAACACCATACATGTCTTGATATGGAGTCACAACATGATCAAAGAACCACAAGACAGAACTTTATTAATCTAAAAGGACATTTTAGTGGCAGATTTTTTCAGAATGATGACCTGACATTTAAGTGAAAAGTTCCATTTGTGGCTTAAAAGTCAGAAATGTGACATTTCAGTGAATGCTTTAGATCACAAACACTGCAGCGGTGAGTATTAAAGGAGCAATATGTAACTCTGACACCTAGTGTTTACAAAGGGTACTGCAGTCCAAACTCAAAACATTATAGAGAGCTGTCTCCCCCCCCCCCCCTCTCTAAAGTCGATGCTCACGCAGGTTGCCATGTGGTGGACTCTGAAGCTTCAGTGTTTATCCAGCTCTGCATCGGTCTGTAAACCTTTCTGCGTTCTAACCTCTCTCCATTTTTCAAAAGCATCTCCAATATTGATCCTAGTTTGAGCACGTTTCTGCTCGTGGAGCTTATTAGAAACATGCAGAGGCTTTTTAGGTCGGGTACAATCACTTCTATCTGAACCAGTTCTCTTGCCCGCTTCCATCGCTGCAACACCTGTTGGTTTGACCTGATAACTGCTCTCATATCTGGCAAACCGAGGGGCGTACAAAACGGCCGTGTGGGGGTGCCTTAAAACCGCCTACCTGCTCTGGTCCAAACAAATCCAGACCATTCAGGACCAGAATCTAAAGTTAGAAGGAGGACATACTGGCTGCTGCATTGTTGTCAGAGAAGCCAGCACTTCAACATAGCATGTTTCCTTAAAGTCTGATCATAGAGTAAGGTCACTTTATCATTTCACTCACTACACATCTTATTGATTGGACCTTTAAAACAAAGATAGTGTGAAGTGTATTTAAACTGCTTAGTTATTTGTGTTTATTTTATGTGTCCATGCAGAAATCTTAACGGATCTTAAGATCAATGTAAGTCTTAAATCTGTCCCAGAAACACGACTGTCATGTCACCTGTTAATATTGGTAAGAGAAAGAGTTTCAGAGGACTGTAAGTGAAGCACACTTTACCACCAGCCTCTCATCTCTGAGGTCGGCTGATCACCTGGAGGGTTTGATAAGCGGTGAAATCAGTGCTGATGAGCTCTTGTTGCAACTAAAGTGATGCTCAACGGATGTAACACAAACTTCTGCAGTATCTACGTGTTGTATGTCCTGATGCTTGTACTGTATTTGTCCTGTGTGTTACACTGTATATTCTTCAGATCTCTCTGCTGTTTACGTCCGTGCTGCAGAGTGAAAGTCGAGATGTTTAATCAGCAGACGGTACTCAAACATCAGAATGAGACTCTTAGCTTCCTGAGTGTGGTCAGAAAATCTTAACAGGTGAGAGATGGGAGCATGGTGGGATGTAAGGATGCTAACATCAGGGTTGTCGTGGTTACGGCCGCCTTGTTTCCGTGGGGGAGAACTGAGTGGTCCTCAACATCACTGGAAGGTCAGAAAGGTGACTCAACACTTGACTTGATGCTGTGATCTCACTGAGCATGCTCAGTGTGGACTTAAAACATAGACTGTCTCAAAAAAAACGGCAGGGTCACTTCTTTGGCTGAAGTAAATAAAAGCCTGGTACTTTTTTTTATTTATGTCTCGGCGATGGAATAAAATCTGGTTGTTAATATGTGTTGCCTGCAGGGAGCTCCCTTCATGCAGCTTCTCTTTATGAGCCAATCGCTTCTTCATCCTCTCCTCCTCTGGCCTTTAGAGCAGACAGAGTCCATGTTCCCTGAAGGAAAAGATGTCTCTGGGGAAACTCACGGGGGAAAAAAGTCTGATAGAAATCACCTGTCAGCTCAGAGAGGACAAAGGGAGGGTGAGTCTGCTTTCCATATTCTCTTTTGTCGGGGTGGAACCCATCGTCTGTGCTCTCCATTCATTCATTGTTATAAAGAGTTTCAGACACATAATCAGGTCTGATCGGCTCGTCTGATAGAAGCACAGAAAAAGCGTCAATGATTGTAAAAGGAAAGGCTCCAATAATGTGGGACATGTAGATTAAATGAGTTTCTTTTGTCTTCACACAGGGGCAGATTTCACACTTCTTCATGGATGTGTAATGAGCAAAGGAGGAAACAAGTGAGTGGGAATATTTCTGTGCACTAACCATGGACATTTACATTTTTCTTACATTATGAGGTGTTTTAAAGACAGAAAGATGGTGAGTCCACCTCCACCTTCCTGTCACCTGCCTCCTACTCCCTGATTCACCCTTATGTCTCGTCTGTCCACGACTCGAGCCAACTCAAAGCCCCTCCTCTGTCACCCTGCACGTCACTCTGTAGCTCCCTGTGTGAGTCCCTGATGCTCTAATAAGCTACAACAGTTCTGTCAAACTGCATCTGTGGACAGGAGAGACCACCAGTGTGTCCCATTTGTTATTCCAGCGATGTGAATCTGTAACAGGGACAGAGGAGCAGATTCGAGCCTGCAGACGACTCTCTCCGATCTGTCATTTAATGAGCAAAGAAGACAAGCCAAAAGATTACTCAGATGATTCAAACTACTTTTTTATACCACAGTCTGTGTGATGACTCGATTCCGATTGGCTGCTGGCTGTTAATTAATTCCTGATATTGGACACTATTAAAAATATTCCATTAAAAAGGTCTGTTCCCTTTTCTTAATGAACGCACAGGCTACATGCAGCTGAAGATGGAGAAAAGGAAGTCATTTACACACCGAGAGCCTGATTCACAAATCAACTGAGATACAATATATAAGAGTATAATATTGTCCCCTTGCAATGCAGATCAGCCTCAAAGCAAAAAAGGGGTCTAATTCACCCAAAAAAAGTGCTATTAAAGGTACAGTATGTAGAATTGCATGCTAATGTTTACATTAAAATATCTAACTTAAATTAAAAGTTGACTAAACCCCTGTTATATACAGTATATTTTTTAGTTGAGTACTTACATCACCTCAAATATTTCCAAAAGTTATCAAAGCCAGAGAAATCCATTCATTTATATTTTATAACGGTCCGTGTCTTGTTGGCAGCTGCCATGATGAGCCGCCATGACAGACAGGAAATGTTGATCGTTGTCAAGGAAACACCGGATGTTACGTCAAAGACCGCGGCATATGCTAGCGCTAGTTGCTACTGAAAGCTGCCGTTCTGTCGCTGTATGTGCTGCTGTGATAAAAAACGTCATGTAAATTATACTTGGATACATCGTCAGTACACATATTGTCTTTCTCAGGTCGGTTTCGCCCGTTCGTATTGATTTGTTCGTTTTTACTCCCATAATGCACCGCTAGGAGCGACGACATCTTTTGTTATTGTTATGATTGAGAGCTCCCTAGCGGCGGCTTTTACATACTGTACGTTTAAGAGGCGGGAAAAAATCAATTTATGTAAAAATCGAGATTCTTATCTTCTGAGATTTTAAATAGATTCATTACTTCCAAAAATATTTTTTTTGGCTAATCAGTCCCTCCCTGCTAAGTGCTAATGCTAGCTCTTTAACTCCGTAGAATGGCAAAAGGAGCAGCAAGAAATTCAGCCAGTCTCACAGATGACTGGAGTAGATCCTGAAGTTCAAAAATAGACTTTGAATCATGAATCCAGAATCGTTTTGAATCGAAAATAGATTCTCAATCGAATCGTGACCCCAAGAATCGAAATCGAATCTAATCATGAGACATCCAAAGATTCCCAGCACTACTAATAACTACACGTATTAAGAGTGAATAAACAACAGTCTGCTAAGAGTTGGTGGTAACTGCGCCGCAATATTTAATGGATTTTATGGGTAAACTTTCCAGTGATCAGGACAACAACTCCTTGTCTGGATGACATAATATATCTCATCATTGGACCGGAGCACATAGAGGAACACAGATTGTGTTTTTGCAAATAAAGTCAGTAAATATAACTCTGACATGACTATACTACAGTAAATAAAATATGGGATTAGTTCAGTTTGTGGCGGTCAGCAGCTTGTGCCGGCACATACTTCATTGGAGACGGTCTGGAGCTGTTGCACATGATTGGGCTGAGATTGTTTTTTTCTGTACAAGTTGTCCTTGCCGGCAACATCCAAGGAGAAAGCTTTTATCCCAGCTGTTTTAAACGGTGAATCTTAAAATGCTTTTTTCGAGTCTTGCCTAACAATCAAATGTATAAAGTGTCTCCTCCTCTCCCAGCTCATCTTCTAAGTGGACGTAATCAAGCTCTGTCAGCATGAGAGCGCGGCGCGGAGAATAAAGGTGCAGAATGCTTCTTTCACGCAGTCACAAAAGAAGAAACAAACTGCACGGCGCTGGACAACTATTGGCATGTTTGAATGTCTTTGCCGCAATATGCTTTTTGGATTTGACCTTTAGACGGAGCAGTTAGAGGGAGCAAATGATGCGCAAATATTTGTACCATTTGCGTCCACTGTTGCTAGGTAATTTTTCTTCTTTATTGGATAGGACAGCTGAAGAGAGACAGGAAATGTTGGGAGGAGAGAGAAGGGGGATGACAAGCAGCAAAGGGCAGAGGTCAGATTCAAACCCAAGGCTACTGCAATGAGAACGTTTGCCTTCGTACATGGGGTGCGCAACAAAACCGCTAGGCTATTAGCTCCCTGGGTCCACTGTTTATTCTAAGTAAATTCCCCTAAGTGTATGCTTGCAGTATACCAAACACCACAGCAGGACAGCTCATTATCTCTGCTTAAGGTTGACTACACATGTCTGAAAGTAGACACCTGGTTGTGATTTATCTCGTACTTATTTGGAGATAAACCAACCAGTCAAAGACGTTTTCCCTCAAAACCTTAGTATTAACTGTTTTTGATCCAGTAAGCCCGTTAAAACTTGACACAATCTTGACTAATTGTTTTAGGGAAAGCCAGCAGCGAGAGACGAACTCTACGGTGGTCTATGGGAACATTCATGTAGAGCTCATCCCACACTGATAGACCTTTTAGCTGCAGATCTAAAAACAGCTGTTACATCACTCTCTCAAGAGTCACCAGACTTCATTGACAAAAACAGTAATTTAACCGAGGATACCACTGCCTCGCTGGTTCTGTTTGTGCGTGTTAATACTTGTCTTTTGTGTTTTTAATGATAAATCCTCAAACAATAACACAATCAAACAGGAAATGAAGAAGTTGGACCAGCAACACCATGTGCTCTGTGAGGTAAAATGATTGTGGGGTCAACATGACTAATAGAGACAAAGTTTTTGATTGCACTCTTCAGCCTGCAGCAGTGAAACAGGCTGTAAGGGAGTCTGGTGTTGCAGTCCCTATCTCTGTAGGATCCTCTCTGTAATGATGTCAGACACTTAGAATAACAATCTGAGCCTGTCAGCGATGAAGGCGAGAACTTAAAGTGGAAACACTTTGATTTGATTTATTAAGGATTTTGTTGCTTTACGGCCTGTTTCACCTCTGCAGGCTGAAGAGTTGTACTGGAGACATTCAAACACTTTCCCACTTTTTAGTCACCTAGAACCAGAAAATGTGAACAAAAAATACTCTTCGTGCTACAGTAAGAACGATAAAGTCCAGTTTGATGATCAGTTTAACACACTGACAGTTGATATTTGTGAGATTGAAATCGAAACCTCCCGGCAGATTCTTTCTCTGCTGTCCTGGCGAAGAGTTTGAGTACCCGGGCGGTCTAAAAATAAGAGCGCACCAACTGTCAGATAACACCACAGCTCTTCTGAAGGAGATTAATTATTGCTGTGCGTCTCCCTGGACGTTGTTTTTGGAGAAGGTGGCGTCTGATTGGACACATCTGCTCCGTCCATGCAGATTTGATTCCCTGCATATTTTGTGTTAATTGGCTCTTTTTCATGTGTGGCTATCTGAGCTCTCAGTTTGCACTCTTAAAGAAGGTATGCACACACACACACACACACACACACACACACACACACACACACACACACACACACACACACACACACACACACACACACACATTCACACAAACACACACTGTCCAGGGTCTCTAAAAATAGCAGGTGTTAGGTATCTGCAGGGAGATAAATGCTTTAATGTGAAGCATGCGCACAAACACAAACACAGCATGTTGTATCAGTAAGTCTGATTTGTCTTCTTCTTCATTAAGCTTTCTAAAAAAAAACAGGGACAGACTCGCTGTAAATGTTCCTGCACACGCTCAGTATGTCAGAGATGTGAAAATACACCCGGGGGTCTGCGTCTGTCTCTGCTGCCCCAGATACATCACACACACACACACACACACACACACGCACACGCACACGCACACGCACACGCACACACACACACACACACACACACACACACACACACACACACACACACACACACACACTTTGCCATCCAGGAACCAGACAAAGTCACCTTGTGCACACACACTTTGGGGGAGAGCTGCAGCTATTCTGGTCTGCAAAGATCTCACACCTTCATAACCTTCAACTCTCTGATACTGAGGGAGAATCAGTTCATCTGTTGAAAAACTTTCTTTATAGATTCACTCAAAAGCTGCAGCTGACGCATTCATCTCTCACTTTTGATATGATTTAATTTACACCTCACTACAGTACATCAAATGAACCATTTTATCTTTAGGTAAATACATTTATTTATTGACTGCTTGATTTTAAACATTTTTGTTGTTTGTTATCTTGTTTTATTTTGTAGCAGTAAGAGTACCAACTACCGTTTCCTATTTTGTTACGTCATGTTTTTAATTGTACGGAAGCCCTAAAAGGACATACATCTATATATTGTATTTTCTTTATTACATATTCTTTATATCAAATTTACTCACTTTTCCTGTGATGATAACGCTCACTGTTAACTCAGGATAACGATGATGCCATGACGAGTTAACTTTAGGGCTGTCAGCATTAACACTTTGAACGCCATGAATTAAGGTCTGAAAGTAATGCATTCATTTTTCTAAATTGCATTGATTGCATGCTATTTTGTCCCTTTCTGCACACCGTAGTACCTCAGCCACCGCACAGATAGCCTGTGATGGAAAAGAACCTGTGTCTTTGAGAAACTCATTTCACCTTAAGAAAACTCTCAGACTCGATCAGTTAACGAGTCAAAAGTCAAATCCACTTTGTGACATCAAACATTTAACTTTTCTACCGTCCTCTCTAGCTGTCTTCATTTACTTTTCCATCCTTAATAAGTTACTTTTTGCTGTGGTTAAGTTTATATTATAACCTTCCGTCTTCCACAGGTTTCTTATTTCTTTCAAAATAAGAGTGGTTTGTATCCAAACAGGAAGTTAAGTACCCTTCATTTTAGGACAGTAGGCTACAAAAATACAAAATAAAAGCTTATTTTTTGTGAAATGCAAAATATTATAATGTCAAATGTGATTAAAAATGTGATTAATCTCAAATAACTATTGATATTTAGTGTTTAATCTTGATTAATATTTTGGAGTCTTTTACTGCTCTGATTAATTTCATTCGTTTTCTCGAGATCTTGAGAAATTCATGTTATTAGGCTACAGAAAACTGGTCCTTAAATCCCGAGATAAATAAGATGAGACCCGAAAAAACAACTGGAATGTAGGCTTACTCATAATTATAGGAAACTGGGTGAAATAAAATGTATGCATGTCCTCTTTGGGCTTCCATAGAAAAGAACTTCGCAGAAACACAAATCTGAATCTGATTGAAAAATTGAAAAATACACTTTTTTGATTTACTTGAATAAATGACATGTTTGAAGCTGCTCTTAATTCCATAAATTACTTCTTTAGGGTTTTCTGTTTATGTTCAGTCTATTTCCGGTGATGAATGTGATCCCCGCGTGCTCTTCACTCTCTCAGGTGTCAGTTCCTCTCTCTCATGATCTCAGTGAAGTCCTCCCTCACACTCTGACGGACTCTGCACGATTTTATGTGTCATGGTCTTCTGTTTCATTTAACGCTGTGAAGAGAACATGGAGCCTCCGGACTTTGAGGCTATGAACTTCACGGTGGATCCGGGGCCGCCGGGTTACCCTCTGTGTGAGGGCTGGAAGGAGGGCGCGGAGGGCTCCGTGTTCCACCTTTCCCACATCCTCCTCTTCCTCGGCTTCATGGGGGGCAGCGGCTTTTACGGAGTCCTGTACCTGTTCAGCTTGCTGACCGTGGGCTTCTTCTGCTCCACGCTGTGGGCTTGGTCCGACTCCTGCACCACGGACGCGTTCCTGTGGAGCTTCGCGCTTTTCGGGGTGTGCTTGGGTCAGCTGCTGCACGTCTCCTACCGGCTGAGGAGCGTCTCCTTCGAGAAGGAGTTCCAGGAGCTGTACGCCTGCGTGTTCAAAAAGCTCGGGGTGTCGCTCACACACTTTGGGAAGATCGTGGCCTGCTGTGACGCAGAAGTCCACAGCTTGGAGAGGGACCACTGCTTCGCCGTGGAGGGAAAAACGGCCATAGACAAGCTGTCCGTGCTCCTGTCAGGCAGGTGAATACAGCAGATGCGACAGCGTCTCACACCAAACCTCATGTTACAATCTGGTAATTGTTCTACTAAACGCTCAAATGTAAAACTAAATTTAAAACAACTAATAAACACATGATTTTCTGCACATTCTTTATAATTCGGCCCCAATAACATTTGATCTGCTTCATGATTTAGACTAAAGCACAACTTAGTAGGGATGTAAAGATTCACTAAACTCACCATACGATTCACGATGCTGGGTTCATGATACGATTCTCTCACGATTTATTTTACAAAATGAGACTGTAGACAAATGATGAGTGAAACAGATTCCTTTAGGAGCTGCTAACCCGCTTGTCAGTGTGGTTTGGCCTTTTAATGTTTGTTTTCTCTCAACAAGGGGAGGTGATTGGAGCTTCTCATTGTGCTGTTGATTAAATGCTGCATCATGTTGGTTGTGCTATTTGTGTAGTTCTCCGTCTTCTTGCAATATTTGCACACAGTTTTTGTCTCGTCTGTTATCTTCTCACCTCTTTCATTTTCTGTCTTGGGCAGTGTTGTCACAGATTACTTGAAAAAGTAATCCGATTACTGATTACTGATTACTCCTCAAAAAAGTAATCCAGTTACTTTACTGATTACTTTATCATCAAAGTAACTAAGTTACTTTAAAAGTAACTTATTAGTTACTTTTTACCGATTTCCTCCCTTCGCTGCCTCAACATAACGCCGAATTTCCACCAGATCCGTGTGCATTGCGTGTCCGCTCTGGTGCGTGACGGCTCCGTGCACCCCCGTCCTTCAATACCCACCGGCTGCGTGCTCCGTCCGCAGCACGCAGAGCACAGCCGGTCAGCTGGGGTGCAGAGACAAAGGAATTCCCGCGGTATTTTAAAGATTAACTCGTGACAGCACGAGATAATACGATGTACATGGTATTAAACTCTAAATTAACCTTATAAACACATAAACAAACACACATACAGTCCTTTTTCTGAACCGTTAAAAAGGAGTCTTTTATTCTGAAAATAAACCGGATGTTTTAATGTTGTATCGGTGTCTGACTTCCCGTCCCGCTTGTTATTTTCTGTGCTGAATTGATGCGTCGTGCTCCGGCATCCGGCAAAAATAGAAGCCTTGCGTATCAGCTCCGGAGGGCTCCGGACTGCCGGAGCTGAGACGGAGCTGAGACGCAGCGCAGCGGACCCAGTGGAAGCATACACATTAAATAAAGTGAAACGTATCAGCTCCGGAGGGCTCCGGACTGCCGGAGCTGAGACGGAGGTGAGACGCAGCGCAGCGGACCCAGTGGAAGCACACACATTGAATAAAGTGAAACGTATCAGCTCCGCTCATTCTCTTCGAAAATGACAACAAAATTCTGCACTCTACATACATTATGAGGCAATAACAAAATAGTAACGCACAGCCACTTAGGAAACTAACTTTAATCAGATTACTGGTTTGGAAAAATGAACGCGTTAGATTGCTCGTTACTGAAAGAAAGTAATCAGATTACAATAACGCGTTAATTTGTAACGCGTTAGTGACAACACTGGTCTTGGGGAAGCCAAAATGCTTCCACACCTCCGATTTAAAGACGGTGGTGCGTCCTCAATTTCTAAATCTTGCTCTGCAGCTGCTGACGCTCACCATATTATTGAGATTCATTTTTCAGAGTACCGATGTGAATCATGACACCTTTGAATCGATTTATCACGATTTCAGGATTCATCTTTACATCCCTACAACTTAGATCGTTATAATTAGGGTTGTTGTGCCTCATGTCTCGTTGTGCCCTAACTTTAGTGTAACTGTCATTGTCCACATTTAACCCCTGCAATGATGGTCCAACAGCTGCTTAATGAAAGTGTGTGCTGAAATCATTGCTTAATATAACTCAAGTCTGTCCTAATCCCTCATAATATGATTTTAAATAAACTCCAGATCTTCAGAAAATATGTGAAGCTCAGCCAAGGCGTCAGTTTATACACTCATTAAGATTATTTTACTCTGAAAGTGCAGATATATGATTTTTGCACATAAAATTATGGAGGAAATGAGTATGCAGCAGCCATATTGGAAGTCCGTACCTTCTTTGAAAACTGCTGCATGTCCAAACAACACCTGTGTGAAGACAAATGGAGAGGACGGATGCACCATATTAGATTTTTCCTGATATCCGATATGCTGAGAACTATTTTATTCATGTTGTTGATACCAAAATATGCATTTTTCCACCTAGTATAAGTGCAGAGAGGATTAAGTCTCTTTAGGTGAAACACATCATTACATGTTCAGTTCATTCGATGGTCCACGTGCAGGTGCAGACATGAAGCACCATGCTTTTTCAAAATGAGCACATTCACTGTGCAAAGTTAGAAGACGAATTCAAACTTCATGTGTGGAAAAAAAGACATTTGATTCTATGTCACATTTTGTAAAGGGGCACATTGTACCAGTCAGTCTGCCCTATATATATTTATGATTGTTGTCAATTTTGAGATATATTAGCGGTTTCATTGATTACATTTGTATGTTTGCACGGCTTCTCATTGTCTGTCAGAAACGTTGTTTGTCTCGGCTGGGACGCTCCTGAAATTAGATTTTTAATTTCAACGTTTCTCTCCTGGTTAAATAACTGATAAATCAAATAAATAGGAATCAAGGTCTTGCTTTACAGCCCCCTGCTGGCCTGGAGCACATACATTGGGATGCCCTGTAGCGATATTTTTTTGGGTCGCATTAGCTACTTTGCTTTGTACAGTGGCGTAAGGTTGTCCCGACAGGCCCCAGTGCACAGTAACAGTGAACACACAAACACAGGGCTGACGTTGTAGCTTCTATCCTGTCGTTTTTGACTTCCACTTTTGTGTTTGAAAGGCATTTTGACTTGAGTCTCAGATGTTTGCTGTAACTAGCTACATCACATGATCACATATTACCCAGCAATCCTTACTGCACATTTGGATATGAGGAAAATACCAAAGAAAATCTGAAATTCTTTAAGCAAATTGTTTGAATGTATACACTGTAGGTTGTTTATAAATGTAGTTTATGTAGAATAAGTATATCATTTTCTTACTGACTCTAACACACACAAGAAGAAAACCATGATGGAGATCTGTCTGCCTCTTCAAGGCAATAAGGAACGGCACCATCAAATTATTAACATGTGCTTCTCTGGACACAAATGTATCTCAGACAATGAAGTCAGATAGTGACCCAGTATAGAGGGGGCCCGCTTCCTTCACGGGCCCCCCTATCTCACGGGCCCCAGTGCAACTGCACTGCTGCACTGTTTATATTTATGCCATTCACTTTGTATGTTTTTATGTGGCGGTTGCTGTTAATGCATTTGGTCGTTCTTTTCTATCATCGTCTTCTACGACATTTTTAGACGTCACAGCTGCTTTGAGGTCCACCAGCTGCTCATATAGCAGCTGTGACACTGGCAGACAGGAAATACGGTCTTCTCCGTCCTGCTGCTTGGTTTGGATTGGTCTCGTTTGCCCTTTTACTACCTCTGTAATGTGAGTCATTTTTTTATCGGGGCTTTCTACAGAGAACAGGTGGAACCAGGCTAACAGATTAAGAACAGGTACTGCTGTCTTTTGATTCTCATGAGTAATTTACAGCCCACAATATGTTAAATATGGTCCCTTACTGGAAGTCTCCTTTAAGCCAAACCATGATGTCACAGCGTTTATTTTACTGCACACACTGAACACCTGCTGTACTACAGATTTATTGATTTGTTTTTCTACTTGAGTGATTGTTTTAACCCTTTAACAGTAAGTCTAATAGTTAACACAAATGTTGCCCTTCGTTCTCCTTCAGAATCAGTGTGACGGTAAACGGAGAGTTTCTGCATTATATCCACCCGTTCCAGTTCCTGGACTCACCTGAGTGGGACTCTCTGAGACCGTCAGAGGAGGGAATATTCCAGGTGACTCCATCTCACCTGCATGTGCCAAAACCTTTCAGACTATATCTAAGGAGTGCTAATTCACCGAACCCTGTGTCCACCACAGTATCCATAAATCTTCACGAGAATAATACTTTTTCCATCACCACTATGTTTGATATATTATCTTATACGTTCCTTATCTGTAGCAATTAAGGCTGTTCATCACGGTGCGTTTAAGGTCTGAAAAAGCCAAGTTGCTAAGCTCTCAGACTGAGAAAAATAACCCTGAAGGGGGTATTTAGTTTTTAACTTAAAGGAGCAATATGTAACTCTGACACCTAGTGTGTAAAATGGGTAAAACTGCAGTCTAAACTCAAAACATTATAGAGAGCTGACCCTCCCCGCCTCCTCCTCTCTAGAGTGAATGCTCACGCAGGTCACCATGTGGTGGACACTGAAGCTTCAGTGTTTAGCCAGCTCTGCATCGGTCTGTAAACCTTTCTGCGTTCTAACCTCTCTCCATTTTTCAAAAGCATCTCCAATATTGATCCTAGTTTGAGCACGTTTCTGCTCGTGGAGCTTATTAGAAACATGCAGAGGCTTTTTAGGTCGGGTACAATCACTTCTATCTGAACCAGTTCTCTTGCCCGCTTCCATCGCTGCAACACCTGTTGGTTTGACCTGATAACTGCTCTCATATCTGGCAAACCGAGGGGCGTCCAAAACGGCCGTGTGGGGGTTCTTTCAAACCGCCTACCTTCTCTGGTCCAAACAAATCCAGACCATTCAGGACCAGAATCTAAAGTTAGAAGGAGGACATACTGGCTGCTGCATTGTTGTCAGAGAAGCCAGCACTTCAACATAGCATGTTTCCTTAATGTCTGATCATAGAGTAAGGGCAGTAGATATCTTACTGATTGGTCCTTTAAGTTTTTTGTTCCTCCACCCTGAAAATCAGCACCTATATTTAATGGGTTAAACCTACATGATCATCCTGAAGTTGTAGTAAACTGTAATAATACTTTAACTGTCATAATTAAAGCCAGCTTGTTCCCTCAAAGCTTCATATCTTTCTAATGATTTGAATTCCTCCTCCGTCCTCCTCAGGTGACCCTGCGTGCTGATAACCCCTGCAGATACGTGTCGTGGAGGAGGAAGAAACTTTATCTGCTGTTTGCAAAGCATCGCTACATAGCGAAGATCTTTGCCCTGGTTGTGCGTAACGACATTGCAGAGAAGTTGTACTCTCTGAACGACAAAGCCTTCGACAGCTCGGGACACCGCTATGATCTCCGCTTACCCAGCTTCTGTCACATGACCACGACAGACTTAGAAAAAACAGATGTCTTCTTACAAGTGCCGACGCCGCGAGGAAGGACGGCCTGAACACACACACACACACACACACACACACTGGCTGCCCTACTTTAAGCTGGACGGACTCACTGCATGCAGGAGTTAGGGGTCAAAGTAAGCCACAATCTGTTCCAAGTTGTAAATTAATCTGTCATAACAAGTACTAAATCTGCCTGAATTATCATCGAACATGGAATTAAGGAGGAGATAGCAGACTTGTCACCAAACATGATTCCACGGTAACAGCATCCAACTTGGTCTGTTTAGTAAAAGCCTTAAAGCTGCACATAAACCTCCCTCAGTGGAAACATAGTGGTGATTGGCTCAACCTGAAATCTGTCTGTCAAATAAAACATGAGCTTGCTGGTTACCAGGCAGAGTTAAAAACTGAGGAAAGATTTTGTCATCTCATTAGGAGATCTTCGCTGCTTCAGATAGGCGTCTTTTTGTGTCATGTTTGTGTTTGTCAGTCGTCGGCTTTTCTACCTGTGAGTCTATCTTTCAAACATCACAGTCGTACTTTGACTGAGGAGCTGATGCGTCTGAAAAAGTGGTGTGTGTGCAAACAGCTGTAGACTCTTGACAGTTACTAACATGCTCTTAAAACTGTTATGAACTTTATAAAACATTAAATCATGCTTTCATTTAAAGGTCACATTTTCTCCTCCTCTTCAGTGTAAATAAGTCTCAGAGCTCCTCAAAACATGTGTGTGAAGTTTCTTGTTCTAAATCCTCTCTGATCCTGTATTTGATCATGCCTATAAACCCCTCTATTTCATCCCTGCTCAGAACAGGCTGTTTCTGTGTCTGTAGCTTTAAATGTAAATGAGCTGTGTCTGACCACGCCCCTCTCTGGAAGGGCTTGGGTGGCTCGGGTTTTCTCGCTCCATGCCCTATTGTTTACAGTAAGAAGGCAGACTCAGAGGGCAGAACAAACACCTAGCTGTGGGAGTGTCACCCACCTGGGGGAGGGGTTACTGCCCTTTGTGATGTCATGAAGGGAAAATCTCCAAACGGCCTGTTTGAGCACACATTTTCTGAAAAGTGGAGCAGGAAGAAGAGGATGGACTTTTCTCATCATTGGGGGGTTTGTAGACAGACTAGAGACACATGTTAGTGTTAGAGAAACATGTTGAAGTGTATCTTACATCATATGTGACCTTTAAAGATGCTTGAATGTATTTAAACACAATGAATGTAAAAGGTGAAGGTTTTTCTTCTTAATGTGCATCATTGAGATGACAGATTAGATCAGTGCCTCCTGTGAATGTAACATTGTGCAAATGTAAATACGCTAATATGTCAATACTGTGCTGTAATAAATCATAACTTATTCTATTGGCTAGTTGTTGTTTTTTACTGTTCTGTGCATCAGTGCTATAGAAGAAGTCGGGATTTCTTTGTGCAATGTCTCATTAAAGAACAATATGGCACCAGCTGTTGTAAAACTGATGAATGATAAATCGACTAGAGTGAAGTCTAAAAATAGTCTTAACTTCAGGGTCGTAAGCCAGCAGAGTTATTGTTACAGCTTACTATGTGAGTTTAGATAGTTTACTAAATTATCCATCAAATCCTTACACGCAATGACTGTTCAAATATAAATACAACAATTTAAACACATCTATGTAAATCTATGATAATTTAGCATGTCTTGAATTTAAAAAAATCAAAACCGTATTCAAAGAAATTTACAGCAAAGTCGAATATTTTAGGGACAGATATTATGAAAACAAATGTGTGTTCATACGGTCGTGCTCTTTCTATATTTAACCTTTGTTTATCAAGAAGCTCTGTGGGATTACAGACAGGCAGCAACACAGTTCTCAAAGTTTCCGACAGCCAATGAGCGGCCATACAAACATGATATAAGGTACGTGTTTTAGATTCGACAGTTCAGGGTAAAACCATAAACTGTATGAAACATGGACGTAGTCTCAGTGATGTCACCCATTGGTTTTTCTTCTACTTTTGAAGACCATCGATGGCGGTCGCTATATTGGTAACGTTTGCTCAAACTAACCTTCGGCCAACAGGCCAAGAGGTGGGACAGGGGCGGGTCTTAAGCCTCTTGACAAACAGCTAATATGTGCTCGCCTGCTTTTCAGATCAGCTAAGCCCCTTATCATAAATTCCTCTTATCCGTAATATCATAACAAATCTCACCTTCTACAGTGTGTGACGATAAATAAATGAGCATTTCAGACCAAACTCGTGTTTTGAACAAGGCTGTGAACATGTTGATTTGTGCGATAGAAATGGGCATTTTTAAATGGTTGTTTTGGTGATTTCAGGGGCTTTTGCAGCCAGCCTCCGGTGGACCCTCAAGGAACTGCAGTTTTGTGAACTTTCGCACTAGCGTTGTTTATCAACACTGGAGGTTGCCGTTTGGCTAAAACCAAGGATTTGACCTGTCTTGTGTTCTAAACTTTCTGAAAGGTACAACACTTTTAAAATATACAGAAATACATTTAGCAGGCTAATGTAATAAAATGTGTTGAACTTCAAGGTTCATTTTTCTCAATAAACAGTTTTCTATTGAGTGTATAGTGTTGTATACACTCTGAGGAGCTGTGTTCATTTTTAGGAAGTTTATTATTCTTTGTAAACCCAAATTAAAATTCTAATGTTACTTTTTCTGTGGATTACTCATGCTAATGCTAATCAACATACGTAGCACAAGTGTTAGCTGATAATTAAGTTTTGGGCAACCTCTCGCTCCAAAGCTCTATCCCCCTCCAAAAATCACAAGGTAAATAGATCAAGTACACCGACAAAAAATGGCAGAAGTGGCGAACCAATGAGTGTCATCAAGGTGGCCAAGTAGCCTATGCTTAGTGTCCACCTAGCGTTTGTTTCTGAGTGACAGTGTCTTCTGTCAATAAGAAGTTATTATCTTATGCGCACAAGAACATTTTCACTTTTGTAACTTCTGGGGCTCCGTATGAATCTTAAAGTATTATAATGGATGACTCTGTTGAGATTCACTCAAAGGAAAGGATCCCAAAAGAACAGGCTCTTCATTATTACACAGATCTAGTACCAGTCCCAGGTGGTACTCTGTGCTCTGTCTCCCCCTGTCGGAGCTCTGTGTCACTGCAGGTGATCTGCTCACGCCTTCCTGCCCATTTTAGTCCGTCCCTGTCAGCTGTGAGGAATGTGCGACGCACATTGTGCAGCCCCCCCATCCGAGGGTCCAGTTTACGGTCTCCTCTGTTGCCTAAAGTCTTTCACTGGAATCATTCCTCCTCTTCTTCATCGGTGTGAGCTTCATTCCGCCTTCTGCTGCTGCTGCTGATCGGTGAGTATCGACATGTTTCCTCTCGGTATACTTTGACGAGCAGTTAGAAAGTTGGGCAGCTGTGAGAGATTCCTGCATGTGTCCCCTCTTCTATTTTTACATGAGAGCCCCTCAGAGCTGCACAACATCAGGCTGACAGAGAAACACTCAGAGCTCATTCTGTGGCAGGGTATCATGTCCTTTATTAAAGGACATCGGAATATTGTCCTTTTGCTATAATTAACTTCTGAGAAGAACAGATCCAGCCTCATATATACTGGATATTTCCTGTGCTGCCTGATGTGACATGACACAGGATGTTCTGTGACATTTTAACATCAGCTGCTCTCCCAAAACACAACTTGATAAACATGAAAACACCAGGCTTAAACTCTGATTGTTTTTACTGCAACTTGTAACAAGCACACAGATTATACTCAGAACAGTAATGAGGAAAAAATAGAAATCTGAACTCACAGAGAAGAACAAAAACATGTAAAAGTTTAAGATATTTTAATTAAAAAAAGAACAAAACAAATAATGAAGGTTAGAGAGATTATCTATAAAGATAAGCCATAAAGATTCAAACACTGCTGTGCTCATACAGAAAAATCGTTTACATTTTCAAGTCTTTTTTATTTTCGTTCATTGCAAATGTTCATTTAAAATCTGTATATTTTGTGCATTTCCCACACCGAATTTAAAAGGTTGACTCTTTAATTTGAGCCCGTCTTTGACTTTTCCATTAGAATAAAGTTGTTACAAAAAGGGTTCAAAAGAAAAGGTGAAGCTGATATTTGAGTGATAGAATTATAACATTTCCTTGCACTTTCTGTCTCTGCAGAGATGTTAAGTCGCTCGTAAGTTATTGTTTTCTGCAGCAGTCTTCAGTCTGCACCCACACTGACCTGCAGAAACCTGCAGACAGACAGATGCCACATTCTTCTAATTAATAATCATAAATGTGGGAGTTGTGAACATTTTTACATCAGCCGTGTAGTTAGAATTTAAGTTGCAAGACACCTACTGTAATAATGTCTCCCACCTGTGTGTAAAATAAGCATCAGCGTGGGGACAAACCTGTGGCTGCAAAAACTTCACAACGGCTGACAGTTCAGTTAATAATAAGAATACTGCCATCTGTTTGAAAAAGGTTTAACGTCTTTACAAAACATTATCATCTTGGAATAACCGATGAAGGGCTACAGGGAAGATTTCACATCCTTTTGGTGCTTCTGACTTTTGTATAAATGCTGCAAAAATATTAAATGTGTTACCGTACTGCCAGATATTTTGTGGTGTAGTCAAAAGCATGATGGTTAAAAAGGAGAATGAGTTTAATACACGGGTTAGACACAAACACAGCGCTTAATTAATGCTGTTAATTATGTTGCTCCTGTAGGTCGTATAGGACGTGACAAGGCCCCCACTGTTTTAAGAAAATATAGGTTTGGTTAGGATTTGTTACATACGTTATGTTATGCTAAGTTAAGTGACTTAAGCATGTGAACCTAGATATGTTATGTTACATTATGTAACGCTAAGTTACGTCCCTTTACATTGTGATCCTAGATATGTTATGTTACATTATGTAACGCTACGTTACGCTAAGTTACGTCACGTTACACTGTGATCCTGGATATGATATGTTAAGTGAAGTTACACTAAGTAACGTTAAGTAACGTCACTTTACAATGAGATCCCTAATGATCTGTTACGTTATGTAACGCTAAGTGACGTCCCTTTACATTGTGATCCTGAATATGTTATGTTACGCTAAGTTACGTCACGTTACAATGTGATCCTAAATATGATCTGTTTCGTACCGTTATGTTACGCTAAGTTATGATACGTTACGCTACGTTACGTCACGTTACACTGTGATTCTGGATATGATACGATAGGATATGATATGACACAAGAGGATACGATACATCAGGTTATGTAACGCTAAGTTAAACCACGTTACAATGTGTTCCAGGATACGACACAATGCGATACAACACAATACAATACATTACGTTATGTTACGTGATGTGACGTTATTTTATGCTAAAATACACCACGTTACAATGTGATCCCGGATTAGATACAATTTGCTCAGATGAATTTATGTTATGCTACGTTACTTTCCGATTTGACACCAATAGTTCCGACAGTTGTTCTCCAATGGAGTCGTAAGATCTCTTCCACAAAAAGACATTTTTTTTGTGTTACGTGTGTCTAGATAGGCCTTTTAGTGCGTGTGCGTATCTGTACATTCCTTTATATACCTCAACCACCTCCACGGACAGTGGGGGTCTCTTATCTCTGGCATCCTTATTCTGGGGGTCGCGAGCTGAAATGTTTGGGAACCCCTGAGTTACAATATGAAAGTATATGATACAATACCTTACATACAATAGGAAACAAACCAGTGAAAAAAACTTTGGTTGAAATGAGGAGCAACATTTATTAGAATATATGTTATTAACAGGACAAAAATTAAGAATCATAGAAATGAAAGAAACAGAAGTTATTTTCAGGAAAAAGAAAACACAGATCACGATGTTCCCTACAAACCTAAAAAAAGTCTTCATCCTCCGTTCACATGTTCTCTCACCTCGCCTTCCTTTTCAAGGTGACCCTGCTGAAGGATGTCCTCTACCCCGGAGCTGCCCCCACTCCTCTTCGCCACGCTGCTGCCCCTCCCCTCGGCCTCTCCTGAAGTGGAGCAAAATGTCACCTCCTGCCAGGAGTGGGAGCAGGCCCACCACCTCCTCTTCCATCTGGGGAACCTGTCCCTGCTGCTTGGCCTGGTCATCCCCACCACGCTGAGCCTGCACATGATCCTGCTGCGCCTGCTCCTCATGACAGGTCTGTCCGCCCCCCCGCCTGCCGCCACATATACCCCACCTCAGTGATGGCATTCCTGAGGTGATAATGCTGGAGCTGTGTGCACAAATAACACGACAGATCTTTATTCTCTGTGCACCAAAAACCTCACTAGAAGTTTTTTCAGTTTTATGCACAATGTGAAGATTGAACTCTGCACACGGACGAGGATCATTTAAACAGATCAGAGTCCTTAAAAGGCTCTGACGGCAGCAGATAGCGGAAGCACACGCTGGATACTGGAAACAGAACGTCCAACATGTTTATCTTCTGCTTGGCCTGAGAGTAGAGACAGGAAGGAGCATGAATTATGGGTAATGTGGTTGAATCTGTGACAGTCCGTTTATTTATTTTGTCCTCTTGAACAAGCTCGTCCCCGAGGATTTTCAAAGAAACCTAACAGAGAGAGAGAGAAGAGGAAGAGTAGACTAACAGAGACCCAAGAGTTCTGTTAATATTAGATAACTCATACTCATACCCAGTATGTTTTACTTTGAGCTACTTTCATGCTAACTACAGTCATACAATTAGATTTTTAAACAGGTTTATTTCATAGAAACTTAGGTCCAGGTGTTAAAGAAAAACTTTTGAATGTATCACTGTGACTTAAAATGTTTGAGACTGAATTGCCGTTTGTTTTTCTCACAGTGGAACGTTTTTTAAAATTCTATTCGCTTTTGTCTCGTGCTCTTGTTGTGAAAACCAAAGACTTTACACAAGACTTTATAATTCATCTTCCTGCATGTCGTTTCTTCGAGAATTCAAGCTTTTTTTTGTCATCCTCAGTTTAAGATTTTTTGCTCTAAAAAATGGAAGTACACATGTAGGTGAAGTCTTAACTACATCATGCATATTAAAGAGGAGATATTATTCCCCTTTTCAAACAGTCCCCTGTGGTCTAAATGAAACATCTGTGCTGTGCTTTGGTCAAAATATAACATGAATCAAGCACCAGAGGAGGTTTGTGACCCTGTAGAAACCAGCTCTCTCAGAACGCTCTGTTTTGGTGTGTGTGTCTCTTTAAATGCAATGAGCCCCCCCTGAGTTTTTCCGGTAGACATCACTCCTTCGCTAGCGAGAATAAAAATGGCGGACCTGCACAAAAGTTTGTCTGACAACATGACAGAAAAGATCCCTACAGAGATCGACCTTCCTGTCAGAGAGGAAGAGGATCTTTACTAGAAACAGCTGTTACATCGCTCTCTTCAAAGACACCAGACCCCATTGACAAAAACTTTATCTCTCAGAACAAAGGAGTTGTTGCTCCACTGCTGCCTCAAAAGGTCCATTTCCCACATTTACTATTTGAAACGTAAAAGCAGCACAATAAAAAAATATAAACTAATTCACCCAAACGTACAGCGCACTGAGTCCTATCGTCTTTGGAGAAGTGCTTTTGTCAATGGAGGCTGGTGTCTTTAAAGAGAGTGATGTAACTGGTTAAAAAATATCATTTCTGTAATGTTGTCAGACAGAATAACAATCTGAGCCTGTCAGTGACAGAAACAAGAACTTTCAGTGGATTCACTTTGATCCATGAAGGATTATGTTGCAGCCTGTTTCACTGCTGCAGGATGAAGTTATCTACTGGAGTTTTCTACTATCCGTCATTTAGACCCTAAAAGTCGTTGAAAAGAACAAAATCTAAAAGACAGGATTTGAGATTTGAAGATCTACGACACTGGGCACCGGTGGCCTAGTGATTAGTTCGCACACCCCATGTACAGAAGCTACAGTCCTCACAGCAGGAGGTTCAAATCCGACCTGTGGCTCCTTTTCCGCATGTCTTATCTTACTCTCTCTCTCCCGGATTTATGACGCGATCCACTGTCCTGTCTTTCTCTTAAAGGCATAAAAATCCCCAAATTAAATCTCTCATTTGTGTGTCTCAATCTGACAGGATGTGGTCTCTTCATCGCCTGGGCAGCTCTGTACAGGTGTAACCTGGACGTGATGGTTTGGAATGTGGTGTTCCTGGTGGTGAACTTCATGCACCTGTTCTTCCTGCTGTACAAACGCAGACCTGTGAGTTGCACATCTGCACGCACTCATTCATGCTGTAACAGAGACTCGAAATAGTAAAGCAGGTATCGGTGGAACGGTGTGTTTATATATTCTCAGGCTCAGTGTTGAGTTATTCGTGGCTGTCTCTCAGGAAGCAGCAGACCCTCCTGGTGTGGATCTGCTTTATGGTAACGAGATGCAGATCAAATCGGGGGGAGGGGTCACAGGGGGATTCAGTGTCAGAGCGTGGCCACAAATGAGCCGACAGTCAAACCCACTTTGTTCTTAATGAGACAGGAGAGCTGTCCCCCTCTGTCACTGTTTCCTTACCGCCCCCCCTCTCAGACTCCCTGAATGTGTTCGGACATAAAGCTCTGTAGCTTTTCTGACTCTTTCTGTTGTATTTTCACTCAGAAACCTGACTGACTCTGAATCTGTGTCTGTGCTCTCTCAGATAAAGATCGACAGGGAGCTGCGCTCGGTCTACAGGAGGATGTTTGAGCCCCTCCACGTGAAGGAGGCTCTGTTTCAGAGGCTCACAGGACAGTTCTGCACCATCCAGACCCTGAAGAAAGGACAGGCCTACGCTGCCGAGGACAAGACCTCGGTGGATGAACGGCTTAGTATCCTCCTCAAAGGAAAGTACGTGATGCGTGAAATATCTTTTAATTATTTGTTATTTGTGATGTGGTTTGTTGCTGAAATTACCAGCCAATAGTACAAGTGAATCATTTCAAATTTTCTGTTGTATTTTCAGCAGCTGTCTTTGAGTTGCACTTTTTAATACAAGTTTTTATGTTGATGTTTGTGTGTGATAGGATGAAGGTTTCCTACAGAGGTCACTTCCTTCACAACATCTACACAAACTCGTTCATCGACTCTCCAGAGTTCAGGTCCACTGAGATGCACAGAGGAGAGAAGTTCCAGGTACGAAAGAAAATCACGTAAAAGAAGTAAACAAAGAACCTTTTGTGTCATCAAGGCTTCAAAAATGTTTGATTTGATTAAAGTCCTACTTAGTGTATTAAAGATATCTGGATCCTCCTAATGGGGATTTTCTTACTGGTTGGTAGAGTCCCTCGTCTCTCATCCAGAAGGTCAGGGGTTTGATCCCCAGCTCCTGCAGCAACATGTCCGATGTGTCCTTGGGCAAGACATTTAACCCCAAGTTGCTCCTGCTGCTTCGTCGGCGACGTGTGAATGTGTATGAACGGGATAAGTTGACACTGATGGACTCTTTACATAGCAGCCTCTACCATCAGTGGGTTAATGTGTAGGTGTGACCTGCCGTGTGAATGCAGGATGTGATGAGCAGTAGGTTGCTGAGCTGGAATGGAAGTGGCCGGGGCGGAGGAGGGTCGCAGCAATCGCTGACTGTGGAACAGATTTTAACATTTGACCACAGCAGGATGATTGGTTGAGAGAGCACAACTATTACTATTGGACTATTACTTAAAGAGTAAGCGCCCCAAATCAGCTGATCACCAGAGCAGGGAGAGGGAGGGAGTGGTAGAGAGGGAGGGGCTAAGTTCAATGAAGAAGAGTGAATGAATGTGTGAGAGAATATAACCAGTCGTCATGCTTGAACTTACGCTGAGCTCCATTTTAGGTTTAAAAAAGAATCTTAATCTTTCTCAACTGTGCTTAGCTGTAACCATATAAACATCATCATAAATCAAAAACAAATAAAACTGCAGGGCCAGCAGGTTTAAAAGTACAGAAATGTCCCTTTGATCGCTTCAAGGATCAAAAAGAACTCTTATTGATTTATGTGTTGGCTTTTTCTTTTTTCTTTTGCATAAAGGTGACCATCGTGGCCGAGGAGAACTGTAAGTTCCTGTGCTGGTCTCGAGAAAGACTCACATACTTCCTGGAATCAGACACTTTCCTAAACGAGGTGTTCAGGTACCTGATCGGGAAAGACATCACCAACAAACTGTACTCTCTGAACGACCCCACGCTCAGCGACAAGGTGCGTTTGAGGCGGCTGTGTCATTAAAGCAAACACCAGAGAAGAACTAGTGCAATATAAATGATGATGATGATGATGATGATGATAAATGTGTCCCAGGCGGTGAAGAAGATGGACCGGCAGCCCAGCCTCTGCTCCCAGCTCTCCATGATGCAGATGAGGAACAGCATGGCGAGCACCAGCGACACCGACGATGTCCTCAACCAGATCCTACAAAGAGGATCGGCCGGGTCATCGATCCGTGAGTTACCAGCCAATAGGATGTTCCAGTCTGTTTCAATGTTACGGTAACAATAACAGCCATGGGAGGTTATTTTATTGGTTGAATTCCTCAATCCAAAAATCCAAGAGCGTGCCTTTAAATTTATCAAATGACTTCACAGATGCACAAGCAACATAAATGTATAAAAACTTGTGAAATCTTAAAGTGTCAGCTTCTTATTTTGTCTAACCAACAGTCCAAAACCCAACGACTCGTTATTCACTTCCTCAAGGCCCTCTACTTGTTTTGTAAGAAAGCTGAGCCCCCCCGCCCCCCAGGACCAACACGAAAAAGATGTGATTAGCAGTTTTTACATTTATTTAATTTGCCGACTTTTGTCCTGCTGCCCTCCTTGGATTTGGTAGATATATCTCAGGCTCCCCCTCCATAATTGAACCCTGACTCCCTGTTACCCGTGCTCACCATGGTAGGCACAGACAGTACCAGCGAATGTTAAAGGACAGACATTAGAATGAGAAGTCGCCGCCACGGGGGCCAGCCATCTGCTCGAGGTTATCTAGAGTCACCAAAGCAGCCGGGGCGCCCCGAGAGGCAACCCCGCATGGGTTTTGGGTCTGATAGTACGCATCCCCGAAGGTCAGCGCTCGTTGGCATGTATTAGCTATTAAACATGTAAACATGTGACACAGCGTTCTCATTTCAGGCTGAGATTAAAAAAACACTCATTTAGATTATCATGATGGTCGCTGTGTCAGATTATGTTCATAAACTTCAGCTGTGATTGTGCGGAGAGAATTTGCTGAGGGTCTACACAGTTAAGGCGCCGGTGGCCTAGTGGTTACTTTGCACGTCCCATGAATGGAGGCCACAGTCCTGAAAAGTGGGCGGTCCTTCCACATGTCTTTCCCCATTCTGTGTTTCCCTGATTTGGGACTCTGTCCACTGTCGTGTCTCTCAAATAAAGGCGTCAAAGGCCAAAAATAAACCTTATATAAAAAATAAAGACTGCACGATGAACATGAGCAATTTAGCTTGATGTTTGTAGAGATTTCATGCTCTAAAAAGCTCTTTAAAAAATATGTTTGGTTCTTTGTTCAACTACCAAAATGTGTTGGACCCTGTTGACATCCCTCCTTCACATTATCTGCACCAGAGTGAAAGCATTGCACGCATCAGCAGGAGGAACTCTGCACACCGTGATGCATGTTGTATGGTGGACTAAAAGCAGCTGCAGAGGAGTGCAGCTCTTCATGATGTATTCAATCAGGAGAGCAGCTCTGTTTCTGTTCTGCAGAGGAGCTCTCACGATGTTAATGGAGCACCTGTGAGTGCTAATGGACTTCATCCACAGAGCTTTTTAATGTTCCACAGAGTCTGTTCGCCCTCGCATTGTGCCCGGTCGGGGTTTTATTGATGCACTTTTCATAATGACCTCCTTCTGTGTGGATTGTTTGGTGACATGTGAACTCTTCTGTCGGTTGTTGAGTCTCTTTGAAGCGTATTTTTCATCCCTGAGTGCATATGAGCTCAAACAAACAAACGACAGCTTTTATGTTAAAAACACATTATGGATTCATATTCATCTCTCTTTAGAAAAATCACCCGGAACCAGAACCTCTGCGAAGATGAAGCCCATAGCAGAAGGCCTGGAGGACGACGTTTTTGAAGAATCTGCTCCTGCCAAGCCCGTTCGCATGGGCAGCAGCTCCAGTGAGGAGGTGTAGACCGCACACAGCAGAGAGAAAAACCCAGGCATGAGCTTTTTATGGATGTATGGGCCTTTGTTTTTGCTGATTCAGCACCGTTTGAATGTCAAAAAGATGATCATTTAGAATGTTTTAGTCAGTTATCTAGTGTGTCCACCAGAGGGCGCTGAAATTAATATGTGAAATGACTCCAACTTCTCCACGCACTATGACGTCATTGTTGCACATTATATGATAAGACGGGCATACAAATCCCCCTGAAGGTATTTTTAAAGTAGTTAAAAAAGGGATTAACGTTTGTTTGGGGTGATGTTCGGTTAACTCAGGGGCGGTTCTAGAGTCTGTTGGGGCCCCTCCAAACGGCCAGTGTCCTGACGCTCCTCCTCTTTCTTTTTTCACACCCAGACAGATACTTCCTGTTAATTTTCCTTCAGTGACTTTCCCTTTACTGGCCTGGGTCCCCAAGAAGCAGTTGCCTGCCTTGCCTGGTGACAAGCAGAGCCTCTGGGTTAACTACACACAGGATTTAATCCCAGGAGGCCGAGGTTGGGTCATGTGCGAAACTGTTAGTCACTGTTGACTGAAAAGCTTTTCAACACGTGTCAGGTAACAGTTACCTAACATGTAACTTTAAAGATTACTAATTTAAACCCAAACCCCGTATTTTAGCCGAACTAGGTCTGTCAACCTTTTCATTTTTTATATATTGTGATTAATCACTGATTTGTGATTGTCCATCCTTCCATGAATTAAGTTTGCCCACATCACTAACAGTCATGGAGGGTAAATGTCCATCCATCCATCCACTTGCTTCGACTTATCTGAGGTCGGGTCGCGGTGGCAGCAGGCGGTCAACCCAGAGTTCCCTCTCCCCAGCAACGTTTTCCAGCTCCTCCTGGAGGGCTCCCAGGCAAGACGGGATTAATAATCCCTGCAGTGAACTCTGGGTCTGGGTCACCTCCCAGTTGTGTCTGTAAAAACTCCAAATTAATCGCATTTCTAATCAAATGTTAAAAAACTGCATTTTAAAGCATTATTTTATTTTAACAATGTGAAGCAATTCTTACCAGAGTCTTGAGTCAAATTAATTTAAATAAACTGGTTGTGTTTTAGGGGCGCACTCACACTAGCAAAGTTGTCCCATACCGTGCTTAAACAGGATTGCCCTCCCTCCTTATTCCCCTGCTGCTCTGCACCCCCACTGCTCCAGGACCAACCGGGCCTGAGCACGGTTACCTCTTGTACATGACGTCGTAATACAACACATGCATAGATTTACGTGATCATGAAGCGTGCTCAGTTTACAAGACAGGCGGACTTGAGAAAAAAAGAAAAAGAAAAAGGTATGCGTGTCGGGTTTGTGTCCAAACCCAGAACAACACAGAGATCATGACAGCTACTTTACTGACTGTGTGGCTTATTTTAAGTCTTGTTAGTCAGATACAGCCAGAACACTCCAGGATTTCTCCTGAATGAAGGCTGTACACGTTTTGTACCCGTGTTTCTGCTCGTGCATGAACTGTACCATGCCGAAGCACACCTCTTCCAACCATGCCAGGGCCTTTGAAGTGGAGCACTCACACTGGTCAAACAAACTGGACTGTAGGGGTGAAGTGTGCTTAGGCAGGGTACGGATTGCCTAGTGTGAGTGCGCCTTAAAAAAATGTTTTGTTGATATTAAAATATTTGTGAGTGCAGCTTTAACTTCTCAGAAATCTATGTTGGAAATAATTCATCTATTGTGCTCAACATGTTCCAACAGACCAGACTGGGCGGTTTACTCTCTCTCTGAATTTATTTTATTTGTCATTATAAATAGATTTAAATATACATTTGACTATTTCATCCACAAGCTCACACGTGTCACAACTTTCACAAATGTCTTTGTATCGTCAGTGATGATTTCCCCTGGAGAGATATTTTAAGAACATTTTAAATCAGTGCACTCGTGTGTTGAATAAAAACATTTACAGATGTGTCTCGCTGTTTGATGTGTTTTTAAAACTGTTCAGTTTTTTTATTGCTTTATAAAACATTAAATAAAAATGTGGCCAGTCATTCTGCTCTGTTTGCTCCTCAAGGTACAGCCAGCAGGTTTTTAAAGTCAGGGCTAAGGTGTGGTTTCGTAGGATCTGTAGGAGTGGAGCGCCCCCCTGTGGCCATAATGTGAAGTCCAGGTTCGTTTTTTTGTTGCAGTGAAGTCAGTGAATGTCCACTTGCAGGTAAAAGGTTGGAAGTAGATCTTTATGAAGAATAAAGTGACACGTTTAAGAAATATTATAAAGCATGAAAGCAAAGAATTTAAGTCACAACATATTACTGTTCAAAAACCAGAAGTGTTTTCTTTGGTTTAACTTAATTTTATTCGTATTTAAATCTTTTGCATCTTCAAGCCAATAATGGTTACAGCTACTAGCAGAGTGATCAGTCCTGTAGAGACATTACACATGCTATTTTACAGCAATGATGCTTCAATGTTTAAGCTCTTAAGAGGTTACATGACAAGGTAGGTAAAATAATCTGTGTTTTGTTTTACCATTTTATTATTTAATCCAATCTTGCAAACAAATATTGGGAAAACTTCATGTCTCATTATACTCCTTGTAATATGTGAACAAGAACTTTACAATAAAAGGTCTTTCTCTCATTTTAAAGTGACAGACTACTTCAGATGTGTACATGCATAACCTCCTGGTGCATTTAGACATTTTAGAAAAGGTGTAGTTCTGTTTATCAGCTGAGCTCCAGTAAAATGAAACCAGAGACGACGGATATACTGTAGGTTATGTGAAAACAAATGCACCATATAAAACACTTCAAAACTACAAGACACAAATAAAAACAACAAAGGATATCTTTATATTTTTTCTTATCTACCATTATTTAAGTTATCTATCAATCTAAATAGCTTTTAACAAAGTAAGGTGTGCAGGTCTTATTATTTATTATTTCTGCGATGGTTGAAATAATGTTGTTAATCCTTTTAAGGCAATAAAGCAAGTTAAGGCCTCTGCTACAGACATTTATGAAGATGTTTTTTTTTAGTTATGTACCGATGCATCTTTTCAACATCGGTGTGGGACGATGCTGGCCCTGTTGATTTGACAGACTTTGGCAAATAATGGAGTATAATCTGATGTGAGAACAGAAGCCGGTGTTTATTTGTTGTGCCAAATCAATTTACTGCTGACTTTATTTCTGTAGTAGGCTACTCGAAATCGATCTTGGTCTCAAGACCGGTCGAGACTCCTTTTTTAAGTTCTCTGTCTCGTCTTGGAATTGAAAGCATTTTTACCCGGTCGTGTCTCGGTCTCAGACTGGGCAGACTCCTGATTTTAAATCAAGACCAGTCAAGACCAACACTGATAGGCTATTTTTCCACGTCATTAAAACTTCAATTTATTCATAGTTTGATTTTTATCCCCCTGGTGTTACGGTCTACAGTAAGTGAGTGACACGCCCGCTGCACACAAGATGAGGATTTTTCAGTGATATTTATGGTCTTGGTCTCAGGTATGTCTCGGTCTTAGAGCACTCTGGTCTCAGGTATGTCTCGGTCTCGGTCTCGGTTAGTGTGGTCTTGACTACAACACTAGAGGACATCTAGTACAGCTAACAACTGTATTGATTCATGAGAGAACATGGTGGCATTGTGGGAGTCTTACACCAAAAGAAGTCATGAAACAATCATCGGCATCTGCAGTCGCCTAAATTTTGATTTCAATCATTGGTATCGTTATCGGCCCTGATTTTCCCAATTGGTGCATCTCTAGTATTTTGTCCATTATAATATTAACATATATCATGAACACTGCATTAGTTTTTGTCGACAAAACATAAATTCTTCCACATTAAAATCTACATGTTCATCAATATTTCAATTTACATAACCGCATATAGGCCTACATTTGAACAGAAACTATTTACAGTAAGCTGAAAATGAGTTAAATATTTTATTTGATTGGATGTCTTCATATAGTAATTTATCAAAAGTCTCAAAGAGCCTTTGTTTTTAAAAAACAACTTTAAACTTTGCACTTAAAAACACGGGATCTTTGCCTTTAAACCCGGTAGCGTCTGTAGACTTCGTTACCCACAGTGCATTGCGCGTGTATGTCATCAAAACAGGAAGTGTGACAGACGGGCGATGAAAGTGTTGGAGCACAACAGGAAAATATGAGCGGACTGTAAATCAGAGGGTTCTCCTCTCGGCCAGCGCCCATGGACCGCTCTCAGGACCTTCACTCCCCCGCCAGGAGCGCGTAAAGCCGCATAGAGAGGCTTCTTTTCCGCGGTTCTTCCCTGGTGGTTCGTTCACCTATGATGGAACGGGCGATGGAGCAGCTCAACGTACAGCTCAGCCGGCTGACCCGCTCCCTCCGCCGGGCCAGGACCGTGGAACTCCCGGAAGGTGAGGAGCCGAGGGGGGTGGGGAAGGTGTTAGCTGGAACAGCCGAGACAACAGCAGCCAGAGCAGCCTGCCCCGGCCTCTGTATACACACACACACCGATATTATTACACAGAGACGCTACAGTGGTGTCTGCTGTGTTTAATAATAACACAGTGTACTGTCAGCTTTGACTGGCAGACTGACAGCCAGAGGCGCTGCTTGGGGGCCCAGGCCAGTAAGGGGCCCCTGAGGGCTCACAAACTTCAAACCAGAGCAGCCGCCCAAAATGTGCACATTTTGCAATGACAGTAAGAAACCTCCATAAGGGGGCCCCATCTGACAGCACTCACTGTTGTTACCTTGCTAAGCATTGCATGCATTATTGCTGTGCAAAGTTTGTCAATGAAAGTCAGCAAAGGAAAATTGTATAGGAGTTATCCGTCTGTAGGAGAGAAAACAGAAACAGGAGGGAAGAGGAGAAAGCGCTGGGACCATGGCAGACATAATGGGGATACATGCAGGTTGTAGGTCCCCCCAAAATATGTCTTACCTGGGGACAGACTCTAGAATCACCTCTGTGTACAATTAGACTTAAAAATGTAGGGCTGCTCGATTATTACAAACTTCCTAATCACGGTTATTTTCATAGAGATCACGGATATGAAACACACTTTCTCATTGTAAACATCTGCATCACGAGCATTTATCATAAAAACAGCAATAAGTGGAAATAAACAAGTTAAAAGTGTATAAATATAGTTTACTTTATTCTCCCTAGTTAAAAGGTGCACAAACATATTCTTGTTTTACTTGCTCTCATGTGCACGCTCTTCTTCTCGTCTTTTTACTGCTGCAACACTTGAATTCCCCCTCTGGGGATCAATAAAGGATTATCTGATATACCTTTAATAATCAGTAAAATAAACTAACTGTGTTTTTGAGGTTGTGGTGATGTACTCTAAAAATAACAACAAACCCTTTGAAACATTTCAAACACGAGACGAAACCTGTGATCAAAGCGAGCGTGTCATCGCAGCGCAGTAATCGTTTGATCACGATGATCTCGTTCGTCATGATCGTGGGAAGACAAAAATTGTAATTGAAATTCAAAGTCGATTAATTTCCCAGCCCAATAAAAATGTGAGTTCAAACATTAGTCTGATAAAAAGTTATTTTTTAAGATAAAGAGTTCATATCTAAGATAAGTGCACTCAAATGGACCTGAAATAATAACGGGTCATAATTTGAATCTAAAAAAGAGGATTTCTTTTTAAGTAATGAGAATCTGTATCGATTATTGGGCTGCGGATCTTCACCCGTCTCATGATATGACTCGATATCACGATGTTTTACATCCTCACATTTCTGTATCTCTGCACACGACTTCTTCTTCATCACTGAAGACGAGCAGTCAGATAAATATGAACTCCCTTTTTTAATATTTAGAAATCAATGTCAACATAAATATCTTAACATTGTTAGCGTGCAGAAACAGAGAAAGGTCCGCACACTGTGCAGCTCCCAATGAGAAGATCCTTGTGATCGAGACGTTGCCCTCAATAAAGCTGCTGCAGGTTAGACTTTGTCCTGCACCTGTGTGCAGTATGCTTGCATGTGCTCACACTAGTCTTTTTCTTTTTAACTGTTAATCAAAATAAAGAAATGGTAGACTTCCAGCAGCGGCCGGAAAATGGACAAGCAACGTCAATACCCAACAATCGATTATGTTCCGTCACCTCATCGATGAATCGTCTCGTTTGGATTGTGATGCATCGTAGAAACGAGTAATTTCAACCCTGGCTTCAAAACTGGAGCCAGTAGGACTTTGTGTTTGACCTGTTTGCTTTTAGATGATCTTCATATGGTCTTCAACATGTCACGTGCATGTCTCACAGATGTGTTGTTGTCAGGCAGTCTGCATGTTTTCATGGACTGAATATTTCGTTCAGAGGTGTTTATGATATTTACAGTTCTGTTTGTTTCTCTGCAGATAATGAGACTGCAGTATACACACTGATGCCAATGGTGATGGCTGACCAGCACAGGTGAGCATCAAACCACACAACAACAACAACAACAACAACACAGGTGGCACATTTGAAGTTCTGTGATGAGGCAGAATGCAGGAAGTGTTTAATCCAACACAAACATGTCTCATCACGGGTCCACGTGTCTGTGCTGCAGAAGAGTTTGTGTTTGTGTTGTTTTGTGCGTGTTGTTGTCTTCACTACAAACCGTTGATTTTTCCAACCCTGTCTCTGTTAAAGGTCGGTTTCAGAGCTTCTGCTCAACTCCAAGTTTGATGTGAACTACGCCTTCGGTCGGGTCAAGAGAAGTCTGCTGCACATCGCTGCTAAGTAAGTAAACAAAGGTGGTGTCTTTTGGACTTATGTGAACACAGCCATCGCACTCTGATGCGGAACAAAACAATCGAGCCGAGATACCTGATAGGGGTGGTGTCCGCTCACTTCCAGACGAACCCTGGAGCGATGACTGTTCATTGTGAGTCTGGTTCTGCACGAGGTGTCTGCCTCTTAAAGGAAGTTTTTCCTCTCCACTGTTACTTTGCTAAAGGGTCCTTAGTGCTCATGAGGGATTAATGTTGGGTCCTTGTAGATAATATCACATTAGGTGTTTTCAGACCAAACAGCTCTGGGGACTTTTTGAACTATCCACTAGGGAGTTCCCTGAGAACTTCACACCATGGGACTTCTCTTCTGTCTGCATTGGTACCACCATGGTGCTGGGAGAGTCCCTACTCTGAAGCAGGAGCTAAAAAGGTTCCTCTAAACGGGGTTCTAGGAACTAAGATTGTTCATAGTCCCTGTGGTGCGGAATCAAGCAGCAGCAGAAGCAGTATTATCAGTAGTAATATGTAGTGATGGGCAATTTTGGTTACAACTGATAATCATGTGTGTCTCTTTAAATGCGATGAGCCCCCCCTGAGTTTTTCCGGTAGACATCACTCCTTCGCTAGTGAGAATAAAAATGGCGGACCTGCGCAAAAGTTTTGCTCTATGCTGGGGGTGGAGTCCATGGGTGGAGATACCAGGGGAGGGGAGGGAAAATCTTTCTTCTGATTGGTCAGCTCTCTAGGAGCCTTCTTAGGCAGCAGAACGCTGCAGGGCTGCCAGGGGAGGGGCTGCTCTCCAGTGCTGGGAGAAGAGAGCCTATGTAAGAGGTTTCAGCGGCTCACGTAGAGGCTTGAAGCCGTCTCGTGAAATTCTTGGTTTCATATCGGGGAACTATTGTGTGATTTGCAGGACAAGCAGTTTAGCGCCCTCTACAGACTCATCCTGGGATTACAACAACATACATTTACCTCATGATCTGAAACTTTACCCATGTTTAGTTTGGACAGCCAGCATTGTAACACTATATGTGAGTTTTAAAATGAGGATCAGCAGAACAGGTCGACTTTAAAAATAATCTTTCCATTATATCATAAATTGAACTTAACTGATAAATCAGATACATTGTCCCGCTGTAGTTAGCCTGATGCTAAATGAAAGTGAAATGAAGCAGCACTCATATTCAGTGGATTTCGTTGACATGCATCTCCTGTTTTCTGTGTTCTCTCTCTGCACAGCTGTGGATCGGTGGAGTGTCTGGTTCTCCTGCTGAAGAGAGGAGCTAACCCAAACTATCAGGACATCTCAGGCTGCACCCCTCTGCACCTCGCTGCCAGGAACGGGTATGAGCCTCACACTCACTCTGCGTACATGTAGATGAGGTGTTTACTTTGTGTTCAAGCTGTGGGCAGGATGGATACATACCAAGCTTTTACTTTTATCTGCTAATTTAATCATTACCTTTGTGTTTCTCCCGCCGAGAAGCTTTCACTGTATGGAAACGAAACACAAGTTCACTTACAGATGTGCACTGCAGGAGTGCTTGAGGTCACAACAAACTTGTTAAATGCATTTTCCTTCCTGAGAGGAAATTAAAGGAAGGAAAGACGAGTTTAAAACAGCATGTTAACTTCTGTGTTCACTACAAGAGACGAACACAAGACGAATTTAAAGAGGAATTCTGGTATTATAAAATCCACTAAAAGTTCTTGTTTGTGTCCCGGACATGCTCAGATTGTTCTTCTAAGGGCGCACTCACACTAGTAAAGTTGTCCCATCCCGTGCTTAGGCACGATATTCCCCCCTCCCTATTCCCCTGCTGGCCTGCTCTCACACTGCTCCAGGACTAACCGGGCCTGAGCACGAGTACCGCTTGTTCATAATGTCGTAATACAACACATGCATGGCTTAACGTGATCATGAAGAATAAAAAAAAATAAAAGGGACATGCGGTCGAGTACGAGTCCGCACAACGGATAACAACACAGAGAACATGAGAGCTACTTTACTGACTTTGTGTCTTATTGTGTCAGATACAGTCAGAACACTCCGGGATTTCTCCATAATGAAGGCTGTCCACGTTGTGTACCCGTGATTGTGCTCGTGCATGAACTGTACCGTGCCGAAGCACACCTCTTCCAACCGTGCCAGGGCAAAGGAAGTGTACCGTGCTTGAGCATGGATCAGAGCGCTCACACTAGTCAAACGACCTGGACTTTAGGGGTGAAGCGTGCTTGGGTACGGTACAGATTGCCTAGTGTAAGTGCGCCCTAAGTGTCTGACGGTCGGTGAGAGAGAGAAACCAAAGACTTCCTCAGCATGAGCTGCCCAGCGTGTGTGTGTGTGTGTGTGTGTTTCTGTGTGTGTGTGTGTTTGTGTGCCAACCCCTCCTTTACCTCCTCCTCTCCATCCTCCTCCTCCTCCCTGAGCGGAGGTTACACTCAGGTATGCAGAGGGAGGAGGGAGAACCAGGGAGAGAGACATCAGTGATAACTTGTAGCCCATTATAACTTTGGCAGCGATCCTAATACTGAACACTTTGTTCCATCAGACAGAAGAAGTGCATGGGCAGACTGCTGGAATATAACGCTGACGTCAACATCTGCAACAACGAGGGTCTGACGGCTGTGAGTTTACTGTAATCCTCTGACTGTATTTTATATCTTTAAATAATTAATAGAATGATAGTTTTCAATACACTGAACGTCCCCGTGAACCCGTGCTGCAGATCCACTGGCTGGCGGTGAACGGACGGACGGAGCTCCTCCATGATCTGGTCCAGCACGTGACCAACGTGGACGTGGAGGACGCCATGGGACAGACGGCTCTGCATGTCGCCTGTCAGAACGGACACAAAACAGTGAGACTATTTATAATAATGTTCTTTATTAGTAAAGCACCTTTCATATGGAGGAAGCAGGAAGTAGCATGGAACGAATCACTCACAGGAAACAAGACTTTCAACGAGGAGAGAGAGCAAAATAATGAAAAGACGGAGAGGACAACCTTTTCTGTATTTAAAATAATTAGTCTGATAACAGGATGGAACAACCTTTATGTATAATGATTATCAGAGTCATGCTTTGAATAAGATTTCCTCTTGTAGACGTCTGAAGGGTCTCTGTATATCTTTAAATAATCGTCCTCAGTGGTCTGAAATGCCGTGTGTCAGTGAAATATAAGTGACGTGAGTGTGTTTTCATCTCTGCTCAGACGGTGTTGTGTCTGCTGGACAGTGGAGCTGACATCAACCGGCCAAACGTCTCTGGAGCCACGCCCCTTTACTTTGCCTGCAGGTGATGTCATCATTACAGAGTCACTGTTGTTTTGTGGTCTCACATCATCACATACCAACTTCGATGATGGATTTTCATTTTTACTGTCTGACAACATTTCACATGATGCTTACAGAGATAGAACATTTTTTAAAAGATGACTTTTTAATTGGATGAAAAACCGAAGAGAGACAGGAAATGTGGGGAACAGAGGAAGGAGATGACATGACTGAAATACTCGCAGGTCGGAGACGAACAGGCGACGAATGCTTTGCCTCAGTAGCTCCATTCAGACTGCTGTTTTAAGCCGTGATTTTTAAGCCCTTGTGACGTTGAATGTGGCGGAGGCGTAACGGGGGGGCAAAGTGATCCCACCTCTGTATCTTGTTTGGAGGTAGTAACAGAGACGTTGCAGAGGCGTGACTGTTTAAGCGTAGCCAGAGTGGGAGCTCAGCGCTGTGTGTGTGCATGTCTTGACTGTGTGTGTATGTGGAGCTGTGCCGTGCTTCCACAACGCCGAAACGCAATGAATTCACTGACTGGGACACCAATATTACACCGCCGCAGAATCAATACGAATGATGTGATGACAGCTGAGCTTAGTAACGACATTCTTACAAGAAAAGCGGTCTGAAACAGGCTAATGACTGAGCTACACCAGCACACAGATTTACTTTCTGTTAATGAATAAAATGCTCAAATTCAGCATGGAACAGCCGTTACATCGATCTCTTCAAAACCTGATTGAACATGCAAGCTGCTTGTACGTTATCTTTTACATGTTTTTAGTTAATTTCTGTTTTTGTGTGTTTTTCCAACATTGTGTCGACGCAGAACTAAACATTTAAAACAACAAAGTCACTCAACGTCATCAAACCCACAGATGAAGCGTGCACGAGGCAAGCAGCTGGCGTGTTCTATGAAGTCACATTCATGTTTTTTATCAATGGTGCCTTTGAAGAGAGTGATGTAACAGCTGTTTCTGGTTAAAAGATCATCTTCCTCTTCAACAGAAAGGTCTCTCTCTCTCTGTTGGGATCCTTTCTGTAAAGTTGTCAGACACTTAGAAAAAACAACAACTTGATCTTTCAAGAAATATGTTGCAGCCAGTGTTGGGTAACCCTACTTTTAAAAGTAACTCATCACTTTACTAGATTACTGCCATTAAAAAGAACCTTGTTAGGGTTACTGCACAACATGCTGAGAAAAGTAACGCTTCACAGAAGGACTGAGCAATAAATCAAGTTCATCCATTCATTTGTGGTTAAGGACGATTTGCAAAAAAAGACAAACTTGATTTCCTCTTTAACTTCCTCTGTTGGGGGCGCTGTTGGCCAAGTGGTTAGTGTGTGCGCCCCATGTACAGAGGCTGTAGTCCTTGAAGCGGGCGGCCGGCGTTCAAATCCAACCTGTGGCTCCTTTCCCGCATGTCATTCCCCACTTTCTCTCTCTCCCTGATTTCCGACTCTATCCCCTGTCCTATTTGTAAAATAAAGGTACGAAAAGCCCCAAAATAAATCTTAAAAAAAATACGCCCTCTGTCGCTCCTCGTGGGCTCCCGTAGTTCACATCCTCCCCCCTCGTTTACTTCCTTCAGAGACAAACAACGACCACACGGCTGCCAGCATTAATGCTTAAAAAAAGCATATAAATATATTCAATATATTCAAAGTTACAAAGTCACAGATATCCTGATAAAGCCTTTATTTGACGTTTATTAGTTTATCACTTCAGCTACATTAAACTGGTGTCGTGTTTTTCTGCAGTCATGGTCAAAGAGACACGGCTCAGATTCTGCTCTCTCGAGGAGCCAAATACCTCGCCGACAAGAACGGCATCACTCCTCTGGATCTGTGTGTGCAGGTGAGCCTTCACTACCTCGTTACCATAGAGACACATTTATGTTGATCACATGTGTTTTACCGTGTGTGTGTGTGTGTGTGTGTGTGTGTGAGTATTCAGGGAGGATATGGGGAGACCTGTGAGATCCTGATCCAGCATCACGGCAGACTGTTCCAGAGCCTGATCCAGATGACACAGAACGATGAAATCAAAGAGAACATGGTATGACCCAGCTCTTAAACTAGAGAAGCACCGGTCCACTTTTTTTTTTTTCAGCTCCGATCCGATACACACGTGCCGATACAGAACCCGATCCTTTTTTAATCATATTTATAGTGTTATTGATGTTTGTTGGTATTTGGTGTGAGGCAACACAAAGCTGTAGTAAGTATGCAGTGCATTGTGCAGACTTCACATACAAACAGGAAGCAGCAACAACAACATCTGCGAGGTTTTAAAATTTCATCTTTTAACCTGAAGTGTCAGAATTTGATCTTATAGACGGAGCTGTTCCTTCTCATCTGAACGTCGTCATGGAGACGATTTTTGAGCACTTCTTACAGTTCAGTCAGAACGTCTTCAAAGCGAAACTTTGCGAGCTGAGAATGTTTAAAGCGTCCAACGGATCGGTGGCGTCTGTCTGATATGTAAATTACGTGAATATTTGACCAGATATCGATATTAGATCGGATCTGTCCCGTCTCTATCTCTAACATCTATAAACAAAACGATCACTTCTGAGGACGCCTTTGTCATTTTATACTTACATTAAATATTTATCAGCATTGTCCGAGCATTTCTTAGTCCAGACTTTGACGCTCGTGTGTTTTTATCTGGAAGTGAAACAGATTGATATTAATACTGACGCCTCTTTATGAGCGACATAAACAAACAAGACACTCAGAGAGAAGATTCTTTCTTTGGTTATTTTTGAATCTGTAGTTATTTTATTCATCTGACATGTTTGACGTGGGGTCAGATGAAGTGATCAACAGCACGCTGCAGAAACAACATTTCAGCTTTTCCACGGCTGAGATGAATTGTGAGCAGACGAGAGTCTTATTTATTAGAAAACACGCGTATGGTCTTTGAAAATGACGCAATCTAAGTTATTGAAATGGTCGATTGTCAATCAATCAATCTTTATTTGTATAGCGCAAATTCATCACAAATGTTATCTGAGGGCGCTTTACAAAGAGCAGGTAAAAGACCGTACTCTTTGTTAAGAAACATGGGATCGGGGGAGATGGGACAATATGCAGGAAGGATTTCTCCTTTGTGTTCCTCGCGTTCCTGCAGTCCACACTTCTTTGCCGCTGAGGTGGAGGCCGCAGCAGGCCGGAGGTGGTTGCGGGGACGACACAGTCCGATGGTGGTGGCTGGGCGTCACTTCCTGTCAGCACCTCTGGTCACTTCCTGTCAGCACCTGTGTGTCTGATCAGACTTAAAGCTGTTCGTTTGCACTTCCTGACGTTGTTTCCTCCTCTCTAGATCCTCGCTTGTGTTGTTCTTACTCTCTGATGTTCATCCCTTTGGATAAAAGCTTCTGCTAAATGAATTATAGAATTGTACAAACAGACAGAGCAGAGAAGGAGACGCTGTGTAAGTTGTACAAAAGCATTGGCAACGTCTCGATACTGAAAACAAATGGTGTGTGTGTGTGTGTGTGTGTGTGTGTGTGTGTGTGTGTGTGTGTGTGTGTGTGTGTGTGTGTGTGTGTGTGTGTGTGTGTGTGTGTGTGTGTGTGTGTGTGTGTGTGTGTGTGTGTGTGTGTGTGTGTGTGTGTGTGTGTGTGTGTGTGTGTGTGTGTGTGTGTGTGTGTGTGTGTGTGTGTGTGTGTGTGTGTGTGTGTGTGTGTGTGTGTGTTTGTGTGTGTAGCTCAGGCAGGTTTTCGAGCATGTGTCTCAGCAGAGCGACAGTCACTATCAGAGGATCCTGACCAGTCTCGCTGAAGTTGCCACGACCAACGGACACAAACTGCTCAGGTAGGAGTTCATGTTTCTTCTTTATTAAATGATTTAGCCTGAAGGAAGCTGACTACAGCAGCTCACAGGAATGATCACCCCACTGTCACCTCTGACCTCTGTCCCTGAAATCTGTACTTTGATGTTGTTGCATTAAGCGCTGAATATTAAAGATTGAACTCAGAGTCTCTTCCGTGTCCCTCCTCAGCCTGTCCAGCAGTTTTGAAGCACAGATGAAGAGTCTGCTGAGAATTGTTCGTATTTTCTGCCACGTGTTTCGTCTGGGGCCGTCATCCCCGAGCAACGGCAACGACATGGGCTACAACGGCAACAAGACGCCACGCAGCCAGGTCTTTAAGGTCAGTATGTCGAGCGTGATAACATCTGAAGGCGTTTTATGAAACTCTGAGGACACTGCTTTAGAGGGAGGGAGGGATGTTTTTGTGCTAATTGTGAGCTTATCATACAAACCCAAAATTCATTTCTCAACTCAAAACCAACTCATGTAGCAAACTTTGACTTGATCTTTATTTTAGGAAAATTGACATGAGGAACACGCAATCTTATCGTTTTTATAACGACGACCCTCTCAGTGACATCACAGCACTTCTTCCTGTGCAAAGCCATTAAAATCAGCTTATGTCATTAAAACAATTCATCTCCAAACATGAAATCCTGATTATTAATGGTTACTGTGCCGGCGCTTTTCTGCCCGGAAAAAAGAAACAGACCAGAGTGTAGAAACGTAACAGAAGAAATGAACACTCGAGGTGGTTTGAGCTCTGCACACTTTGGTAGGTTTGAGAAATTATTATTTACATGGACAGTTCAAAGGCCTTCTTATAGTTTCATGTGCAATCAAAGTAGAGCCCTGCTGTATATTTGCACTTTAAATTGAGCTACGGGGAACTACGTCAAAGCCACACGCCTTCAGTCTGAGTGATATTACCTGAAATAAACAGTAAACAAAGTTTTATGAAGACGTTTTAAACGGAGTTATCTGCTTCTGTGAATGAGCTCTTCATTCATATTTGTGCTTATTGTGATGTAATTTCATGCAGAATCATCCCAACTATCATTCATTCATACAACCTAAAGGTTAGGTTTGCTCTGCAGGTTATGATTTAGTTATTCAAGTTTTATTTTTAGATTATTTTTTAAACTTTTGAAAAGGATTATGCAAACAGATTCATTTCTGCGGCCTCAGACACCAGTGCAGTTCTGTCGTGTTTTGTAAAGCACGTAACGCAATGTAACATAACGTGACGTAGCGTAGCATAGCATAGCGTAACGAAGTCATCGGAGAGATAAAGTCAGAACAGACGCCTTAGCTTCCTGTTGCTAAAACACTTACGGTTCTTCTAACTAATATACACTTTAAATGAAGGTCACAATATTCACCATTAACAAGTTGCATGTTAGCATGCTAACTAGTAGCATACTGGCTGCTTATTAAACGCTCATTAGTACCTTATTCTACATCACCATAGTCTAAACTTATTGGTCTTTAACTAAATGAATTCAGAGTTTGCTTATTGATAGTGAGTTAGGAAGTTGTTAACATGCTTTGCTAAATTTGGCCTTCATAAAGTAGAAGCATTAATCCGCTAATCTGCTGACCTTTAGATGACACCTCATAGCAGCCAATAAGAGCCTTTGTTGAAAGGAGGTGCCTCCCCTTGTCCTGACGGCCAATTGCACACGACTGTACCGATGACTGACATTTCTTGTAGCCAATGAAATTCTCTAAACATGGCTCTGCTTCGTCTATCAATAGTTCGGGGTGATTTCTTCCTGCACACATTAAGGAGATTGATTTAAAGTACGAGTGATTTTCAGAGCTGCATTAAAAGTATTATTAAGTGATATTTAAACCAAGATAGGCTCTGATGCACTCATTATTTGGAGAAAACAGACAAATCTATGTAGTTAGCCTAAGCTACTAGAGTTTTCAAAAAGAATTGATGCTTAATCCTGAGATGTTTGATAAGACAAATATGCACATGAAGACATATCAGCATGTATGTACCCTGCAGTGAGATAACACGTTCTGATTCCGTTGGTTACAGATGTGTGTGTCACAGAAGGAGGTTAAGATGGTCCAAAAAGACGACTGTCCCTGGACAGGTTCGGCTGTCCTAGATGTGAGCTTATAGACATTTTTAAGATTTGCAGTGAATCAAAAAACTTCTGTATGTAAAGTGCAGACGGGTGACAAAGTAAAGGAGGACGTCAAATCCAAGTGAGGGGATCTGGAGGCTCTGTTAAGATCTCAACACAGCAGAACACTGATGGGAGAATCTGGAAAAGACGTGTTAGAAAAAGAGAGCACTCTCCACCTCCAACATTAATAAACACCAAATTAAATAAATATGTATTTTCTAGTCATGTGTTGAACCCTCAGCTGAAGTCCAGAGACGAAGAGAATCAATGCTGAGAAACATTGAAGTAGTTGATGCTGTTCTTTCCTTTCATTTGTCACCCGTCTGTTCATGGACATGTTGGGATTTGGGAAATATGATCTCTGGAGCCCCTCTGCAATCTGTCCTTTACGTTTGTTTTAACCTCTTTGAAATAATCAATACTGGGGCGCTTCAGTTGGACGGTTAGGGTTTCTGGATCTAAAACGTTCTTCTGAAATGTTACCTACTGTTGCAGCAAAGATAACATTTTTAAAGATGTCGTTATTTTTGGCAGTCATACGACAGCAAGTTGCTCCTTTTGTCGAACAACAGCACAAAACCAAAAGATAATTCTTTGGTTGAGATGATCTGGAGAAAGGTTTTCAGAATGTATTTCATTATTACCCAAACCTTGATGGAGTCTGAATCCTTTTGGTTTTGGGATTGTTTGTTTTAACACAAATCTGTGTCCCTAGTCTGTCTACAAACCCCCCAATGATGAGAAAAGTCCGTCCTCTCCATCTTTTGCCTGCTCCACTTTTCAGAAAATGTGTGCTCAAACAGGCCGTTTGGAGATTTTCCCTTCATGACATCACAAAGGGCAGTAACCCCTCCCCCAGGTGGGTGACACTCCCACAGCTAGGTGTTTGTTCTGCCTTCTAAGTCTGCCTTCTCACCGTAAACAATAGGGCATGGAGCGAGAAAGCCCGAGCCACCCAAGCCCTTCCAGAGAGGGGCGTGGTCAGACACAGCTCATTTACATTTAAAGCTACAGACACAGAAACAGCCTGTTCTGAGCAGGGCTGAAATAGAGGGGTTTATAGGCATGATCAAATACAGGATCAGAGTGGATTTAGAACAAGAAACTTCACACACATGTTTTGGGGAGCTCTGAGGCTTATTTAAACTGGTTGAAGAGGAGGAGAATATGTGAATAATACGTTTTAGTAACGAGTTCCCTTTTCCGTAGTTGATTTAATGACATAACCTTCGATCAACCGGAAATTCATTATTCCATTATAATTAAAAGCAGATTTCTATTCAAACAGGAAGTAAGACCCTCAGTCTAAAGACAGTATCAAAGTAAAAAATAAAAGCCCATCAAAAACTGTTTTTAAATGCAACATAATGGAGTTTCACACATGCTGTTCCGATTAATAGCGATTAACTATCAAAATTCAGTGATTCAATGTGATTTAAAAAAACAAATCGTTTGACAGCCCTACTTAAAATTTATTCTGAAACATTCAATTATTAAGATTGTACAAAAGGAATAAATTAAATACGTCACGATTGATGTAACTGACACGTGAGATATGATTTTAAATCACTTCTTAAAACACTTTTAAAGACTCGCTTCGATGCGACGTCGTAATTTCCCGTTATTTTCTCTCGACTTTTCAGCCCTTCTGATTTCTTTTTATTCTCCTAACAGCTTTATTCCCTCACATCCTTCATTTTCTTCCACTGCTCTTTGGGCTTTTATTTTCATATCTCTGTTTTTAATGTTTTTATTGTTTTAACTTCCTGTCACTGCTTCTATTGTTTGTGTTCATTTTATGTTTTTACAGCTTATTCTCCATTTAATGTTTAATTTGTCTATTATCTTATTTTATAGCTTTTGCCCTCCTATCATGTTTTTCATCTCCTCTTATTGTTTAACTTCCTGTTGTTTCTATCTCTTTTAATTGCTTACATCTTCTTACACCTTTGGTCCTCTTGGTCTTAAAGTCTGTAGCTTGCTTTCTGCATTGCTCTGATGATGTTTGGGTTTTTATGTTGGTCGGGTCTTGGTCCTGGTTCTTTAGCGGTAAGAGTTTTTGTTGTGGTTTGGGTTCTTTTGAGTTTTTATGTTTGATTCTTGTGTTCGTCTCTGTGTGTCAAAGCACTTTGTTAACCCCTTTTTGTGCTGAACAAATAAATGTATTATTAATATGTTTAAATTATTATTATAAAACTTTGATTCAAACAACAGGATATGATTCTATACAACAAGATGCAATCCTTCACAATTCGATCTGATACGACACAATACAATTCTATATGATACGATACAGTATGATACGGTACGGCATGGTACAGTACGTCACAATACGGTATGATGGGGTACGACATGACACAACATGATACGATACAATAGGATACACTACTATACGAATGCTGTGATACGATACAGAACAACATGATACCATATTGTACAATGGGGTACGCTACCACACAACACAATACAGTACAAATACGACATGATATGATACAAAACGCTTTGATACGATACGTTACGATACGATATGGTACGATGGGGTACGATACGGCACAGCATTATACGGTATGATATGGTAGGATACTACACAACACGTTACGTTACGATGGGGTACGATACGTTACGATACGGTATGATATGGTACGATGGGGTACGATACGGCACAACACGATACAACACGATATGGTACGATACGTTACGATATGATACGACACAACAAGATACATTACGATGGGGTACGTTACGATATGGTACGATGGGGTACGATACAGTACGATGGGGTACGATACGACACAACACATTACGATATGATATGGTACGATACGACACGACGCGTAACGTTACGATATGGTACGATAGGTTACGATATGGTATGATACGACACGATATGTTACATTATGATATGATATGACACGATATGGTACGATACGAAACAATATGGTATGATATGGTATGATATGACACAACACGATACGTTACGATGGGGTACGATACGACTCGATATGGTACGATACGACACAACAGGACACGGTACACTATGGTACTGTATATACAACATGATACAGTAAAATAAGACAAATTATGATACAATACTTATACAAGATGATACGACACAATAGGATATGATACAATTTACACCTAACAGGATATGATTCTAAACATTGAAGAAAATATACGATATGATACCGTGTTATTTGCAACAACATTTTTACATATGGATTGTCACAGCAAAGGAATGTAAACGTTGCACAAATACGAGCGTCTCCTCCGTATTTTTTTAAATTATAATCAAACGTGAGCAAACAAGCACATAGTCATCACAACCACAGATTACACATGTTCATACTCAGTGCAATCTGACTGAAGCCTAGTATAGGTAAAGATAGTATTCCTGAATTTGACCTTTTGTTGAATTCTTCACTTTGTTTTTACGGTTTTTATTTGGAAATGGTCTAAACTGGATTAAAAAGAAAAAATGTGCTTAAGCATAAAATGGAGCCATGTTTTACCTGTCACTTCTCTCTTGTTAAGCCTCTCTCTCTCCGTTTTTGTTTTGAATTCTACCCTTCCTCTCACCCCCTCTCCGTCTCTCTGCAGCCGCTGGAGCTGCTGTGGCACTCCCTGGACGAGTGGCTGGTGCTCATCTCCACAGAGCTGGACAGGAACAGGAAGAACCCGTCCTCCTCCTCCTCCAGCAGCGAGATCGCCTCTCTGCTTCTCAAACAGCGGGAGGCCGACCCCTCGGCCTCGACACCAAAGCTCCCATCCATGCTGGACCCTCAGATCGTCATGGAAACAGAGGTGTACCCCGACGGGGAGGACGTGATCTCCATGACAGCCAATCGTCTCAGTGCGGTGATCCAGGCCTTCTACATGTGCTGCTCCTGTCAGATGCCACAAGGGTCAGATCTCATACATTAAAATATAATCAAACAAAGAAAGTAATCAACGACCTGTGCTGCATTATATACAGAGGAGAAAAGGGCTCTCACTGTACCAGAATGTTTAACTGTATTAATACCTGTTTGGGTACCACGGCAACAAAAATAGAAGTCCTTGGCAACCAATATTGGGTGTTTTCTTGTTTTCATTTTTATTTTGAAGGTTTATTTTGGGGCTTTATTAGGGAGACAGGACAGTGGATAGAGTCAGAAATCAGGTAGAGAAAGGAGCCGCAGGTCGGATTCGAACCCCGGCCGCCCGGGTGGAGCACTACAGCCTCCGTACATGGGGTGGGTAAAAAAAAAAAAAAAGGTTTGGGGGGTAAATGATGTGTTTGGCTGGTGGATTTTTTCCTCCACCTGCAGCCTTGGCCAGTGAGTCAAAAAGTAAATTTTGGACCTTGCATTCAGGGCTTATCCAGACCCAGCAGCATTTTAAAAATAGGGCTCAGATTGTAAAACAGGAAATGATGTAATGACTGCAGTGTAGACAGTAGACATAAGAACATAGACTGTGAAAAGCTAAACAGAGAGATCTGGGGGAAATACTAGTTCATCATACCCACGGTATCTTTCATTTATCTGACAAACGAGCTCACACTTATCAGTCACATGAAGCTGGTTATCCTGGTGAGGAGTGAACCACCAGAGTTAACCGTGAACTTACCTCCATACCCGACCATCCTGACTTCATAGTGACCCCCCAGCTTGCAGTCATGTGCATGTCACTGTTAATCAGCAACCGTGTTGACTGACGATGTGTTTTCTGTTAAACCTACTCGATGGGAAGAAACTGAATCCTGTGTTGACTGAGACTTCCACTCTTTGATCAGCTGAGGCTGGTGTTTCCTCAAGAGGAGGGACAATTAGAGATAGAAACCTTCTTTATAGTTTCTCTACATCGATGTGTTGCATAAATAATATCACTTTTTCCTCAGTCTTTCTGTCTTTCCAGGTGTTGATATAGCTCCCACTATGAGCCTCATCTTCCTCCTATGTTTATGTCTTTGTTGAAAACCTCTTCAGGTCCATAATGATTCACGTTTAGATCATTGGAACAGAGACCTGTCATTGACCTTGTGACACTTCCTGTTTAGTTGATCGTATCCTCTGTTTCAGCGCTCAGGGTCAGTGATATATTTGATTTAGTTTCAACAAGGTTTTGGCGGAGAGGTTCAGCTTCTTCAGATTGAAAGGAACGATTGAAGAAGCAAAGGTGTTGTCACTGTTGTCCGTCTCTTCTCCTTCTCACTCGATCTTCCTCTCTCTCCCCTCAGAATGACGTCCCCTCGTTTCATCGAGTTTGTCTGCAATCACGACGAGGTGCTGAAGTGTTTTGTAACAAGGTGAGTCAGCGTGGCTCGGCGCCATCCTTCAGCCTCCTCACACAGAGCCCCAGAGACGGACTATTGATCCACAAACTTCCCTCCACTTAGTTTGTTTCCACTTCTGTCTCTTTGTTCTCTCCCTTCCACCTGTCTAGTTTCTCTTTTTACCTCTCTGCCTCCTCCATTTCAGGAATCCAAAGATCATCTTTAACCACTTCCACTTCCTGCTGGAGTGTCCTGAGCTGATGTCTCGCTTCATGCATATCATAAAGGGACAGGTAAGACATGAGGAATTATTTAATTAAATGGGTCCAGGGACTTAATATGGAAGCACCTGATGGAAACTAAATCGAGCATGTGGTTGGTTCAGTAACTTCTTTGAAAACCAGCTTCTGATCGTTGTTCCCGTCCAACTTTGTGACCCTGATGAAGGCCACGAGCCGAAACGCGTCGGTCTAAATTGTGAAAGAAGTTGATCTTCTTACTATAAGTGTTGCTGGAGCATTTTGACCTCTTCTAACCCGTCCAACTTTGTGAAAGCAATATTTCAGGAACGCCATGAGAAAATAATTTTACATTTTGCACAATCATGCGTTCTGACTCAAGGATGAACTGATTAGAAAGTCATGGCTGAAGACCAAAGTTTACCAAAACTTCATGTCCCTTTCCAGTTCAGTAAATGTAATATCTGCGCAAAATCAAAACTGTTTCAGTCTGAGAGAACAAAGCCGTCTGTGATTGATTAGTGGACAATCTCTGTCCCCTGGTTTGATTTTGGGGTCATGTATGCAGTCAGATAATACAGTCAAGTGCTCAAAACGGTTGATTCCTTGATACTTTTTGATACCACGTGTTTTCAAATAAGACAGTTTCTACAATCAAAGATTCCCCAAGCCTCTCTTGCTCCCTCACCTCAGTCTGCACCATTGATCCTTTCAAATCCTAATATTCAACTCTATAAGTCTAATTGATGGACCCTTCAGTGCGGCTAGTCGACCTAAATGATTATGCCACAGATGGACAGAGGGGGGGCTTCCATTCTGTGATGATTAACTTGCCCCCTGCATCAGCGCAGTCTGCAAACTTCAGTCATCTTTCAACCCAAAGCTCATGGGAGTGAAAGAGAGAGAGCGCCGACTAACTTGCACAAATACGTTGCCAACAATTATGTGCAATTTAGACAGTGTGCAGGATTCTGCCTGCAACTTGTGGTAAATAAAAACAAGAATATATCGGGTACCCAGGGTTTCTATTTTCCTTCAAACCAAGAACTGACATCGTTGATTTTTACTGGAATCGTATTAAAGTTGAATATTTTGGTATCACGACAGCTCTATCCAGAACACAGTCACACTGAGACTCTGTGGGAAACACATGCATGAAAACTGAAACCGATCTTTTGGCTGAGCAATAAATAAAATATAAAATAAGGTGATCATTCTAGTTAAATATTCTCATTCTTTTCTTTCCCATCCAAGCGTATCAGGGGTCAGTACCTGCATATTTTAGCTCCCAAAGTGAAAACAACACCGCTGGTTTGTTCTCTCTCTTATGCAAACTGCAATCCTCCTCCTGAAGTATCTACCTGCGTCCTCGTCCTCTGCTCTGACGGCTTCTTTAGAGTCGTCTGTGTTTCTTTATGTTTGTGTCTTTGGGGACTTTATCGAAACGACTTTGAAAGTCCTCCGTCTTCTCTTCGGGATCATTTAACAGTGTTACAACCACGGCGATAACACTTGTCTTAAGTTTCATTTACAAGGCTTCATAAATTTTAAGTGCAGCTCCGCGTTGTGTGCCGTTCTCTCACTCTTCAGTCTTCATATTCGAGCTGCAGCGTTCGAGCCTCGTTACCCGTGGATTATGGCTCGCCTGGGAGAAGGCCCTTGTTTTAATTACAGACTTTAACCTGTGAATTTGATTCCTTCTGCTGATTCGTCTCTCTGTACGCCCGCAGCCCCGGGGGAGGGGAAGCGGTTCTCTCTCTTCCACGTTCATCCTTCACTCTACCTCCAACGCGCGCAGAACAAAGGCATATATTATGCAAATAGACCCCAGCCTCAGCTCGGTGTTACAGACGAGGGATTCTGCTCTGAAAGCTTTCCAAGCCGTCTGTTGAAACTGAAAAAACTCACAGTGTGAGCAGTTGAAAGCACAGCGAAGTGGTAATTAGTCGAGGAAAGTGCTGTGCAGTGTGGGATGAAGTCTTGTTTTTACCTCCTCAGCCCTTCAAGGATCGCTGTGAGTGGTTCTACGAGCATCTGCTGGCCGGCCAGCCCGACTCCGACATGGTTCACCGTCCGGTCAATGAGAACGACATCCTGCTCATCCACAGAGGTATAACATGTCAGCACCATAACACGCTCGCACAGCTCATGTGTGGAGAGAACATCATGTCAGAGTCCAGTCATACATGTACGTTACAGCCAGATGTTGTAATGCTAAAAATACCCTCCCTGAAAGTTTATTGGAAATCCAAGCTGCTTCTTAGAGAGTGGAGTGAAAATCAAGTATTTTTAAACCTTAAGCAGTAGCTCAGACTGTAGGGAGTTGGGTTGGGAGCCAGAGGGTTGCCGGCTCAAGCCTCAATAGACCAAGTCTGAAATTGGTCTGGTAGCTGGAGAGGTGCCGGGTCACCTCCTGAGCACTGTTAGGCGCCCTTGAGCAAGGCACCGAACCCTCAACAGCCTTTAGTGTGCAGACCCCTCACACTGACATCTCTCCATTAGTGCATGTCCTCTGGATCCTGTTTGTGCACGTGTGTGCTTTACTAATGGTTTGTCTCCTGTTTCACTTACAGACTCCATCTTCAGTAGCAGCTGTGAGATGGTTTCAAAGTCCACCAACGAGAAGCTCAAACAGGGCATCGCTGTCCGATTCCACGGAGAGGAGGGGATGGTGGGTGTTTCTGCTTTCTGTGGCTCTGCGTCATTAAATGATGCTTCTTCAGTGTCATTGTTAATCGTCAGCTGTGATCATGTTGTTGTTTTGTGTTTCAGGGTCAAGGTGTGGTGCGGGAGTGGTTCGACATCCTGTCCAATGAGATCATTAATCCAGACTACGGACTGTTCACGCAGTCAGCTGACGGTACGAGAAGTTCTCCTCAATGTCTGTGTGTGTGTGTATGTATGTGTGTGTGTGTTTTTTCACAAATGCACAAAACATTATTTCACACCCTGACTTTACCCAGACTTTTTCCTCCCAGTCTCTTTGTGAAATTTCCTCGTAAAGTCAGGGTGAGCTGATGTGAGAACCCAGCAGGAAAATTCAGGAAATTCATCACAGGCGATTGGGGAGGGGGAGGGGGAGGGGGAGAAGGCGATGACTTTTATATCTCAGGACCAGAGACAAACTGGTGTGATCTTCATGCTTGTAATGAAGCTGCTGGAATATTGGTGTGTAAATATGTTCAGACTCTCATCAACTGTGTAACATTTGAGGCAGTTTGGATGCTGTGTGTTTGAGTTCTTCCTCTTTCACGAGGAGACTTTGATCCCTCCCTCCGACTCTCTGACCTACAGCCAATCACAATGTGCTACATCATCATACAAACGCAGGCGAAGGACCCCGAGGAGATCTGGTACCTACCTATACCTACATGTGTGAATTAGCATCTCAGGTAGATCTCAGGGGGAGACCGTCCTGAAATGTCTAAAAATCTGACATGTTTAAAAACTGCATGTGTGTGTTTGTGTGATTTATCTACAGGCACCACTTTCCAGCCCAACAGTAACTCGTCAGTGAACCCGGACCACCTGAACTACTTCAATTTTGCGGGTCAGATCCTGGGTCTGGCTCTGTATCACAGACAGCTGGTCAACATCTACTTCACCCGCTCCTTCTACAAACACATATTGGGTAAGAACACACCTGACGGCAGAGGAGGGTTAGAGCAGTGTGTACGTTTCAGCCCACTCTCAGCAGACATCGAGCTTTCTGTCTGACCTGGTATTTCATACTTGAAAGATATAAAATGAATCGTGCTTTGAATTATTGTCCTCGTATTAATTTTTTTAACAGCTCCGTATAAATCAGGGCTGGAGTGGCCCTTGCTCTCAGCTCACATATCCTCCTCTTCTTCAGTGTAAATAAGTCTCAGAGCTCCTCAAAACATGTGTGTGAAGTTTCTTGTTCTAAATCCACTCTGATCCTGTATTTGATCATGCCTATAAACCCCTCTATTTCAGCCCTGCTCAGAACAGGCTGTTTCTGTGTCTGTAGCTTTAAATGTAAATGAGTTGTGTCTGACCACGCCCCTCTCTGGAAGGGCTTGGGTGGCTCGGGCTTTCTTGCTCCATGCCCTATTGTTTACGGTGAGAAGGCAGACTCAGAGGGCAGAACAAACACCTAGCTGTGGGAGTGTCACCCACCTGTTTGAGCACACATTTTCTGAAAAGTGGAGCAGGCAAAAGATGGAGAGGATGGACTTTTCTCATCATTGGGTTTTTTTTAGACAGACTAGGGAGACATATTAGTGTTAGAGGAACATGGTGAAGTGTATCTTGCATCATATGTGACCTTTAAGGAAAAAAACAGGAACAATTTTAGTCACCTCGATTATGCACTAAAAGTGGAGAGTGACCTCAGTCTATATTTGTGCTTTCACTCAGTCTACAATTGTTTTTTCCCTCCACTTGATCTTCCTGTTTTTGTGTCTCTGCAGCTCTGTGATTTCAGTCTGTATTAAGAGTTAAACTTCTTCATATTTGTACAACTTTATAGTTTGTTCCGAGTTTGTAACAGTTTGGGGATGGCAGAAAGTAAAGAAATAGTCCACCACTCACTGAAAAACGACTTAACTGTGCTGCTAACGGCAGGCTCTTCCATGATCCTGATAGGGTATATGAAACTAACTCCTCCCCCTTTATGCGACCACGCTCACACTTGGTTTTTGTGTGTGTGTGTGTGTGTGTGTGGGTTTGTGTGTGTGTGCTCTCCAGGTATCCCAGTGAACTACCAGGACGTGGCGTCCATCGATCCGGAGTACGCCAAGAACCTGCAGTGGATCCTGGACAACGACATCAGTGATCTGGGCCTGGAGCTCACCTTCTCCGTGGAGACGGACGTGTTCGGAGCGATGGAGGAAGTACCGCTCAAACCTGGAGGAACGAGCATCCTGGTTACCCAGGACAACAAGGTGAGTCACTAAAGAACACGGTCAGAGGTGTGACTTGATTTTAATTGCAGGATATCAGAAAATGTTCTTGCTATAATAAAACTTTGCCTTTAATCTAAGCGATATCACAGAGCCTCGATATGATATCATAAACGTCACCATGCCATGGCCTTCAATGTTGAATTTATTCATTTATTTAAACACTTACTGTAGATTTTATCTGTAAAAAGTCAGACGAGAACTTAAAGTTGTCTTTATAGATTAAAGTTTGGAGTATTTTTGTGTCTGAAGGTGTCGTTAATGAGCGGCTGAAGTTCCCCTGCGGTGTTTTTCTCCAGTTTGTCTCCTGTGAGCGATTGATTTTTCTCCTGCAGCCTGGAAGCTCCTAATTAGAGAGCGCAGTACCAAAGCCAGCCTGCAGAGGGCACTGTTATCTAAGGCATACAGAGAGGCAGACTGTGGATGAGCTCTGACTCCTTCTCCTGTTTTATCGTGTGTGTGTGTGTGTGTGTGTCAGGCGGAGTACGTCCAGCTGGTGACGGAGCTGAGGATGACTCGAGCCATCCAGCCTCAGATCAACGCCTTCCTGCAGGGTTTCCACACCTTCATCCCCCCCTCGCTCATCCAGCTGTTCGACGAGTACGAACTGGTGAGACCTCCTCTTCGTCCTCTTACTCCTCTTCTTTACCTCCTCCTTTTTCCCTCTCCCCTACCTCACCCTTTACTTTCTTACCCTCCTCCTACCCCTCTTCTTACTCAACCTTTTCCCCTTCTGTTTCCTCCCCCTTTCTCCTCCTCCTCGTTCTTGTCTTAATCCTCTTCTCATATTCTTGCACCATGTCCTCCTCTTCCTCCTCAGCCACCTTCTCTTCCTCCCTCTCCTCCGCTTACTCTTCGTTCTCCTCGCCTTACTCCCTCTACCTTCTTTTTCTTTCTCCTACTCTTGCTCTTTCTCCTCCTCTACATCTTCTTCCTTCACTTTCTTATTCTCCTCCTCCACTTTCTCTTCTTTTTCCTAATTTTCCTTCATCTCTTCCTTGACCTCTTCCTCCTTCTCCTCATCCTTGCTCTTCTCCTTTTCGTCCTCCTTCTCTGTCTATTCTTCCCACTCTCCCACCTCCTACTTTTCTTTCTCCTACTCTTTCCCTCCTCTTCATCCTCCTCTTTTGTCCTCCCTTCGATCCTACTCTTCTCACTGAAGCTCCTTTTACTCCTATTCTTCTTACTCTTCAATCTTTTTCATTTAATACTCCTTTTCTTCTTCCATTTATTCCTCCTCCTCCTTTCCCTCCTCTTCTTCCTCCTGCTACTTATTCCTTTCCTCTACCTCCTCCATGTCATCTTTCTCCTCATATTTCTTTTCCTTCTCCTTGTCCTTCTTTCTCCTCCTCCACTTTTGCCACTTTCTCCTCCCCCTTTCCTTTGACCTCCCTCTCTTCCTCCTCCTTGTCTAATCTGTTGTCTTTACACCTCCCCCTGCCCTCTCCTCTTGCCCCGCCCACTCTGATTCGTGGATTGATTAGCCTTGTTTGGCTGGGGGCGGGGTGGGTTGACCTTGAAGCCCCTCCCTCTTGTCTGACTCCATTAGAGTTTTTCTTTCCGTGTGTGTCGGCAGATTTCCGCCCTCGCTGTCGGAGGATCGATAGAGTAGCATGATGATTATCCCGTCCTGGATTTGTTGGACATGTCTCGGTCATTCTGTCATTGCAGCTCGACAGCTGTTTGACTCTGCTCAGCTGCAGTCAGCAGAGTGACACCCTGAAGGATAAAGAGGAGGAAAGATTTGATATTGTTTTCACTGTCAAAGATCCACCTTTTAAACCAAACCGAGAGCTTTGAGATCTCCTAACATGTATGATGTGAGGTGAACAGCTAGGCATTAAAACATTAGTGTTAGATAATTCGTCAACAAAGGAGATACACTTCAGACTGTTTTTACCCCATAAAGGGTTCAATAAGTTGATGAATTCTTGGAGCCAAAATATAAAAACAAACACTTACAAACATTTACCACTCGACAAAACCTTTGGATAAAACGAGCGAAACACAACACGCGGCACAGTAATCACTTAAAGAGAACATATTATCCCCCTTCTCCACCTTTTCAAACATTCCCCTGTGGTCTAAATGAAACATCTGTGCTGTGCTTTAAAATATAACATGAATCAAGCACCAGAGGAGGTTTGTGACCCTGTAGAAACCAGCTCTCTCAGAACGCTACGTTTTGGTGTGTGTGTCTCTTTAAATGCAATGAGCCCCCCCTGAGTTTTCCCGGTAGACATCACTCCTCTGTAGCGAGAATAAAAATGGCGGACCTGTGTAAAAGTTTTGCTCTAGGCTGGGGGTGGAGTCCATGGGGGGAGATACCAGGAGAGAGGAGGGGATTTTTTTACCAGAACCCCACTTGTGATGTCACAAACTGAGAAAATTTGAAACTGAGCATTTTTCTCTGTGTGGTAAGACTTATGCAGACCACAAACAAAGGACTGGATGGATTTATTTCACATTTTGTGGGTCGATAGACACTCAGGTTACCAAAATATATGTTCAGAAACACTGTTAGTGGTTTGTGTTTGAGTGACTGTGGGAAGCGGTTGGTAATTGAAATTGAAACTCGATTAATTTCCCGGCCCTATATTTACGTCCCTGTGATGTTTCTCACCTTCAATATGAATGTCACAGAAGTGTAATGGGGGGGACGAAGTGATCCCCGAGACAGGATCGACAGAGCCAGCAGGGGGGGTCAGTGAGGTGTGTGTGTGCATTTCTAACTGTGTATGTATGTGGAGCAATGAGAATTCACCGACTGGGACACCACTGATACGCACGTTGTGGAATCAATGTGAATGTCTTAAGGCGTAATGACGGCGGAGCTGTCGCAGGATGGCACTCTGAGAATGTTTTTATTTAAGGTTGCTTAGTTTGGTGTAAATTGATCGTAGGCCTTGCAGGCCATTCTTTACTAGCAGAGCTGTGTGCATCATTTTTGTTAAACCTTGCTGCCCCCCCCTAAATCCAGGCGCCCCTCACTCTTGGAGTCACTGCGTTAGAGCATGACGTGGAAACATCCCTTACAGAAAGTAGTCTCCAACAAATACACCTTTCCCTCCTAATGGTCTGATGACAATGACACGAGAACCTTTAGGAAACTGAGGAGGTAACTTTGTCTCTACATGCTTGTTAGGGTTTTAAATGTAATTTATCATTTAGAGAAGATCAAAGATAATGTGAGGATAGTCCCACTAACTTCAGAACGAAGAAGGAAAAATGAAATCTTATTTAAAAGATGTAAATCCTCTTTAAACACCACAACGAGACAGAATTATCCAGTATGGAGATCAACAGGTACAAACGAGGTGTAACTTCGTGAAGACGAGCGCCGCTCTGAATTTTAAATGTAAGAAAAAGAGAGCAGGGATACGAGATCAGTATTGAGAGGGCAGATTCTCTGAGTTTAGGGGAATAATCATTGTCGTTTTGGGGAAAAGTGTCTGATCAGTGTATGTTTCAGAATAAACGCGGGGGAAGGTCGATCCTAAGATAACTTATTTATCAAACCAGAGGTGGACGGGGTCGGTTTGTTGAGCATAAAACAGAGACTGCAACTCATTTCAACATGTTTTTAGCTTTTAGCAGGAGTATGTCTTCATGCTGTGTGTGTGTGTGTGTGTGTGTGTGTGTGTGTGTGTGTGTGTGTGTGTGTGTTTGTGTTCGTGTTTGTGTGTGTGTGTGCAGGAGCTCCTGCTGTCGGGGATGCCAGAGATCGATGTGCAGGATTGGTGCAGGAACACCGAGTACACCAGCGGCTACGTCCGGGAGGAGCCGGTCATCCAGGTGAGATGTTCAGCTGGTGTGACTCTCTTTCATATCTGGGTTTGATGTCTAACAGTCAAGTTGTCCAAATCTTTGGTACGGGTTGTAACCATATTACAACCTTCACTTCCTTATTGATGATAAACTTTTTAATGTTGGACAATAAAGAACAGTTGGCTCGTAACTTCTGCATCAGGAGAGCAGTAATATTTATATCATAAGGGATGCTGTTTGTCATCAAACGTTGAGTCTGACAGAAGGTAAAATATGATGTCAGCTGCTTTTTGGTCTTTACATTTGAGAGCCAGATTCATTTTTACACTTCACGTGACATTGACATGACCTTAAAGGACCAATCAGTAAGATATCTGCTAACCTTACTGTATGATCAGACATTAAGGAAACATGCTATGTTGAAGTGCTGGCTTCTCTGACAACAATGCAGCAGCCAGTATGTCCTCCTTCTAACTTTAGATTCTGGTCCTGAATGGTCTGGATTTGTTTGGACCAGAGAAGGTAGGCGGTTTTAAGGCACCCCCACACGGCCGTTTTGGACGACCCTCGGTTTGCCAGATATGAGAGCAGTTATCAGGTCAAACCAACAGGTGTTGCAGCGATGGAAGCGGGCAAGAGAACTGGTTCAGATAGAAGTGATTGTACCCGACCTAAAAAGCCTCTGCATGTTTCTAATAAGCTCCACGAGCAGAAACGTGCTCAAACTAGGATCAATATTGGAGATGCTTTTGAAAAATGGAGAGAGGTTAGAACGCAGAAAGGTTTACAGACCGATGCAGAGCTGGATAAACACTGAAGCTTCAGTGTCCACCACATGGCAACCTGCGTGAGCATCCACTCTAGAGAGGAGGGGGCGGGGGGAGACAGCCTTTTGGACCCCCTCCTGTCTGACAGGGATACTCTCCCGCTGTGAGAAGCGTGTGTGAACAGCCAGGTCAGGAGAATATCCGGAGCAGTCCTCCAGAAATGATCTAGATATTTTCAGGAGTGCATCTGTGAAAACGGCTTTAGATCCCAAAATAAATTCAAAAGTTTGGGCCTAAATTTTAAAAATGATGAGTTAAAATGTCAGTGTACCTTCCTTCTTCATGTGTGTACGTTTTGCCTTCTCGCTCATCAACATTTGAATGAAATCGTTTCTTTCCTGATCAGAATTTTGGACCTTTTTTTAAGCATCATGTCACATTTTGGACACATTGATAACAAATCAAACAAACCGTGCTGCCTCTGTGTTCGATGATCTGATTGGACGTCCAGACTTTAAACAGAAAAAGAACTGATGTCCTTGAAGATGTGGGCATGATGTTTCAGAAGCTGGTTGTTTGAGGAAGACGAGAACACACTCAGTTTGTCGACTTGTTTATGTCTCTGTGGTCAAACAGAAGCACATCACCTCTCTGTTACCTGATTATTCCTCCCTCCCTCTCTCTCTCTGTCGCCTCATCCTTATTTGTCTGCTTTTTTCTCCCGCAGTGGTTCTGGGAGGTGGTGAAGAGCCTGACTCAGGAGGAACGGGTTCTCCTGCTGCAGTTTGTCACTGGAAGGTTCGTTGGCTGGATTTCCTCGCTGGTTCTTCGCAGAGAAGATTAAAGTGTTGTAGTAAAGGTTTTTCTTTCTGCATCAGTTCCAGGGTTCCTCACGGGGGCTTCGCATTCCTGATGGGGGGCAGCGGTTTACAGAAGTTCACAGTTGCTGCGGTGCCGTTCACCTCCAACCTGCTGCCTACCTCCAGCACCTGGTAACCACTGTTTCTATTAATGAGGTCATAAAACATTCTGCCGTACGTGCGTCTGGTCTTCAATTGTTTTTGTTTTATTTGGGTTATTCTATCCTCCGTGTTTTGTCCTGGTGGTCGGTTTCTTTTTCTCAAGTTGTTTTCACACATGCCCTCCTGGCAGGCTGCTTCTGAAATCTTCCCCGAGTCGCTCGTTCACGCGTCCTTTACAGCAGGAAGCAGTTTCATTACATGCACGGAGATCGCACCGGTCGCACGCTGTGGTTACAAGTTATATACACGTCATCACCGCCACCCACTCCCTCAGCTGAATATGACCTGCTGCACTCTCACATCGTCTCACCCTGACTTCATGTGTAAAATTAACGACGCTGCAGGCAGGACACACAATTAATTCATGCAGCTCACCCGGAAAATATCAGGAAACATTTTCAGATATCTGGGACGTGTGCAGGATTTTCCACGGGGTGTTTTTTTTAGCTTTTAACAAAAAACATAGTTTTGGTTGTTTTCAAAAAAGAAATAATCATTTGTATTGATTATCATTGGTGTCTGATGCTTTTTGTTAATTTCCACAAAAAATGTGCACCCTCTGCAAACAAAGCACCTGCATGCAGCAGCAGGAGTTTGTTGTTTTCATCCTTTTAAATTTGATCTTAAAGACAGTCGCGTGTGCGACACGTTACAAAGAAATATATCAGAAATCCAGTTTATCCTACGTAGATGTGTCTCTGAGTCATGACTGTCTACAATGAGGGAGAAGCTCGAGTCCCGCTGGCTGTGTTGTTGTCAGAACCGTGTTTACATGGACGGGACGGCCGGCTCCTCCCCTTGTGTATAAAAGCTGTTTTAGTCAAGGACCAGAGAGAAGAAGAAGAACATACTCACTGATTATTTGAACATCACGTAAGTTTCTTTCAGTTGAAATCTGGCTGAGATCTGTTTCAAACATTTCTCTGCTCCGTATTAAACTGATGTCACTTCTTCTTGTTCAAATGAAACTGATGCCTTACACCGACTCAACCTTCTCCAGGTTACAAGTCGTGTTTTAAGTTGTTCACTCACCCTTAAAGGCAGGGTTGGTAATTTTCAAAAAACTAGCATGATTTTGAAAGTAGCATTGCCACAGTGCTCCGTCAAAAGCCACGCCCCTCACTTACATGCATTGGAGTGTGGGCTCGTGCACGCAAGGGGTAGAGAACAAGCAGGGAGACAGGGAGGCCTGATTGGTTCATCAGGTTGGTACCTCGTGGCAGACATTGGTCGAAGTTTTAACAGGTTTACAACTGCTACAGATGACGGATTTTCTTCGTTCCTTTTTCAGAGCACATGAGTTATTAATTTCTGTCAGGACCTAAAGACAATTTCAACCAAAATCTTGAAACGTGTATCTGGAGGAAATTACCAACCCTGCCTTTAAAATAAAAAGTACAGTTTGTTATTCCACTAAGAAGATTTTTTTGGGGGTGAAAATGGAGCTAAAGTAATTTCCTTGATTTGTTTCCTAAAATATGAATTTCAGAATTTCTTTGTGTGTTATTTTTTTGGCCTTTTTGCCTTCTTTAGATAGAACAGCTGAAGAGAGACAGGAAGTGTTGAGAGGAGAGAGTGGGAGGGTAGGCCGAGGTCAGATTCAAACCCACAGCTGCTGCGACGAGGTCTACAATCTCTGTACATGGGGCACGAATCATAACCACTAGGCCATCGGCGCTCCTGTATTTCATGATTTCTGAAGATAAATCGATCATAACGTCAGAGCATTTTCAGGACGTTTGGAGTCAGTGCTGCAAAACATTTACTATGGTGTGAGAAAGTCTCCCTTCCAAAAGAGAGCCAACACAACCTAAAGAGAACATTATTAAGAAGGAAATAATCCTCATTTGTTTAATGACACAATAAACACCGAGGTGTTTGAGCTCTGATGTTGAATATGATCTAAAAACCTGCAGAGACGTCCGGGAGCTTGAGTTTGGAAAACGATGGAGTTTTAAAATATGGAAAATGTGTTGGATCCATGGCGATGATCGAACACTGAATCCATTCTTACAACATGTTTTTACAGGATTACGTCGAACACTTCTCCTCCTTGAACTGACAGGAAACTCCTGAACTGAGAGTAACCACATCAGACTAAAGAGTGCTGCCAACGTTACAGTTTTTACTCCTCACCTCAATAATTAACTGAATAAAATAAACAGACGAACAGAGACTGTGGGAGTCACTCTGCTGTGGTAGAGAGGGACACATACTAATGAACACTAGGGGGCAGTGTGTTGCTTCAGGTGTTGTGTTCATGCAACGACGGCACAGTGAGGGAGAGGTCTCTGCATGACGGGGTCTGCAACAGGTCGTCCATCTCTCTGCAGGTCTTTCTTCAGACAAGATCCCACATCCCTGTCTGTTTCCCTCCCCGTCCACTTACTCTGTTCTCTTCCTTTCTCTCCTCTCTGCAGCATCAACATGCTGAAACTCCCAGAGTACCCGAGCCAGGAGGTCCTCAGAGACCGGCTGCTGGTGGCGCTGCATTGTGGGAGCTACGGGTACACCATGGCGTGATCGTCGCCATCCCTTCCTGCTGCTGAGGGTGTCTGCAGACACGTCAGACACTGTTTCTCTGCTGCTGCTGCTGCTTCTGCTGGACGAAGAAGGGAAATCCAGGTTCTTCTTAACGAGCTGCTGGATGGAGAGGGACGACAGACTGAACGAGACCAGGACCTGGATCTCACCTCGTACCTGTGCCAAAACTTCTGTTTGATTGATTGAAGCTGGTATCTGGTAATTTATGCAAAAACAAATCCTTCAGTTTTCATGCATTTAATGATTAAAAGACAGCATTTATAGCATAGATCCTCGTTGAAACATATCCATGCAAGATAACTGAATGTAGACTATCGAGTACCTGGATTAAAGCAGAATCATTTATTATCAATCAAAAGGCATCATATCCACGTCGTAGATTTGCAGGTTTCTTTAAGGTGTCGGCATCAGACTGACGAAAAAAAAGATCAAAGCTGAAGCTGCTTTAGCCTCAATTTAAAAACTATTTTCACTATTTTTAAAGCACAGGCCCTACTTTGACATGTTTTAAAGTCTTGAAGACTAAAAGGCAGAAAAAATCTTTGATGGTCTCCAGTAGATTTCTTCAGCCTGCAGCAGTGAAACAGGCTGTGATTGCTGCAACGTAAGGCTTCATCGTTCTGGTTTCTGTCCGTGACGGGCTCAGATTGTTATTCTGAGTGTCTGACAACTTTACAGACAGGAAGATGGCTTTACTCTCTTCAGAGACACCAGACTCCACTGAACAAATCAGTCATTTAACCTCAAACTGGACTATCTGATCCACTGCTGCCTCCATCACTTAGTTTGTTTCTCTCTGTAAACTTCAGCTGTTTTCACTCAAAAATTCTTTAAAAGTTCTACAATGTTTAAACCCTGAAGATATTTTTTTTTAATCAAATAATACTTACAGCCTGTTTCACTGCTGCAGGCCGGAGGGTCTACTGGAACTATTCCTAAACATGTTGTACCTGTTAGTCCTCAAGGTCATCAAATATGTAAAATAAGGGCTGTAGTTTATTGTCCTTTAAAGCGTGAAGACTTTTTACTGTCTGTCTGTTTAACACTGCCCGTCTTTGGTCTGATAGTCCCCACTGTCATCACACGTACTCATGCCAATATGTTCCATTTTTCTTATTTTAAAGACTAAAATGTTTTCTTTAAAGGAGCAATCAGTAAGATATCTACTGACTGAAATGATAAAGTGACCTTACTCTATGATCAGACATTAAGGAAACATGCTATGTTGAAGTGCTGGCTTCTCTGACAACAATGCAGCAGCCAGTATGTCCTCCTTCTAACTTTAGATTCTGGTCCTGAATGGTCTGGATTTGTTTGGACCAGAGAAGGTAGGCGGTTTTAAGGCACCCCCACACGGCCATTTTGGACGCCCCTCGGTTTGCCAGATATGAGAGCAGTTATCAGGTCAAACCAACAGGTGTTGAAGCGATGGAAGCGGGCAAGAGAACTGGTTCAGATAGAAGTGATTGTACCCGACCTAAAAAGCCTCTGCATGTTTCTAATAAGCTCCACGAGCAGAAACGTGCTCAAACTAGGATCAATATTGGAGATGCTTTTGAAAAATGGAGAGAGGTTAGAACGCAGAAAGGTTTACAGACCGATGCAGAGCTGGCTAAACACTGAAGCTTCAGAGTCCACTACATGGCAACCTGCGTGAGCATCCACTCTAGAGAGGAGGGGGCGGGGGGGAGACAGCTCTCTGTAATGTTTTGAATTTGGACTGCAGTACCCATTTTAAACACTAGGTGTCAGAGTTACGTATTGCTCCTTTAATCAAGGCAAATATCTCAGACGCTCTAATGTTTGAAATACAGAAAAAGAAAACACACTTTATGGCTAAAAGTACGAGACAGCTTTCACTTCAGACATATCTGAGAGGCATCAACGTGACGCTCATAAAACCTCAACTCTTCTGCTTCTCATCGACTTCATTAAAGGAGGTCGATGTTGCGACCGTGACATCACCCGTCAGTTTGAATATTTCAGTTCTGCATTTTGGCTGTCGCCATCTTGGTTTACTTGAGCCGGAAGTGACCACATTTGGTCGACAGGGTGGGAGATTAGAAACTCCAATATCAATAAGGATGCTAATGTTGGCCGGCAACAACAGGTTGCATCACAAACACGTCAGAGTATCTTTAAGTTTCAGTACTTTTCCACTGAATGGATTCAAATCTTGTGAGTTTGACTCCTTTAAAAAAAAAATCAGTGTTCCCCTGCCAAATATCAGCCCAGTGTGTGTGTGGAGTAAGTTGTTGACAGCGTAAACCTAAATCATATCGGTAGGGTTGAAGACTTGAATAAAGACTTAAAGCTCCTGTGAGGACTTTAAGCAGGTCATGAAAGAAACTGAAATGACTACTGATGCCTTTACTTGACTTAGAAAACCAAACAAACTCCATCAGCGAGAAGATTCATTATTTCTTTTGAGTTATTGTAAAGACTGTAACGGCTGCTGCGGGGTCACGCTGCAAAAAACACTTAAATTATATTCTCCACAGCAAATATTCTCCGTAAGATAAACATGACCTGACTTTTTAAGACAGCAGGTTGAGATATTATGTGAAGAAAAAACAACTTCGTGCACATGAACAGGTCAACATCAGTAAAGAGATATTTACCACTTTGTCCACAGGGGGCGCCAAAATCCACACAAACTGAAAGTTCCTCACAGACGCTGAAGTTAAATGTTGGTGATGAATTCAAAGTGTAAAGAATTTAGTCTCAATTTTAAGAAGAAATAACAAATAATTAACAACACTATTTCATATCGGCTCGTATTCTTCAAGTTTAACTTTATTCTCAATATTTTAACTTTATTCTTCAGATTGGGACTTGATTCTCAAATTCACATTTTTAAAAGATATATCTTTTTTTTTCTTGCACCCTTTTTCCGTTGACAGTACTGATGAAGTGACGTTTCTGACCATTTATGTAGCTTTTAAAAGACGGCCACGGTCATTGTTTCTTGATACGCTGTTGATCTGGCTTGAGCTGGACCGTAGATGGATTGAGATTTTGTAAAACAGAACCTACAGATTAATAACAGCGCTGTTTTAGTTGAGCCGTTTTTCATTCATCCGCATGAACACTTCCTCCCTGTGACATTAAGTGCACGTGTCATTCTGTTTATTGTACGACGTTCTTTGTCCTTTTTGTTCCGTGTGATCTGCTGGTATCTGTGTTCGTGCTTCATGAATGAAGATCAATCTTCTTCGGTTCTGTTTTTCTGTTTCGTAGACTTTCGGAAGAAGCCGTGAAAGGTTTCTTCTTGACAAATGTTTGGCTCGCTGTGCCAAAACAAACCCTTGAGAATCTGGGATGGTTTGTGTGTTTTCTGATTTGTATATTTTTGCCTCCAAAAGCATGCTGGAAATCGTGTTTATTCCAAGAGATGCAGGGACCCTGTGTTGAATGATCTGTTTTTTTTAAGTGAGTGTACATATTGATTTCACATTATCTATCAGTATTGTTTTCAATCCTTCGACTGAAATGCTTTTGTAAACTGAATGGAGCCTTTATACATGAATCTGTAAATGTCTTCAGTATCAAATGACGTATTTTACCATGAATATATTTGTTGTGCTTCAAGATTTTATCCAATAAAAACTTGTTTTTGACACTTCGGCTGTTCGGTGACGTTTCCAAAAGAGAAAGAAGCCCTGTGTGTGTGTGTGTGTGTGTGTTTGCCTGGGTAGACATATGTGTCCGCAGCATGAGTGCCGTGTTGGGTCACCAGTTAAGAGCAGCAGGTCTTCTGGTGCTAAATGGCCCCTGACCAGCTCTCAGTGAGCGGAGCAGCTGCTGCAGGTCCGTGCTGACATCACATTACACTGACTGAACCTCTGTCTGCTCATCGCTGCTGCAGTTTCACACCACAAACCCCGTCAGAGGATCAGAACTGGTAAACTACAACATCCACTAGTTTGATCAATGCTGCGTCTTCAGACGCTTTCACGTATGAAGTCTGCTCGACTCGCTGCCATTCAGACATGACGATGCAAATTTGTTGCATTTTTTATTTCTTTCACACTGGACTTTGTCAAGCGCACCAAAGCCTGTCAAATGTTGCCACTAGCTGGGACTGTAGCTCCGGTCAGTAACTGCTGCTATCCGGCCTAATGCTGCACTATGACCCCGAAGTAAACAGGACAGTGGAAGAATGGCGTCCTGTAGCACGTTGCACTTTGTCAGTATTTTGATCGATAGAATGGAGATAAAGTTCTACGTCTGTTGTGTCAGGTTACACTGGCGTATCGATCGGAGTGATGTGTAACCACACTTACAGTAACACAGACATGTGGACATCACCTGCGAGGAGGACTGAAGGCTGGTGGTGTTGGCAATGCTAACGTTAGCCACGCTCGACGAACCTATTTGACATCGTTTACAGACGGCCAAATTCAACCCACAATGCATTTTGGTTCACTTCCCTTGTTTGTCCAGAACACCTGCAAACTAAATCCTAACTAATTCTTCATGACTTAACTTGTTTTGATCAGTCTGTTATAACGGCTCGCTGTTATGTGACGGCCCGTCTGTATTGATGAGTTTACTGGTGAGCACTAGGTGAGCAGGCGATCAGGAGATGAGACACACCTGGGCCCGGTGTGCCTCGTGCTTTAATCAGAGCAGCAGTCAGTCTTTGGAAGACATTGTCAGAGACTCGTCTGACCACACTTTTTGGTTCCTTTGGCTGCTGCGTTCTGCATTCTGCCTTCAACAGTAGTGTGAAGCATAACTGCCAGTCGGTGGTCATTTTGCAGTATGCCAGGTAAGCTGGTTGCTGGGCTTAGAATGAGGAAGTAATCACCAGCCCAGCTGCCGTCAAACGCCGCTCCAGAGTAGCGTCCACTTACAGTCTGAAAAAAGCTGACAAGTGATTCATTTTGATTTTCACGATTTAGCGAAAAAGATTTGTGGTTTGGAGTGATTGTGATTATTTCCTGTTACTGGTCCATCATTGCCATCTCTGACCTGGCACTTTGCATTGTGGGAAACGGTGCGAGAGGGAGACTGGTCTGATGAGTTTTTCCAAATCAGTACGACATCCAGGTATTTTTGGCATACTGCTGATCTTGCATTTGTTCGCATACTACATTTTGGCCAAATCAGAACATACTACTCGTACAGTAGGTGGAGAACGTGTTAACTCCACACAGAAACGCTTCTGTCCGACAGGGATTCAAACCAGGAACCTTCTCGCTTTGAGGCAACAACGCTAACCACTGCACCTCCAGCACCACCGTGCAGCAGCCCTCAAATTATTTCATCACACATTACATTTAAAACACAACGAATCATTGTTGATATTATTGCATACATACAGAATAAACTGCACAGAGTGGACAAATAATAATGCACAGAAATGTGACGTGTAATAAAATAGTAAAGGTAGGATACCTGTAAATATAAATAATCTGTCAAATCTACACACAAAGAGTTTAAGTACAAACAGGAGTGATATAAAATAATGTGTTATCACTCGTGTTGTTTACTCTTTGTGTTGTTGTTGTTTACTCTTTGTGTTGTTGTTTGTGTTCTTGTAATGTCCTAAAGTCTGCTCTGCCTGCAAACCTGCCTCTCCTCCTCCTTCACCGCAGCACCTGGTCCCCATGGCAACGCCTTCCCCTCGCGGATAATGGAGCTCACTCTTCTTTAAAAGCAGGATGTTCGCCATAGCAACAAATTCCTCACAACATTAGTCACCATGGTGACAGCTTAATAAAAGCTTCCTGTGTCCTGCTGACAGACCGGCACACACAACAGTCGACTCTGAGATTTCCTGCAGACAGTGAAGTACTCTTTATTGATCTGTCAGTTATCAATCCATTCATCTGCTGTGCGGTGAGCTGCGGCGTTCAGAGGAACACGGTTATTCTCATATTTTCACTTTTATATAGACATCAGTAGTTCATGCTGTTTATTGTTGCTACATTTTTGAAACGCAACCAAGAAGCAACCTAAAGTATAGGGCTGAGAAATTAACATAAAAAAAGACTGTAGTTCCACTAGTGTCCACTTGGGGATGTCTCCGAAAGTGAGTCAATCCCCATAGAGCCCCATCTTAAAATGTCCAACTTTGAAGCAGAAATAAACATGTTTACAAGATGAATTTCTAACTCACCTGTTTGAATAATATAGAGCTCAACAGGGACCGCCCACTTTGGTTCCAGAAGTAAATGTCCCCGTTCAAATCCTCCGCAGACATTTCAGCAAATCCTTCAATCAATATTTGTAATTTGTAATCCTGGAACGAAGCCAACCAGCTACCAGCATACTCCTGAATATAAAACATTTGATTCAGCACAAAAAAAGATAGGAAAACAAAGTCAAAGGAAAAGATACAAGAATCAGCTTTTCTGGGAGTGAAGAAACTACACATCCCACAATCCATTGCGATTCAAACGAGACCTAACAAATGTTTAAAGTTTAGCACACATTTCTCCGAAAACGTACACAGACCTTCTTTCTACATTTATCTTTATTGTAGTGTTTATATTCTTAATAATAATGATGTAGTTTGTGTTGAACTTCCGTTAGCTTCAGAGGTAGCCTCCGACAGCTGAAGTTTGCAGGGGTGGTAAACGTTCCCATGGTAACGGCGTGCTCCACCAATCAGAGACATTGCTGTGACACTCTAGGATTGGGGGTAGTGTATTTCTTTTCCCCTAGATTGAAAATAAATCATCTTTTTTTTTTAAACAAGGATGACATCATGCAAACTTACCACCATCATTTCTCACTCAGGTAGCTCGTGGTCAGTCTACCTGTGATGTTTATGACATTAGAAGCAAACTGTTGAGCTCTATTAAGGCTTAAAGTTATGCATAATTAGGGGTGTGGCTTCTTTTAGTGACAGGTGGGAGCTCGTTGTCACCTCAGCTTATTCAGTCGCTGAACTCAACCTCCGGTCAGTGTCTGTGGTGTTGAAACCTTTCAGAGTTTTTCACATGAAAATATCAGACAAATAATCTGTCTCCTGACCGTCCAACAAGTCTGAGTTCCAGTTTTTCTCATTATGTGGGAAACACGATGGTCAGCTGACTCATTAGCCAGCCATAACTATCACTTAAATAACTTCACAAATTGCTCACCGCTCATCCCTGCTCGACCCTCTACATACGGTCTCTCCTGGCTTTAAAAAACCCAAACATGGCAACAACTGGAAACCCTAACTTGTGGATCAAAACCACAGCCGACAAAGCAGTGGGTGACATGAAGCTGGCTGCGTTTAAAACACACAAAGATATTGTGTGTGTGTGTGTGTGTGTGTGTGTGCGGCGTGCATGCAGCTGAACCATTCCGCGCGCCATAGTGTGCGTGCGTGCGTCGTGCGTGCGTGTGTGTCTGTGCGCGTGTTTGTGGTGCTCCTCTCAGGCTGTAAATCCTCACAGGTGATCGTCCCTCTGAGCTGAACTCTAAACTGCTGCTTCTTTATCTGCAGGCCGAGGTTTCTCCTGATTGCTCCGTGTCTTCATGACAGAGACAGATTCACTTCTGCAGCTTTCCCCCTGTGGAGTTATTACCTCTGCATCCACACACGCTGATTACATCTGTTCAGCCCCGTGCTCACACACACAGGAACACACTCAGGCTGCTGCTCTGCTGTACAACAACAGCCTCCTTCATCCTGCACAACACCCTGACCTGCCTCCTCCTCCTCCAGTATCTACTGACTTTCTCTTCCCAGCTCCCCTCCTCATTTTACTCACACACACATTCAATCAAACACACAGACATATATTCACACAAACACATGCAGCTGGCAGCTCTGAGTCTCCATCACGCCAGATAAACGTAGCACACATGCTTCGTCCTTCTGCTTTGAACAGACTGAGATTTAAAATGTGATTGAGTGAAATATTTCAGAGGGAAAAAAATCTGTCATTAAAAGAGTCGAATATGCACAAAAAGCATAAAAGTTTGTTTGAGACCAAGTGTTATTATGTGCATTAAAGTCAATGTGAATGCAAAGACACGCTGTAAGATTTAAAGGTGAAGTTAATTCATGTATTTAAGTTAAATATAAGTTGACAACTTGTATACAGTCAACTAGTGACATGTTTGAGTTTACTAAGTTAATATTGATTTTCTACATGTTTTAATATTTTCAGTAGCACCTAGTAACTCGGACCAGATGATATTGAATCCTTCTCTGTGGTTACCTAATGCTGCATTCATGTGCTGCTCGGGGGGTCCAAGTTTCTGAGTTGGGAAGTCGTTCTTCCGACTTCGGTGTGTTCACGTGATTTCACTTCGGAAAGTCTGAACGTTGTAACAACAGCACATAACAGCGTTGATGCTACGAAGAAGATGATGTGTGAATGTCTCTGTTACAAGTTATATTTCAGCAAAAAGTTGATGTGCAATACGTGAATTAATAAAAAGTATGTTAACATTTACAAAATATATTTTGTCCCCCATGTGACGACGATTCTGACGTCAAGTCGGGAAGTCGGGCACCTAATTCTTTTCCGAGTTTCCGAGTTGAGAAGGCGTTCATGTGCATTTTAGAACTCGGAAACTTGTTTTTCCGATGTGTCGGACACCACATGAATGCAGCATTAATGTTTGCCTTGAGTTTAATCATCCTAGCCTCTGATTGGATAACGGCGGGACATGTGATGAGTAACAAGGAAGTGTTGTGTAGCGGAATCAATGTGGCTGACAGTAAAGTGCTGCTGAGGAAGTTATCCATCTCCATCCTGCTGTTTGTCGTAAGTAGAGTGATCCATCCACCACACATCGGACCCTCACGTTACGCTCGCAATGCAAACTGTGCAACTCAAAAGAGAAAGTTGCCTGGCACTGTGTTCTCGGGCTTTTTGTTCAGAGTACCAGGATGTTGCGTCAGAGATAGTCAAACCAAACTCCATTCAAAAAACAAGTTTTTAAAAAGTTGTTTCTTCCTCATCTTGCAGACGGATCTGACAAATCATGAATTCAGACTTTTTGTACAAATCTGCATCATGATTCAGTTTTGTTAGCACCTTTTCAACCTGTTGGCATTAAATCACAATAAAAGAAACTGGGTTCATAGCGCTGTAAGACAGATTTTAGTCAGCGTGTGACTTGGTGTGATACACTGAAACAGAACACAGGTATTTGGTGTGATCAGAGAAATCCTGGTACTGATCCAGCTAACAGTTCGTCACACTGGTGAGCCTCAAGTAGCTGAAATTCACATTAAAAGTCCTTAGCTTTACAGCCCACTGAATCCTTACAGTTCCTAAAAATGCTTTTAATAACATTTAGGAATGTGTTATGGGGAATTTTGAAACTACTTAAGTTTCCCAAAATATGCTTTAAGTGTGTTTACTGCCCTCTGGTGGCACTTAAACACACACACACCTGCAGTACCTGAAATCCAACGATCAAACTCGAGATGAGTAACGCAGAAATGTTCAAAAAGCATGACAACAATGTTTAATTTTTTAAATGACAGTCATGGAAATGAAAATGATTCTTAGTTGATGTGCACGTTATACAACAGGCATTATTGACTTCCTTTAATTTGAGTTATTAGCATTCATATCTAATAGCACATTAGATATAGTACACTGAAAAAAAAACTGTCTTCACAAACTGTCTAATTGAATATGTGATAATAAGTCTTTAATCAAGAGTCAAGAAACACCTGAGTCTTAGTCTCGTCTTGGTCATGAGAGATCCAAACTTCACAGATCAGCAGCTCCGAGAGAGAGAGAGAGAGGGAGAGAGAGAGAGAGAGAGGGGGGGGGGGGGGAGAGAGAGGGAGAGAGAGAGAGAGAGAGAGAGAGAGGGAGAGAGAGAGAGAGAGAGAGAGAGAGAGAGAGAGAGACATGTTTGATATCTAAGTCTCCATCCTTCACTCTCTTTCGGCTGTCCCTGAAATGATCACTGCAGACAGCTCAGTTCTCATTAGAGACGAATGAAGCCTTACTTTGTCGTTTTTGATTAGACTGGATTTTGGAGCAGCAGGGGTGTGTGTGTTTATTCTTTGGAGATTTTATAGTAAGAACTTATGAAGCTGAGATCTGCTAAGACAGTCAGCAGGAAACAAGCTCCTGAGTTAAATTCACATGCATTGATCTCATGGTTGTCACACGCCTGCTGTGGTCAGATGGATGATGACAAACTCTTTACAAGAAAATAAATATTAAGGGAGGTAAACACAGTTATTAGCTGCTGTGGCTCATAAGGGGGGGAAAGGAAGAAGCTCTCTGGGGCTGTAAATGGGCAGGGGGGGTGAATGGAGGTGAGTAAAACATGGTGCTTTCAGTGGTGTGGTAGTGCCTGAAGTATACTCTTAATTTTTACCCCAAATGTTTTTTAGTGGCCCGTCCAGCAGAGGATAAACGGCCTCTGTTATCAACATGTAACATGTAAGACTCTTAGGTCGGATCCGAACCCCCTTTGAGGACTACAGCCTCCATGGGGCGTGCGCCAAACTAGACTAGACTACCAGCGCCCCATTTGCACTTACTGTTAACAAAACATGAAATTACCCAAAATTGGATGACTTATGAAGCTCAATCGTAAGTTCAGTCAGGAAGACCAGTATTGCCTTCACGATCGGGTCTTTCTCATTCATCCCTTTTTGCTCGCTCACTCACGTTTCAGCTGTCATTCTCGAGCTGTCTTTTTCTGGGGCTGTCATTGGGTAATCAGCTGTCTCGTCAGCGGTACTCATCTATCCAATCACATGGCATTCCTGAAACGGGTTTAGATATTGTTGGATGACTAGAAGTGTACACAAGTTTTTTAGTAATTGTGCCGACCTTCTATTGAAGGGTTACTAAATGTCCTGCGCAGAGATAAACTTTACTCAGATCACAAACACATTATGGCTCCAGCTTCTCCTCATTGAAGCAGACTGCAGCTCTCACGGCTGCTCTCCACCATCGTCCTGCAGCCTTAACGCGCTCTGACATCCTCGTTACTGGAGCTGCTTTCACTCGTTAATTCACTCCGAGCTGAGCCAGCCCAGACTCACAGATAGGGTCTGTGTGGGGGGTGTGGAGGCGGGGGCAAGGGGGGTGCGGTGGGGTGGGGGAGTCATGGCCCTACAAGGCAACAGCAGGAACAAGCTTTACCTCAACACAGCACCATCGATCCTCCTGAATATAGCTGTGATTCTGTCTGCTTACAAACTAAAGAGTCTGCTGTCTGTACACATGACCTACCCAACATTTCAACACCAATCCTCCTCCTCCTGTTGAGCCAAAGTTATCCCCATGAGGAACAGAATTTCCTTTCAAACGTTACCAAAGAGTCTGATTGAAAGGTCAAATGGAAATATTGAAAGCTCTTCTTGTGTTGTCAAGAATCTCAAACCTAGTTGGCTCCAGACCTGAATCTGGTGCAGAAAAAGAAAGTGTTGTCTTAAACCTATAACTGTGTTTTTATTGAGAGTAGGTGACCGTGTTAACTGGGGCTGAATGTGTCTGTGGTTGTCGTACACGTACATGATTTGTCTGACATCTGTTGTAATTATGAAAATCAGAGACACACTCAGCGACATTTAACATACCCACTTTGAAACCGTACACTGTTGTTTTTAAAAAGTCTTTTTAGGTCAAGCAGCATTTCACAATAAAAGCACACCAGGCAGAGACTGTTGGCTCGTTATTCAATGCGCTCTCTAAACTACAGGAGGCGCTTTGCTCTTGCTTAGGTCGTCTGCAACCCAGTTTATCATGCAAGAGCCGGGTTTGGACGTTAACAGAAACAGAATTAACAAAAGGGTTTTTCTTTTCGGGGCGGGCGGTGGGGACAGTGGATACAGTAGGAAACCAGAGAGAGAAAGTGGGGAACACGCGGGAAAGGAGCTACAGGCTGAACCTGGACCCGGGCTTGGATGTACATGGGGCCTAACCACAAGGTCATCTACGCCAGATTACCAGCAGTTAAAGGTTACCATAATTGTTTTTCAAATTAACGTCCATGTTAACAATGAATAAAAAAATGTGTGACAATCAACGAGTAACACAACGCCAATATAACCACAGCGGGATGATGGAGTAAAGTGTTTAGTCTGATAGGAAAAGAAAAAGAAAAAGAAAGCCGAGCCAAAAGCCGAGGAGTAAAAGTGGGATTTAAAAACATGCAGTGTGGAGGACAGCCCATCATCTCCGTCACCCCTGAACTTCAACTTTGACCTCGGGACAGTAACAACTGGTCAGTGGATCTGAGTGTACTTGATAAAAGATGGTTTTACAAGGCCAGAGAGAGAAGTCTGAGCTGGCCTGTTTAATGATTTATAAGTTAATAATAAAATCTTAGAATCAATCAGATGTGTTCTCAAGTACAGATCAGATAAAGAGCAGCAAACAGACACTACCATTATCTTTGCAAAGAACGAGTAGGAGCTGACACTGAATTCCTCAAATCTGTATGTAAAAGAAAAAATCTAAACACTTAGAAGTTTAGAGTAAAAGCAAGTCCATCAGGAGAGAATTGTTCTCAGGACCGAACCTTTGTGTCTCCAGGTGGCAGCCTTGACTCAGGATCTGATGTGAACATCAGAGGGCAGAGAGGTTGTTTCTTTATGCATGGATCCTCCTCCTCCTCTTCCTCCTCCTCTGGTCTCAGAGGAGAGGTCAGGGTCACGTTCAGGGTCATCCTCCTCGTGTTTTTTCTCTCTGCCTGCAGCTGTATGAAGGGTCAGCCCATCAAAGCGTGGATTAACTACTCTATAATGTGTGTGCGTGGATTCTCGCACACCCCGGCCATACCTCTCTCCGCTCTGTAGTCATGAATACACATTAGAGCCTCAGCGTTCGAGGGGTCGCCGGTTCAAAACAGTAATCATGTTTCCATATTTGAACTCTCTCCACCTCTGTTTGACATTGGCTCTGATGCTGCCTCTCGTGCAGCGAGCTCAGGCTTCAGATTCACGCCGCCACACTTACCACCACCCCTAATCTGAAGATCTGGGCCTTGGGGTGTCTTTGCAAGGCCTGCAGGCCACTGACATGCTGTATTGATCTTATGGCTCTCCTTCTTACATTCTGCTAAGACCTCTGAAGGCAAATCTTCTCCCTCCCATGTGACTGGCGCAGGTCCAGCTTAAATATGATTACCGCCTGCTCCTTATATAACTTTCATCATCCTGTCTTTAGCAGGAGGAGTTTTGTACAGATTTTTTCTGAAACTTTAAAACTTAAATCTGACTTTAGATTAGCTTTGCAGGAGATAAAGAAAAGTAAAACAGGAGGCAGGGAGCAGGGGAATGGATAAGCATTAGCATATGTAAAAAAATGACTGAGCCTCGGTGCTCTGAGAAAGATAACACGCTGCAACCTTTGACACGTGTTTCTGAGCTGAGAGACGAAGTACGGAGCTCTTTTCTTTCTTGTTTTCTGCAGAGGAATATGCTTACACTCCTGCAGAACAGGGGGAAACATATTGTCCCATGCAGAACGGCGAATATCTGGCAGAGCGCTTTTGATCCATGGAGATTGTAACAGAGCTCAGATAAATCTCGCCGCTGCCCGACGTCCTTGGCTGTGCTGAAAACTCGGGATTAAAACATGCTCATCTCGCAGAGGTGATGAGTGGATGGAGGGTGTAATTGGGCTTTAGAACACCAGCAACACCCTCTCCTGCAGCAACACTTTTCCTCCCTCCTCCTCGTCCTCTTTCTCATGGCTACAGGGGAGATAAAAACAAAATGGATTGCTGCAATGGTAATGAAACAACTGGCTGCAAAGGCTCAAGATGGACTGGAGATGGACGTGAGAGCAAATGAACGACAAAATAAGTGCTGAGTTAAATCACCTCAGCATTGTCTTATTTTCAGCTTCTCAGGGTTTTATTTTTGCTCATTACCTTATCATCAGTCTCACGGAGAGAAAAAGTAAAATATGCTGATGACTTCCCGAAGGTTGGGGAGTTTTTCGGCGGTCTCAGGAGTTTCGTGCCGATCGTTTACCACGTGAAGTCATTATACGGCGAGTGGCCCTTTTGTTATCTTGGCGACGCAGTCTGTTGTAAATAGCTCTGAAGTTATCTGGGCGGCACAGTCACTCGGAAAGGAGTAATTGGATAATTAATTTAGTCACGGACAGGTCAAACGGATTTTTGTCTCGTCTGCCTTTCTGTGAGTGCAAGGTCCCGTGGACACATGATTGATGTGTGCCACTTCAGGATAATTAAAGAGCCTCCATGTGTCCCTGTGACTGCTCTGTTTATAATGAGAACACACGAGAGGTGACTCAGGTTAGACCGTAGTTTATACAACATGAGGAACACACTTACCCACAATGACTCCACACTTCAGTATGATGCTGAATCTGATGATCACACCTCTGACTCCAAACCTGCACACATCAGTATGCAATATTACTGGGAGTGTGTCGTTTCTGAACGTTTCAGAGCCACTATAAACGATGAATCCACCATGACATCACCCATTGGTTATGTGAATGCTGTTCTAAAGCCTCTGGTTTGGTATTTTTGCAGCCGCCATCTTTGTTTCATGGAGCAAGAAGTGTTCAAAATGTAAGGAGGGGGCGGGGCTAGACTAAAAGGAAGGTCTTGGAAAAACTTAAGCCATTTTCACGTATGCACTCCTGTAAATATCTACATTATTTCAGGAGGACTGCTCCGGAAATTCTCCTGACCTGGCTGTTCACATATAAACCTCACAGCAGGAGACTATCCCTGTCAGACGGAAGGGGGGGTGGGGTGTCTCCTGTGGTAAGATGTGACGTGAAAAGAACGATGCAGAATAGCAGACGAAGCCACAGAGTGGTAGAGTCGGTCGTCTCTCAACAGGAAGGTTGGGGGTTCGATCCCCAGCTCCTGCAGTGACATGTCCGATGTGTCCTTGGGCAAGACACCTCCAAATTGCTCCCGCTGCTTCGTCGGCTGCGTATGAATGGATTAGTTAAAAAGCACTTGAGTAGTCAAAGACTAGAAAAGAACGACACAAGCTTATACAAGTCCATTTACCGTTGGACATTGCATTGATCAGCAACACATGCAAACTCCTGTTAATGTCATTTTTTCGGCGGGCCACTATATGAGACTTTCTTCCACTATTCAGAAAGTGATTTGTTTCCCTGTTAACTGCTGTTATAAAACTCTCTGCACGTCTGGTTTCATCGCACTCTCATCTCATTAGACAGAATAACAAAACCGGACCACACAGGAAGTCGTGATGCTCCCCTGTGCTCGGTGGCGTGGCTTCCAAAGAGGCCTCATTAAAGTGATTATTCTGATTAGTGTGTGAACGCATCCTGCAGTGAAAAGCTCTAATCATCAAACGCTGATACATCCAGCCCTGATTGACATCTAACCTCACAGTTTACTCAGAAATAATACCCGCATCGATGCCGAGTTTGGGAAATTAGCCAAACAGGACGATATATTGAAAGGAGACACAATGAAAAGGACCTGAAGGAGCAGCGCATCAAAGCAGATCTGTCTCATCAGCATGTAAGTCATGCTGTTTTCATGATTTCATGACGGGAGTAAACTCAAATACTCATCCTGCATAAAAAGTCTTACACAAATGTTTGGTGTCTGTTTTACCTTTAGCATTATTCAGAAAGTGACACAGTACTTTAAGTTACTATTGATTGTTAGGCCGCCACCAAAGCACAACATGGAAAATTAAATAAACCAAGGCCTCGTCTACACGTAGGTGGGTATTATTGAAAACAGAGGTTTTTCTGTGCGTTTTGGCCTATCAACACATGGAAACGGCGTTTTAGGTCACTGAAAACGCACCGTTTGGAAAACTCCTTCCAAGGTGAAGATTTTAAGAAACTCCGTAAAAGTTGTTCATGTGTAGACGGGGACAACGGACTGTGCGCCGGTTTCTCCTCCGTTTGGCGTCATTGTGCGACGCTGTCACTTTTGTTTACATGAGATTAACGTTGCTAATTGGACTTTTTACATGCTTACACAGACATATACAGTGACTCTCTCACTATGTTGACCACTTTGTAAATGAAATGGTCATTGCAGAGGAGTGGCGAGAAAATGTAAGCATGTCATGGACATCGTTTTTGACTTCAATCCATCAATCAATCAATCAATCAATCCATCATTATTTGTATAGCGCCAATTCATAACAAGTGTTATCTCGAGACGCTTTACAAAGAGCATATGGATAATATGCAGGGGGATCCGCTCATGGATCTCATGTGCGTGCACGATTTTAGTGACAAGGATTTAATGCCATACCTAAGAGTTGGTCTGTAAACAAGAGGCAAGTGAAGGCGTCCTGTCACGCAGGTCCGACGAACACCATCTTCAGCGTCCCTGAGCCGCCAGCCCGTTCCCTTTTTATTGAGTTCACATATTTGTTTTGCTTTTGGTGGTGAAGAGAGAGTGGAGAGAGCGCTGGTGGTTGACTGTCTCCTCCGTGTCCTGACCAGGTGCACACAACTGGGAGTTGTAGTTTACTCACAAAAACATTAAAACATAGCTGCCGCCCATTCTGTTCACAACCAGCTCTAATGCTAACGAAAGAAAGAAACACTAAAGATCTGTCAGTAACAGAATCATTAAAACAACAAGTTAGAAACACTTGGTATCTAAAACAATAAAACATCTGGACAGTAGGATGTCCAAAAAACATCTGGCTAAAGGATGGGCAGAATACAACATTTACTTTTGTTTCTAAAAAAAACATAGAACTGCCTCGATAAAATTCTTTTAACACACACGCACACGCACACACACACACACGCACACACACACACACACACACACACACACACACACACACACACACACACACACACACACACACACACACACACTTTCACAGCCTGGGTCTAAAAGCATGTGCGCCACTGTGCTGTGATGGAGGAAAATGAGCCTCCATCAGTGTTCAGCCTTGATGTGAGCGGTGGTCTGAGGCTTTTAGTGTGTGTTGGTCAGACGTGGAGCGGGCGGAGGGAGGGGGGGGGGGGGGGGGGGGGGGGGGGGTGGTCGTGGAGACGGAGGTAAGCACAGGTACGCTGAGCTGTGCACGGCTGAGACGCTGAGAGCTTTTAATCTCCATCAAGGCTGCATAATGCCACGTTTCACATCTGATTTGATGTGACGTCTCTCGCCTGGGCCTTAATCACCCGCCCACGGCCGTCTCCCGCCGCTCGCCAACCACCAGGAGTGCTGACATTACTCCCCCTATTCCTCCCCCCCCCCGATCCCCACAGCACCAGCTCTTTAAAGCAGGAACGGCTTCAATCGAGCACACTGGATTTACTCTGACAAGTTACAAGCCTAATGTTTGCATTTATTAAAAACATATTTAAGAAAAAGCAAAAATGTTTCAACGCATGGAGTGCATGAATGCATGCAGGTAAAGCTTTCTTAAAAAGAAAATGAATTAAACTTAATTTACATATGAGTCAGTTGGTTTGGGAATGATTATAAAAGAGTAAACAAATGCAAGAATGGATTAATCACACAAAATAAGTAAGAATCAATCCAAACAGAGAGGAATGAATATGTACAAAAAGTGGGAATGAAAAGTACGCAAATGAAGTGACAAAGAAAAAAGCAAAAACAGACAAATGATAAAAAATAAAAAGATGCAAAGTGGAGTTTGAGTTGCTTAAAATTCAGCTTCACGGTATAATATGCGACATTATGAACATTATTATCGCAGATATCAAAAATATCCTCACTGAATATGTCGGTGTGTAAAGCTTTTCTAAAAAAGAGCGAAGTCAAACTCCCTTTGAGTTTGTTGTTCTCAGCTGTGTGTTCTTATTGGACGGGACGGCGCTTCCTTCAGCTTCTTTATGTTTCGCTCACTGGCAGTTTCCACGGGATCTGTGCATGTGCACCGACACCGTGCACTCTGGAGCTGATCGCGCCCTCTCTAATCAAAGCTTGTGCTGCGGCCTGTATCCAGGACGTGCTCCGTGCACCACTGCTCTGCTCCGCTTCAAATGCGTGCCGAGTCTATTTTCGATGGAGCACGCTGCAAGCAAGAGCAAGCTGAACAGAACAGATCAGACAAGGGAACATATAAAGCATCCTGTCGATATCAAAATAAAACACAAACTACAGACTCCCGATCGTATATGTCCCATCACTTACGTCAAAAACAGGCACCAAATTAAACAGACCCAGTGGGTTAGTGCACGTGCCCTCGGACGCAGCAAAACCACGACGTAGGCAGAACTCTGCTAACACGGATGCTGTGGAATCGGCCACTTAGAGGCTCAGACATGTTTGAACCCCTGTCCAGACATTAGCCCTTTAACCACGTTTTGGAAAAAGAGATGCCCCCAGCTCCAATCAAACTTTCACGACTTTACTCTGACCTTTGGATGTCTGATGAGATTTTTTTATGTTGAAAAAGTGAGCTTAATTAAAGTCCTTGTGTTGATAATTTGTTTCTGAATCAATGTAAAGGAGATCTCAATGAGGTTTCTCCTGGTTAAATACAATAAATAAAACATTTCAAATGTACATTAATAAAAACATTTTTCTAGACTGAATCAGAATTTGAGCAAATCTAACAGAAACTAAAATATGGATTATCGAGTCCCTGAATCATGAATAACAGCTTTGAGAGAACGAGGAGGGCATGTTGTGATGCACGTCATTATGAAACAATTTAAATCAGTTCAATCAGGAGCTGAGTGTTATTGAGGAGTCGTGATGCCGTGCAGTCGGACTCAGAAGACGTGTTTGACTCTCTGAAACAATCAACTGCACAGATTCAACACAACAACACACGGTAACTGTGCTTTAATGTTAAAGTGCTCGTGAGGGATTCATGTTGGGTCTGTGTAAATGATAGAGCAGAGTTAGGATCTTTTACTTCGTAAAGTGTCTTGATATAACATTTGTTATGAATTGGCGCTGTGCAAGTAAAGATTGATGGACAAGATAGTCTCTGCGAAGCTTGAGAGGAGGATGAGGAGGAAGAGTAGGAGGAGGAGAAGGAGGAAGAGGAGGAGGAGGGGTAGGAGGAGGAGAAGGAGGAAGAAGAGGAGGAGGAGGGGTAGGAGGAGGAGAAGGAGGAAGAAGAGGAGGAGGAGGGGTAGGAGGAGGAGAAGGAGGAAGAAGAGGAGGAGGAGAAGGAAGAGGAGGAGGGGTAGGAGGAGGAGAAGGAGGAAGAGGAGGAGGAGGGGTAGGAGGAGGAGAAGGAGGAAGAAGAGGAGGAGGAGAAGGAAGAGGAGGAGGGGGAGGAAGAGGAGGAGGAGGAGGGGGAGGAGGAGGGGTAGGAGGAGGAGAAGGAGGAAGAGGAGGAGGAGGGGTAGGAGGAGGAGAAGGAGGAAGAAGAGGAGGAAGAGAAGGAAGAGGAGGAGGAGGAGGGGTAGGAGGAGGAGAAGGAGGAGGAAGAGGAGGAGGAGGAGGAAGAGGAGGAGGGGGAGGAAGAGGAGGAGGAGGAGGGGGAGGAGGAGGAGGAGAACACAATGACGACATGTAAGGGAGCGATGTTGCTGTGTTAAACAGGAGTGTGAATAAAGAAAACATGCATCTGCCTCGTCTCACCATGATGTTCACAGAGAGAGGGGGGGGAGGGGGGAGAGAGTGAGAGAGAGACAGAGAGAGAGAGAGAGAGAGAGTGAGAGAGAGACAGAGAGAGAGAGAGGAATTGAATGACGTGATTAAAGCTGGGTTTATAAACATATGAAAATGTTTCTCTGACTTTTGTAAAACAATGACGAATGTTTGAATATAAAGTACAACTTTAGCTTGAACATATTCATCTCACATATTTCACGTGAATATTCCAATCAAGTTAAGATATATCAAGTATTTAGCGAGCGCAGTGGCCTCCAACAGGCTACCGCTCACTGCCGTGTTTTCAGTAGCCAGCAAAGAGGTTATCTGACTGATTTTATTTCCAACAACAATAAATACACTTTGAAAGCCTCGTCCCACTTCTTTCACTAGAATACACTTATATCCCTCCCCCCCCAATACAAAATAAGGCCAATCAGCTGCATTCACAAGGTCAAGTTTGTCAACATCTGAGCCTAACCAATCACAGCACTGCAGCCGCAGCCTCCATCAACACTTTGGTGAGTTACACTGTAACCTAGTGGACATTGGGTTAGACGCACAGTAAGTAAATTCAGCCACCAGGGGGCTCTCAATCAAAACAATAGCAAAAGGTGACGGTGAGGCTTGCAGGGATAAATGGGAGTGATTCTCTCTGCTTACTTTGTAGACAAACTTTTATTCGAGTCTTCTGGTTTTTTAATTATTTCTTGGAAATGTAAAGAAGGTAGGCTACATAAAATACAGGTGTTACAGGCGTTCAGTACGGCAAGAGACTAATGCTCTAAAGAACTATTTTTAAAAAGTCCACTCGTGGGGGTGCTGGTAGCCTAGTTGTTGGCCCATGCGCCCCGGGCTGTGGTCCTTTGATTGGGCGGCCTGTGTTCGAATCCGATCTGTGGCTCCTTTTCTTCATGTCATTCCAACTCTCTCTCTCCCTGATTTCTGACTCTGTCCACTGTCCTGTCTCTCTAATAAAGGCAAAAAAAAGCCCAAAATACACCTTTTAAAACAAAACAAAAAACTCTCGTAAATCTCAGTGTTCATGGATATGGGCTATGAAGGACTGGCCATCTGGGCCACCCTTACTATAGCCCCACTGTGGGCCTTCTGGGTCATCATTTCACTGGACATGAAAAAAACCCATGAAAGACATTTGTTTAAATGCTAACAATTTAATCATCCTTTTTTTTAAAATTAGAATATGTAAAAACACACAAATTGACATCAGCCTAACTTTATATTTTCATTTAAAAAAAAATCTCCCATGATCCCCTCGTGGTAGCGAGACTGGAAAGGTCAAAGTGTACCCGGGCAGCATCACAAGGCAAATAGAAGATAAATCAGAGTCCTAAACGAACAAAAGGAGGGATAGATTGACAAAAAGGAGTAAAACGAAGAAAGCTGTGTTGGCCTGAGGGTGAGACGTGGAAAAATAACGTTTTTATTGTCGAAAAATACCACCATCGAGGCCGACAGTTAAGCTAGCAACAGGACTGCCTCAGCTAGCATGCTAACGTTAGCATTGGTGACCACACGGACATCGCTGGGAGGAAAAGGCGTATAAATCTCACATGGACTCTGTACTTGTGACAGAAACTGATGATAAACAAGAAAAACCCTCGGAAAGTGGTTTAATTGAGGCGTAGACATCTAACGCTGGCGGGGAGAGTGGGTGAAGTGTGGCCGCAGAGAATGTTTCGTAGGACTTTTTCAGGCGCCCAAATCCCGACACACTGGAGTTACTCTTCAAGTTTCAATGAACTGGTTCAAGAGGAGTTTCACTGCAAAGATTGATCACAACGTAAATGGGCGAGCTATCAAAATATTTTTATTAAGCTACTGTAATACACACTGTGACTGTGCAGTGCTTTTTCACACTCTTGTGAAGCTACTATAATACACACTGTGGCTGTGTAGTGCTATTTTCAGCACTAAGACCACTAAGCTTGTGCAGTCCTGTTTCCTGCAATTGTGAAATATCTCAAAAATCAAAACAATGCTCTCCCAATCAGATCTTGAAATATTAATTCACACTTTTATCTTCTCCCGTTTAGATTATTGTAACTCTCTCTACACATGCCTCAGCCAATCATCACTAAACTGTTTACAGCTAGCTTTAAAATGCAGCCGCCAGATTATTAATGCGAACCAGCCGTCGTTCCCACATCTCTCCCGTTCTTGCCTCCCTTCATTGGCTTCCAGTAAAATTCAGAATCCACTACAAAATCCTGTTACTTCCATGCAAAGCACTGCATGACCTCGCCCCCAGCTACATTTCTGACCTCTTCGTACCATATCCCACCCCTCGTCTACTCAGATCATCTCATCTTGGCCTTCTTTCCATCCCCCGCTCTAATTATAAAACAAAAAGTGATAGTGCCTTCGCTGTTTTAGCCCCCACTCTCTGGAATCAACTCCCACACACCTTCAGATCTGCAGAATCTTTGGACAATTTCAAGAAGTAAAAACTCACCTGTACAGACGAGCCTTCATGTAACCCAAAAAACCCTTTCTTGTGCCTTCTCTTTTATGTGTGTGTTTGTGTGTGTTTTCCTGATCTTAACCTTGCCTTGTTTTTGACTTTGTTATTTATTTATGTACATTTTTTGCACTGTATGAATTGTTTGATTGTCTGAAATTGTAACTCACATTTCAAATGTGCTATATAAATAATAGTCTTACTTACTATTTTACACTCTGGGGAAGTTACCGTAATATTCACTGTGGCTGCGCAGTGCTATTTTACAGTCATGTGAAGTTACCGTAATATACACACAAATGTTTCGTGTCGTATTCTAAATGATTCTCATATTTGTTCGAAGTTGATTTAAATAAGAAAAAGTACTACTACAGAGTACTGATGAGCGACACACTGTAGGAAACAAAATGTAAACACAGCGACTTGTTCATAAGGTTATGCGAGAACTTGAGCGTTTAGATTTCTGTGAATGCATCCCTATAGTGCATATGTGAAAATATGTTACGGTAATGGCACACGTAGTTGTCAAATGTAATAACACTAGAACTCTGACTTGGTTGACAGTTCCTTGTTCTTTTGGCAAATAATTTATTTTTTTTGGTGCATTTTTACTTCAATCAGGCCAATAAAATGTTGAGATAGATTTTCCTGGATCATAACGTTTGACAACAGATCTAAATAAATATTTCCATCATTTTCAGTGCTGTGATGAGCAGTGAAAAGCTTTTGGAGCTTTATTTTTCAACACACTGTTTCACAGCCCGAGCGCCAGCTTTCAGTGTCCTGACTCCATAATCCAACATGGTCGTACACATACGTGGTACAGTGAGCGGCTTAATGTGGAGAGTCAGACAAAGAGAAGCGGCCTTTCTGTGGAGCCCTGCAGCCCGAGCCACACATTTATGTGCAAATGCACCGTGTGAGAATTCCCTCCGTGATTTTATTCATTGAAAAGCGAATCCTCTGAGGTTTGCGGAGACTCTCTTCAACGCCGACCCTCTGAGTTATTCATAGGCCCTTCAGAAAGCCCGGCACTATCAAAAAACAGTTTGTTCATAATGTGCAGCAACATCAGACGCGTGGCCACCTTCATCCTCTCCTCCTCCTCCTCCTCCTCCCTCCAGTCTCTGCTCAGGCTTAAAGGGCCGTCGATAAGCGACCACATAAAACAATTAATGTGAATAGTTTAACCTTTCGTCTCTGCTTCCTGGAGAAATCATTGTGACTTCATAACCCGGGTCATCAATAAAGACTCGGCTCATGAGCCGCTTCACAAAGGTTAATAAGCGTAACCCTCTTTTCTCTGCTCTCCCCTGTTGAAATCATCAGATCGCTGCTCCGCCCTTCACTGAAAGCTTTCCTCCATCTCCACCTATTTGTGTTTTCATTAAACACGTGCCTTTTATGAGCCCGCCACCGCCCGTGCAAATTGATCAGTCCGCTCAGACGCGGTGCAGTGAAAGTCTGACTGGATCAAATATTTTCTCTTTAATGAGGCTTCAGGGGAACAGAGAGGATGACTGACAGTCACTGATGTCCTCTGGTCCCCTGTTATGTCGTCTGATGACTGATATAAGAACACAATGATGGAGCTTTAAGCACAAACAACCTCTGGACGTGTTGAGGAGACCGAGGTACCAAACTCTGATTTGTGCAGAGACCCAAAAAAGTGCTTTTGAGCCGCTTGCGAAATAATAAACTTCATCTGTTTGGAGCAGCTTTGCACATGATGAAAATTGTACAATGCCACAGAACTATTTATAATGTATGAGAAAATGGCAAAGAGGAAGTTTCTTGTAATATTGTGTTATATTTTTGTTATTTGGGAAAGCATTTCCAGCATGGCGACCACCATCGATGGGACTCTCGAGCCCCCTGCAGTAACAGAGGGGTGACATCACTCAGATTTCATCCTTTAAAGGTCACATATATGCAAAATACAACTTACAATGTTTCTCTGACACTAATATGTGTCTCTAGTCTGTCTACAAACCCCCCAATGATGAGAAAAGTCCATCCTCTCCGTCTTTTGCCTGCTCCACTTTTCAGAAAATGTGTGCTCAAACAGGCCGTTTGGAGATTTTCCCTTCATGACATCACAAAGGGCAGTAACCCCTCCCCCAGGTGGGTGACACTCCCACAGCTAGGTGTTTGTTCTGCCCTCTGAGTCTGCCTTCTCACCGTAAACAATAGGACATGGAGCGAGAAAGCCCGAGCCACCCGAGCCCTTCCAGAGAGGGGCGTGGTCAGACATAGCTCATTTACATTTAAAGCTACAGACACAGAAACAGCCTGTTCTGAGCAGGGCTGAAATAGAGGGGTTTATAGGCATGATCAAATACAGGATCAGAGTGGATTTAGAACAAGACACTTCACACACATGTTTTTGGGGAGCTCTGAGACTTATTTACACTGGTTGTTGAAAAGGAGGAGAATATGTAACCTTTAGTATTTACAGTCAATGGTTGCAACAGAGAGGCGACAAAACAGCTTCTTTACAGAGTGCTTGCTCAGGGCCTGTTTGAGGTGCGATGTTTGAAAGTGCTGCCTGTGAATTATCTCATGAAAACTCAGATAACTTAATGATGCAACTTTATCTTCGACGTTTGTTCCCTTTGTGTGAAATCTGAACAAGAATCTTTTGTCATTTCTTCGACACAGCTTGTCGTAGTGTTGATGGGAACACGGTGGCTCAGTGTCCACCTGTTGGAGCAAATTAGGTCTGCATCTCCTTGATAACGCTGCGTCTCCGTGAAGTACCTGGAGGCTCTGGGTGGAGGTAATTTATGGTTTCCACTGAGGAGCAAACAGTGCGATGAAGGCGAAGAAGGAAGCTGATCATTATTCATCTTTCTGTGCCTTCTCAAACTCGTCCCCACAGATTGCTGATACAGATACAGCCCGCTTCCTTTTGCTGAGCTTTCAACTTAAGTGGAGCAAAGCAGAAAGATTAATACTGTGAAAACAAAGATTTCTCCTCTTTTTTTTTTTTTAAATTAAATGACAAGATGCAATTTTCCACCCTGCTGGCTCGGAGCGGCGGCGGTGGAGGAGGCAGACAGCGAGGAGGGGAGAGGGTGTGGGGGAGCCCTGAGAGATTTCACTTTTCCCTCTGTGGTGTCTGGCAGGGGGTGGCAGCGCCGCATATGAACAGTCAGCGTGCACCATCTGATCAGCTGCAGTCAGGAGAAACACCTTATAGAATATAGTAAACATGGAGAGACAGAATACTGAAGAAGAGAAACAAAGTAAACACTGCTCCAGTTTGATGTCTGAGAGGATTTGATTCACTCCTTGAAGAACTGAAGGCTGTCCTTTAAAGAAGTGACACAGGGAAATATTAAAGGTTGGGTGTAGACTAATTTCAACATTTCTGTGACCCTGACCAAGTTTGAACCCTCCCTCCGTGGTCTGTTAACTTCTCTATTTTATGTAGTTGCACAGCTGAGAAGCTCATTCTTCTGTTTTTGGAAAAGCAAAAAGAAAACACACTGAAGACGTTCGAAGAGCCCGGGCTGATTTTGTTCAATCGTCCCTTACTTAAAGAAGAGAGTACTCATTTGTAACATATTGATCTTTATTCACAGGTTATTAAAAACATGCAGAATCTTTAGGTGTGGGAGCAGATGTTGGTATCAAAGCTTTTTTCTTTCCATTTGTAGATATCAGCAGGGGCAGATGCAAAAAAAGAAGAAGAATGAAACCCACCATAATGCAATCTGAAACTCATTAGCAGTCTTTTAATGACTTAGCTTTAATTGAAAGTCACATATTATGCAAAATACACTTTACCATGTTTCTCAAACTCTAATATGTGTCTCTAGTCTGTCTACAAACCCCCCAATGATGAGAAAAGTCCATCCTCTCAGTCTTTTGCCTGCTCCACTTTTCAGAAAATGTGTGCTCAAACAGGCCGTTTGGAGATTTTCCCTTCATGACATCACAAAGGGCAGTAACCCCTCCCCCAGATGGGTGACACTCCCACCGAAGCCCCTCCAGAACACAGCTCATTTACATTTAAAGCTACAGACACAGAAACAGCCTGTTCTGAGCAGGGCCGAAATAGAGGGGTTTATAGGCATGAACAAATACAGGATCAGAGTGGATTTAGAACAAGACACTTCACACACATGTTCTTTCGGCACCTCTGAGACTTGTTGAAAAGGAGTATAATATTTGACCTTTAATGTCTTTAAACAGAAATCTGCATGCCAGATTTTGTAGATAGTACAGTTTGCAGTATGTTCCTGCTACTTAGAGGGTGCGACAGAAAGACGGGCATACATATAGGACTTCATAACTGATCTCTACTCTGCTGCCTGTTTGACACACAGCGACAAACTGCAGCGCTCCAACTCCTGCATATATTTTTGCATTTACTGATACATTCAAATGAACTCTTTAATGGAACAGAGGGCTGAGGGCCTTCGCTTGCTCCGAGCTTGTGTAAATACACCCCCCCATTGCATACATTATGTCCGCAGAGCAGCTGCAGTCTGTTAAGTGTCCGTTTGCATCTCTGCAGATATGATAAATAAATAAATGATGATGAGGAAGTGGACCTATGGATGGACTTTATGATTCTACAGGTCAGATCTTAGTCAGTCCACACAACAGCTGCTGAGCTTCATGATACATTTACAAAGTGCAGAGATATATACCATGTATGGACTAAAGAGAATGGGACGTACCAATGTGAAGTCGGTGGGGGAAATGGAAGAGATCAGATTAACGCATGGTCGATGGATCTTAGCATTATTGAAGACGTCATTGACTTTAAAGTCAAATGAAATACATGATTTGATTGGACTTTGATGAAGCTTGTTAATCAAATATTCTGTATAAAATGAGTTTCCATGCTCAGTCAGTGTGAGAGGAATTAAAATGCACCCGCAACCACCTATCCCTCTGTCCTAAAGGCCCCGTACCTGTTTTTTTACCTCTCAAAAGCTATAAACACATGAAAAGTCACTGGTGAAATCACACAGTATCATTTATGTAGAAATTCTAGCTTGTTAAAGGCAGGGTTGGTAAAACTAGCATGATTTTGAAAGTAGCATTCCCTCAGTGCTTCTTCTGCACCCACCCCCTCCCCTCTGTGCTCCCTTAAAAGCCACGCCCCTCACTTACATGCACGAGCGCCATTGGTCCAGAAGCGGACCTCAGCTCATGTTTTGAGTGTGGGCTCGTGCATGCATGGGGTAGAGAACGAGCAGGGAGGCTGTGATTGGTTCATCAGATTGGTACCTTGTGGCAGACATTGGTCGAAGTTTTTACAGGCTTACAACTGCTACAGATGACGGATTTTTTTTGTTTCTTTTTCAGAGAATGTGAGTTATTAATTTCTGTCAGGACCTAAAGACAATTTCAACCAAAATCTTAAAAAGTGTATCTGAAGGAAATTACCAACCCTGCCTTTAAGTTTGTTTGATATAATTGTCTCTGAGATGCCTCCCGAGGTCTCCTTAAGAGTCTGCACCCGTCACACATTTTGTTGGGAGCTGTAATAAATCAGGACAGATAATCCCTCATTTGAGATAATCCATTATCAAAGCCGTAGCATGAATGAATCTGATATGGCTTCAATTATTAAATCACAAATACAAATTAAAGCTGGAGTAGGCATCAATTAAAAATGTAACCTTGTGCAAGATAGATATTTTTAGAAGTATCCAACTCCAAATCCGCTGCATAAGGAAGCGTGAGCTGCTCCTGAAAGCTGCCGTACTGTTGCTGTATGTGCTGCTGTGATAAAAACGTCATGTCAATTATACTCGGATACATTAGCCCGTCAATAAACATATTCTCTTCCTCTGGTCTGTTTCCCCCCGTTCGTCTCGACTACGTTCAACACAGAGTTCGTTTTCATTGGGCGAGTGGGGAGGTAGCAGAGAGAATCACTCCCATGATTCCCCGCCAGCCTCGACGTCATCTTTTGTTATTGTTTTGATTGAGAGCCCCCTGGTGGCGGAATTTACATACTGTGCCTTTAAAGCCGTTACAAAGAACTCTGAAATACTTTAAACTGTTTTGAAAGATTTTATTTTCAAACTTCAATACAATGAAAAGTAAAAAGATTGTAGTATAATCAGGAATGGCTGAAGATAAAAGTTTGTTTTAAGAAGCGATCACTGACTCAGCTGACCCGATGTCCTTGTTCTCTCCAGGGTGAGCTTTCATATCTGTGTGCACTTTTCATAATGTTGAATGTGTGGCAGCAGAGCAGAACTGTCATGTCTTCCTTTCAGCTGTGAATATACGTTAGTCACACAGGGAGCAGTAAGCAAGCTCAGCGTGGTTGTGTACCTGCATCGTACCTCAGTTTGTGTTAAATAGAACTGAATCTCTCTGAAGCACACGTCACATCATATCACCTAACACCTGCCCTCCTCCTCCTCCTGCACCCTCAGGCTCCTGCAGCCATGAACAGGGGATGGGGTTACACTGGCTGTCTTTGTGGAATTATAATGAGACGACTATAATGAGACCTTCTCTGGTAGAGCCCGGTCCAGGTGAGGGTCAGGTGTAGCGTACGAAGGTGGCGAAAGGGCAGAAAAACAGCTTTCTGAGGGAGGTGGTGTTGGATGTGGAATATGGAGCGGTCCACCTTCTGGAAGCTGAACCTCTCTCCATTTTTCAAAAGCATCTCCAATATTGATCCTAGTTTGAGCACGTTTCTGCTCGTGGAGCTTATTAGAAACATGCAGAGGCTTTTTAGGTCGGGTACAATCACTTCTATCTGAACCAGTTCTCTTGCCCGCTTCCATCGCTGCAACACCTGTTGGTTTGACCTGATAACTGCTCTCATATCTGACAAACCGAGGGGCGTCCAAAACGGCCGTGTGGGGGTGTCTTAAAACCGCCTACCTTCTCTGGTCCAAACAAATCCAGACCATTCAGGACCAGAATCTAAAGTTAGAAGGAGGACATACTGGCTGCTGCATTGTTGTCAGAGAAGCCAGCACTTCAACATAGCATGTTTCCTTAATGTCTTTGGGAGGTAGCCAGGATTTTTTTACAGTGTACTAGTTAAAGACTTGTGAAGTGGGATAAAGTTGGTCATTATAGCCGACTGTTCTTCATCCTTTACTTTTTGTCCTGGTGCTTGCAAAGACTTTAAAAAAAGTTGTCAACTTGGCAGAAATTCATCAACAGTGGACTTTGAGGTTCTGTGGTGGACACAAAACAACGGCAGGTGTTCACTCGTACACCAATTACTCTGATTTCCTCTCCTCTTCCTCTTCATCTTAACACAGACACACAGAGAACTGGACCACAGATCTGAGGGAAATTGGTCCCTTGGAGGCCCTCGTGGTCTCGTTACTGAAGAAAACTCGCTCCATCACGGGCCCCGAACTAACCACCAACATTTATTCTGCACTCCCAGAGCTGCTGCAGATCTGTCTCAGGTTTGTTCCCATTAATGGACTCCTCATGTCTTCTGTGTCATCGAGTGTGTAAGCCTGATGTCCTCTCCAGACGCAGAGTGTGGCGATGAAGACTCGATATCAGTCAGCCCACAGGCAAAGATTTAACAGACTGACCTGGGAGCAGGAGACAGGCGAACACCTGACACCTGGCTTTTAGGTTATGGTACAAAACGATAAGACACGACACGATACGATACATCTTGACATGATACTTCTCAACACGACAGTCTGTATATAAGACGCAGTCTGTTTTGGGGGGTTTCCCATAAAGAAAAAAGGTTTCCACCTGTGTGACGATTTCTATTGTGTTATGAAGTCCAGAACATAACATTTATGTACGTCTCTGTTTTGGTATCATCTGTTTTCACCATGTGGAGTTTGCTCTCCTACCAGCTACAGTACGGTAGTTGAGCTGTCAGCCTGCAGGGAAAGTGGTGAAGCACAGACCCACAGCTTGTGAGTCGTGCTTGCCCACTCTGCTGGTCACTTGTGAACATAAACTGAGGAGTCTTTTAATCAAAAAAGCGCTCCTCAAGCTTTATTTAACAAACAATATACCACAGTTTGATTTAAATGACTGTGACCTGTAAAGATGACGCCTATGTACCCCAGCATAGCTTACAATACACAATGAATGGGGATGAATTTTCAATCACGTCAGGTGGCGTGCAGTGTGTGATGGTGGCGGGCTGGCAGCTGCATTCTGTGTCAATATTTAATTCTGGTATATCGGTCACGCTGGTGTATACGACGCAGTAAAAAGCACCTTACACACCAGATTTTACGATTCAATACGATACGATTTGAAATTTGTCTTGGACTTAAAAATGCTGCACACTTTAAGCTGCCTTCACAAAATTATTAACTTAAACACACCAACAACAATCCACATGTCAACAAAGACTCACAGTGTACGGGCATCCTTTTTTTATTGATGGTGTATCATGATCTCCTCCTGACCTGACCTGAGTCCTGTGAGGGCTGAAACACAACCATAGAAAAGTCTAATAATGCTGTAAACACTGCCTGTAAAAACTAGTGAAACATTCTGTGTTGATGATGTGTTTCTGCAAATGTACCAGCATGAAGCTTCTTCTAACACACTTGTATTACAGCCACAGTGAAGCCTATAACAGCTCTACTCGGCTGCTTTTATAGCCACATGAGAATGATTATTCATTTCAGAGCAGGAGTTAGTAATGTGTGTGTACATTGTGCGGAGAAAAACCATAACACTTTCCCTGCAGACTCCATAAAACACACCGGAGCAGCAACAACAACGAGCAGCTGAGATTGAATATCGTAACAGTGTTGGTTTCTTCAACAGGTCCTCGGCTTGGCCTCGCTCCATAAAAACACGATGAGGACATTTCAACTGCCAACATTTCCTCCACACACACACACCCCATCACCTCTACCTCCAGCCGACCTTTCTGCAGAGCCCCCCTCTCTCCCCCAGGCAGGCACCACCCCTGACCCCTGTCTGCCCTCTCTCTCCTCTCTCCTCCTCCTCTGTCTGTCTTACCTCCTGGGAAGGTGTCCACACATCAAAGAGTCCCGCCTCCATCCGTTCCAGGACAATCAGCAAACACAGGATAATTGGGTGGTGGTGGAGGCACCCCTCCAGCTCTCGGTGCCTTTCTGACAGAAAAAGAGCATCAATAAAAGGAGAGATGAGTGACAGACGGGTAGCCTGCAGCAGAGGAAGGGCAATGAGAGCCAGGAATAGAGAGTGATGACATGCATATCAATGCTGCCCCTGCAAGGTAAACAATGACTCTTAATTAGCAGGCTAAGTTTTAATTAAGATGACGGCAGAGTAATTATTGCCCCTGACAGGGATGATTGAGCCGGGGACTCCATGTTCTGATTAGGCCGCTCGTTTGGATGTTCCCCGTCCTGCAGGGAGGCAGGAATGACACGACCTCTCGTTGTCAGAGGACGGCTGGGTGTCTCAGGGAGGGAGCCTTCAGATGCTCTCAGGTCTTCTTCCTCCTCACATGGATGAGTGCACTTCAGAATAAAATCTTCACACAGATATCAGAGCAGAACAGAGCGGGTCAGAGGGTCAAAAAGATAAACTCTGAAAACTCCTCGGGTGGCCTCTTTTCTCTCTGTGTTGTGTTTAGAAGAAACAAAGCCAGAAAGATTCTTTATCTTTCTACAAACCCTGCATACTGACCGAAACTAACAATCATCATGTGTTAGATATCTTTATCCTAAAGTGGTCTAAATCTAGGACAAATAAATCACTTGCTATGTTTACACGGGTCAATAATAATGGGAATAATAGCCTGATAAAATAAAATCGGTTCATATAAAGACACTTCTCCCATCCCGCCCATTCGGAGAGGGTTGTATCCAATTTGTTAATTGGGTATCCAATCCATGTAAACACCTGATTTGACGGTTTCTTCCTGGTTGGGGTAAAATTATTGGGCATGTCTGCCCCACACAATGTGACAAGTTTCCACTTTCGTTATTGCCTAATGGTAAGAAACATCACAGGAGCAAAGAACAACCCTTAAAAGAACTCTGGATTGTTGACGTCTCCATGAAAAGTTGAGCAAAGCCAGAGGTCGCAGAACCATTCTAATAAAAAACACACATCCAAAGTCACAGACGTGAGAGAGGAGGAGAATGAAATCTCTGGATCCACGAGCAGAAAGGTGGTAAAACGATGCTTTTGAAAAATGGAGAGAAGTTAGAGCACAGAAAGGTTTCATGTGATGCAGAGCTGGCTAAACACTGAAGCTTCAGTGTCCGCAACATGGCAACCTGTACTAATGTCATCTTAACAATCAGTTATCGATGAATCATGAATAATGAATGAGTTACAAAATGCACGTCTTGTTCTCAGTTTGTTTTATTGAAACATAATAGCTGCACAATAGTTACTTGAAACATAAAATAAATTAAATATGAACAGTTTGAAGCAACAAGGCTCTCGCTCTTTTAAACCTATGCTAACAAACCAATGCCAATCGGGCGCTACCGCCGTTTCTACCCTACCAAGGTCCAAGCTGCAGAAAACCCTCCCTCTGCTGACCGCTTCATTTTCGCCTCACTTCACTCAGTACGGCTTCTTCCTTTAGTAGTAATAACAGGAGTTTTTCTGAGTAGCAAAGGTGACGCACGCCCTCTTTTGGTATAAAATAGCATTACATGTGACCGCCGGTAAAATTGTAAACAGATTGTCGGCTGATACATTTTTGATCTGTTAAATTAACGGCGATTAACGATGAATCATTAACATACTAAACACTGAAGCTTCAGCCTCCGTGACATGACAACCTGCGTGAGCATCGACTCTAGGGAGGAGGGGGCGGGGGGCGGCAACTCTCAACAATGTTTTGAATTTAAACTGCAGTACCCATTTGAAACACTAGGTGTCAGAGTTACATATTGCTCCGTTAAATAGATAGAACAGAATAAACCTGCAGGACCAAAAGTGAAAGAGTCTCGTTAAATGTCCTTTTCCAATTGTGTACCTCAAACAACAATGACCAGCTGTTTTTTAAAAAGATAAAAACGACACATTTAGGAGCTATTTCAAAAAATGTCTCTCTTCATATGGACGAGAGTAAAGTTTGTATTCTCGAGGCACAGACAGTGAAGGATATTGAGAAGGTATTGAGTGACAGATTGTTTTGATTTGAGTCTTTAATAGGATTTGTTGCCAATAACAGAAATAGAGACTAATACCATCTTCTCCACAAAAGGTAATAGACTTTCCCCTTTAGCATCCAACTCATCGCGCTTTTATTGCTTTATGTTAATTTCCTGTTTCGGAGGAATATTGGGGATGAGAAGAAGTCAGATTAATAAAATTGCAAATACCTGCAAGAAAACAAAGGTGCATCAGGAATGTTATCAAACTCCTGTAAATATATTTCCGTCCGCAGGATATTTCAGACTTGACTTTGTGTTCCTGTGAGCGCCCCGCAGACAGAAGCACCAGAGGAAGAAGGCCCCCTCTGCTGCTGATTTCCACCTCTTCATCGTATCGATCACTTTTAATTGAAGTCAGAGGCGGCTTTCTGCATCTGAAGTCTTGACGGGACTGCTGATGCTGCCCTTTTAAAAAGTTCTGAGCTCTGCACAGGTGGATGAATTATTCACCGCTGTTGACGGCACCAGTCCACTGCTCTTTACTAATGAATGAGTGTGATGTGGCACGAAACGCAGGCCTCGACTTTGAGTACACCTAACATTAACTCACGAGGAGCTCACACTGCTTTAACATTATGAATCTTTATTAGAGAAGTTATTTTTGGGCCTTTTTTGCCTTTATTAGATCGGACATCTGAAGAGAGACAGGACATGTTGGGAGGAGAGAGGAGGGGATGACATGCAGCAAAGGGCTGAGGTCGAATTTGAACCCGCAGCCGCTGCGATGAGGACTATAGCCTCCGTTTAGACCGATTCCTACGGACGGTTTGTGGGCGCTGCCATCTTGTGGTGGCGGACATTACTGCGGTGGACTCTCAGAGTCTGCTGCTGCCCGTTAACCGCGACAGCAGCTGCTGATGAAGGAAACAAGGCCACATAACGTGTGAGGACATGCTGTGTAATATAACGTTACTCCACAAGCTCGTTAGCTTCATTAATCTGCTGCATTTAATCCTCATGAACGAGTTTTAGTGTGAAATACACGTCTGCAGATATTCATAAAGCACGTGTTTTGTTGTTAAAGCAGCCGGTCTGTAATGATCACATGACCACATTTTACTCGCTAACAGACGAACGTTACATCCCAGATTTCATTTCATTAATCGCCCGGTGATGGACGACTAAACATGACAGATCATTTAGAGAGGACAGAAACTTCTTATAATAAATATTTTCTTTCCTCTGAAGAATATGTTCGTCCTCTGCACGGACAGTGAATGTGTGCAGTGTCCGCTCTCATACAGCGTGTGTTCGCTCTTTCCTCGACTGTTAGTAAACTGTAGAACTCCACAGGTACTTTCTGAGTAGGGCTGGTTTAAAATATATCGATCCATCAATGCATTGCAATTATTATTTTCCCAATTCAACATCGATTCAGGGAAATCCTGAGATCGATTTGTTGCATTGTAATGACGGCCCTCTCCTCTAGGGGGCGTCATCCAGGTTAGGCACAGTTGTGCACTTTACCCATAGTTTTTGTCCGTGCCATCACAGCACTGTTATGTTTATTACGATTCTGCTTCAAATTCAGCTCAGGCACAAATGTGCACTTTAGATCATACTGGACTGTTTGATTCTTAGTTTATTAAAGAGTAATGCAACCAGTCAGTTTGTTCTAAACCTATACAAACAATGCACACATCATTATTGAACTAATATCAGAAGGTATTCCTGTCATCTATGTGTATTATTAACTCCATATCGAATCGAATCGTGACCCAAAGAATTGAAATCGAGTTGTGAGGTTGTGGACAATACCCGGCTCTATTCCTGAAGTCCTTCACGTTTTTTAAAAGGTAAAGTAACGTATTCAATTATTTTACAAGTGGGCACATTTTCACTTTTTAGGACCGCTCACATTCAAACCGACGGCTGTAGAAGGGAGAGGCCACCGCAGTAATGGCGGCTTGTCAACTTCCGGTTTCCCCCCGGATCGGTCTACATGGGGGCCGCGTCAGAACCTTCAAAACCTCAAACGTCCTGAATGTTTAGAAGAGTTTTTAATCTTCCTGTTCCTGTGACTGTTTAATTCTGAGCATGTTGAGCCTTCCTAAGTGAATAAACAAAGTTATTTATGCAGCGGTTTCACTGATATCCTGACAGCTATAATGTCTCTAACATTGAGCTACATTAATCACGCTCACACACGGCTGTCAGAGCGGCAGTCATTACTCTGTTTGACAGGCAGACGTCTTCGATTGAACATCCCCAGTCTGCTCAATAAAGTTTCAAAAAAGGATTCTTGATTACCAAACCGACCTTTTCAACAAGAATCTCTCGATAATTCAGTTAATTTATCCGTCCCTGTGGAAGAAGCGGCATCAAATGTGATAAATATATTGGACTGTACGGCACGTTTGTATGAACACGTCATGCATATCAGTATTTAAAGTCCCACAGAGGCAGAACGGTGCTTTGGTTTTGATCATGTTTACATCCAGTCTGTGTCCATCTTTCTCCTCCCTCGTCACTCCTCTGTTCCCTCGGACGTGGCTGACCTCTGAGCTGAACCTGAGTCTGTTCTAAAAACACCAAAGAAACACAGATTCTTTACTCTAATGTTCTCCTTCTGTTTATGCGCGCTGGGTGTGCGGGGCCAAAATTACAGCCATTACCACCGTCAACGTTTCGCCTTGAAGGCCTCGGCTATTTCTCCCTTTTTTTTTCTCTCTCTCTCTGTTATTCCTCCCGTCTCACCTCTCCCACCTCGCTGCTGCTGTGATATTAAACTGTAACTGAATTCCAAATGAATTCTAAGCCGCGGCAGGATGAAATTGATGTGTTGAATGCTAAGCTCGGCATTAAAGTATGACGATAATGGCCTGGTGTTTTACGAGTCGTCTCGGCGGTCCCACTACCCCTGTGGCCCCCCTTCAACCACAACACCCTCACACTCCTTTAATCTTACCTTCGCCTGTAGCTAACATACATCCCCGTACACTCTGTGGAAATACTACTGATTTTATGAGTATTGATCATTTGTTCCTAAATGTCACTCAGTGCACGGCCCCTGGAATTTTATTGGCTCTACAGCTGAGGAGGTAGCAGCCATCTGAGCTGCAGACATAGACGACATGTTGAGACTTGAAACCAAGCGGCAACCTCCAGTGTTGAAAAACAAAGTGCAAAATCCTGCAGTTCTTCGAGTGTCCACTTGAGGCTGGCTTCAGAAGCACTAGTAGCCACATACACACCCGTTCAAAAAAGCAGTTTTTACAGCATAAATAAATATGTTTACAGCCTGGTACAAAAACTAAAATAGGTCTGATTAGTTATTGTCATCACTGGCACACACTGTACGGGGGGGTGGATTTTTTTAAACGGCTCTGTTTTGATTTTATTAACGATACGTGTTATACATAGTTAGGCGCGTAGCTGACATGATTGACAGGTGGGCGCGATGCTACGGTTTGTCAAGAGGTTTAAAACCCTCCTCAGCTCCAGCTCTCAGCCTGTCGTTAGGTTGACTGAAAGTTAGGCTGAGACAGGATTTCCAACATGTTGACCGCCATCTGAGCCTCCGGAGCCCCCTGCAAGAAAAGATGGCTGACGTCTCTCAGGCTTCAAACATGAATATTTACAGTCTTTTGTTAAATCGGACACAATAAAAAACTAGCAACAACTCGGCATCAATGTTAGCTTTGTTAGCATCTTGACTAAAGTACATTAGTTATGCAAGTTATGTAACAACCTTACTAGCATGCTAGGAACATAGCTGTTAATAACTCGACTCCTTCAGTTTGATGTCGGTCTGTTTACCGTGGGAATAACAGAAGTGCACACACTGACAGAGAAATGTACAAAGCTGAAGATGGCACACTGGTGGTTCGAAGATGCAGGAGGCCTTTAGACAAGTCGTTTACGGTAGCTCCTTGGGGTGCGGATCTTTTTTGCTTCTTTGGACTCTATCAGTCCATCTTCATATTAGCCCTCACCCCTTCTTACCACATCTTCTCTCCGTCCTCATGCCCCCCCTCTGTGAGCGTGTTTCTGCATGATCACTTCATTAGGGTGAATCAGGGTGATAAATGAAGGAGCCTCGGGGGGAGGATGTGGGCGGATGGTGTTAGGGGGAGGCCTGTCAGACTCCCCGGGGTGATGTTTGTGGGTGATACTGTATAGCAGCTATTACACAGCCCTTTATCCCCAATGTCACCTAGCTGTGTGGTGTCTCAGTGTGGTGCAGGGTAATCCTCCGCCCCCCGCCTCTCCTCCACACGTCCTGATTTCCTCAGACATTATAATCAATCCTGCTCCCCGTGGAGCGTGATCACTCGCTGCGTTTGTTCGGGGCCTCAACGGCTCCTCCTGATGAGACGGTCGGGCTGTAGAGAGACCAGAAAACATTTTGACAGAGGCTGCTTTCTGCCGCATGTTTGTGAAACTGGGAACTCAATCCCTTTGTGACACCAGATTCTTAACGTCACCTAACGTTTTTCCTTGTTCAAGTTGTGTGTAGCAACAGTTTCGGTGCTCTGTTTGTTAATATGATGTGCTCATAGCACCATAATTATTCAATCTTAAAGGTTTCTTCAGGTTTTCTGGAGCTCTAACCTTACTCTGATTTATTTATGATGAGCATTTATTCTGCTAAGCTGTTCAATGTGCTTAAATTAAAAGGATTAATGAGCCGTTTTCACATTTGCACTCCAGAAAAATCAGCTCAGTTCCAAGTTCCCAGACAGAGTCCGTCCCTATAATGTCAGTATGAAGCAGTTTCATTATATGCAATAAGATCAAACTGGTTGCTCACTGGTCTCCAGTCTATAGTGTGAATTCATAGACTGTAAATATTAATGGAGGAAGCCTGAGTGTCTGTTCCTGCAGGGGGCTTTGGAAACCCATCGATGGTGCTCACCATGCTGAAAATGGAAATCCTGCTTTGTGTCTTATTGTGAATAACTCTTATCCTTCATGAATCAAAAGTTGAGTTATCAAAAAGTTCACCCCCCGTACAGTGTGTGCCAATCGAGACATGAGCTAATCAGACCTGTTTGGTTTTTTTAACCAGACTGTAAACATGACTTCCTGTGCTTCTGCAGCCAGCCTCTAGTGGACACTTGGCAAACTGCAGGATTTTGCACTTTTGCATCAGCTTTATTTTTGAACAGCAGAAGTTGCCCCTTGTGTGAACTCAACTTGTCCTATGCTGCAGGTTCTGACAGTAAGGATAATAGATCGTCAAACACGGGGAAGCTTTGATTTGGAAGGACTCAAACTACAACAATGCATTTCTCACAAAAAGATCCTTCAATACACAGAACGAGAACATGTTTCCTGTTTAGTCTTTTATAGCAGATGATTCAGTGGAAGTGATTAAATGAAGCTTTCCTGCAGAGTAGACATTATCTCAGGAACTAGCTAACAATATCCAGTACGGATACAGAGAATATGTATACCTACTGTATGTGTACTGAAAATATTGAAATGAATATCCACCCTTAAAGGGATACTTCACCCGTTGAAACATGAATCTGTAGTGACATTGGGTCATATATGTAGTAGAAATGTGAAATAAACTTTGAAATTGGTGCCTTCTTGACCGAGAAAAGGCAAAAAGTGTATTTTTGCCTTTTCTCTGCAAAGACACATCTCCCAGAATGCACAGCACTGCAGGACACTCCCGCTGAAGGAGAGGTGCATTCATGTGGTATCGGAAAAATGAGATTCCAAGTTGTAAAATGCAAATGAAACACCTGCTCAAGTCGGTTTTGTGTTTTGTTAACATACTTTTTATTCAGGCACGTATTGCACATCAACTTTTTGCTTAAATATAACTTGACAATAAGATTTCTCCGAGTTGGGAAGTCGGAAGAATGACTTCCCAACTCGGAAACTTAAACCACCCGAGCAGCACCTGAATGCAGCATCACTCGCGGACATTTAATAATAATAATACAGCAGTTTCCACAACTGATTCAGAGATTTCTTCCATAAGGAATGGGCATCTTGGAAATTCCTGGAAGAAAACAGACTCTATGTCTGTGTCCATAGGCAAACAGTGACAGCACCGACAACACAAGTCTGCCCCGGCTCCTTCTTTTCTCTCACAGCCGCGGACCTAGCCAGCTAGGCTAGCTAGCCTGCCTGTCGGCAGCCAGCAGCCAGATCGCCGCTATATTGCGGCTCGTAGGAAGAGCCACGAACATCCGATTCAAGCACAAGACCTTCAAAATCCCCTTCATCCATATCAGTTTGAAGTTGAAACATACTTTTTTCACCATTGTCGGCAGATATTAGATTTCTCCATAGAGCCTGGTAGCATAGCCTTCAAGCAAGATGGCGGATGTTAAGTTTCGATTCTGGCAGTGAAGCCCCGCCCACTGATCTGTGATAGGTCTGTAGCTTCAGTGGTTGAAAACATGAGGAACTAGCAATGTAGTTTTAGCCTGCTAACAACAACCTCCACGAGTGACGCAATATGACGATTTTTGCGTCTATTGCGGAGGCATCTCATAAAAGAAAATACAGATTTTTCCCGTCTCAGGGGGAAATGAGGGCTGGATGCAAGACCATTCAATAAAAACACAAGTTTACTACTGATACAAAGCTTAATGCAAATGGGTGAAGTATCCCTTTAAACAAAACAACAGCAACAAGGTTTCTCTGCACATCTTGTGATTGTAAAAAAAAATAAAAATGTGAAAAAGGAAAGGATATTTATGATAAAACGTTTCTTCTCCTCAGCTCACCAGGACTCAAACTGTGTAAATGTATGAGCTGTGCGTCTACGCAGCTGTTACTCACATTAAACTGAACATTTCCACTGATGGTGAAGTGAGACAAGGTGAACAAAGAAGCCCCCCAATGAGTTTTTCTTCCTCCTCACTGTTGCAGTCTGATGGTGAACTTATACTTCCACCCGTTCCCATGGAACCATGCCAGACCTTCCCCCACCAACCAATGGCCTCATTCCCACTGTTGATCACATCATAGCCGTTATAAATGTCAAAATAATAAAAGCTTGCAGTTGTTGTCAAAGTTTTGAGACAACTTTTTACTGAAAATTCCCAAAGAAAAAACAATGGATGAAGTAGTGGAGAGAGTGTAAACACACACTGTACATGTGAGAGTAGAAATTGATCTGCAGTGGTTGTGCTTCTTTTTTCAGTCAAAGCTTCACTACAGACCATTGTTTCGTTCAACATGATGATCCACAGAGTGCGGGCTCCTGTCCTCGGGGTTCCCCCAACTCAACACAAAATCTGATCATTAATATTTGTGATTAGGGATCACCCTAAACACATTTCACACCACAGGAAAACCTGACGAACTTTTAGAGCCATCAAAATCTGGACTTTGTCTCCTTTTTTAGATTGACTTTTGGGCTTTTTCTGCCTTTAGTGGAGAGACAGGACAGTGGATAGAGTCTGAAATCAGGGAGAGAGAGAGAGTGGGGAAAGGAGCCACAGGTAATAATAATAATAATAATAACTTTATTTATATAGCACCTTTTAAAAACAAACGTTTTACAAAGTGCTTTGACAGACAAAGCAATGGCAGTACTTGGACACAGAACAGAAGACATTAAGGGCCTGATTTACTAAGATCCCAATTAAAGAGTACTAAATTGCGTGATCACTCCAAAGAATTGCGCGTTTGGCTTGTGGGCGTTTTGCGGGTGATCTACTAAGAAACTTTGCGTGAATGATAAAGGGTGCAAACCTTGAGGAGGCGGTAGTATTTAAGTCAGGCTTTTGCGGGTTCTACTGGATTACGTCACGGAGAGTTTGGACGGAAAGCAGAATGACTGCAAGCGCAAAATAGGTATTAGTGGGAGAGGCAAATGAACGTACAGTATTTTCGAGTTATAGCAGATCAATCTGAATATAACAAAAATAAACATTTGGCTTATAAGAAAACCTCGGCATTAAACAGGGCCTCTCTTTTCTTCCCTCGATCCTTTGAATGAATTGTCATACATTGCGCAGGAGGTGCGAGCTGTGACTTATGTGGCACCGGCGCTCAGGCGCGCCCCTCGGGCTATTGTTGCGCACCAGACTGCTGGCCAGCGCTGTGTCTGATCGGACATAATTGCCCTGGCAAGACGTATCGAAGACGGGGGTACAAGCAGTGGTGAGGTCCCCCAATCCAAGTGCCTACAGCTTGGCAGCAGGGGGCTGTAGAGGTTGGAGACGAGCGCGATAGGGAGAGGAGCGCACCGGAGGAGACAAGCTGGAGAGACGCGCAACCCGAGAAAAAGGAAATGCCCAGTTTAAAATGTAATGTTGCCGAAAAGAGGGAAATAGGACATAAATGTCAATGTGTAAATTGTTTAGAATGCAGAGGCTGTGAATGTTCAGTTATATTAGTTTAATCATGGTGTTTCTCTTGATTAACTATTATTGAATCGAAATAAAAAAATAATGCATGTCATTTATTTTTACGTCAATCGAAAACATGTTAACATGTTGGGGGAAAAACGTGATCTTTATACCTTCTTTTATTGAGCCTATGTCTCCTCCTAAAACTGCAGCCTGTTGTGTGTAACACTGGGCTCCTGGATTAGCACCTGCCTTTCAAAGGTGTTAAATTTAGACACCGTCACAATCACCGCAATGTTTGCCTGGCTTGGTAAATCACAATGCGTGTACTAACTTAACTTATTTGAATTTTCTCCTCCCAGTATTTTGCACACTACGGCAGAAACGCCCCATATTGCATATTCATTAAGGCAAACGTACTAAATGGACAATGCGTGTTGTTTTGCTCATATGAAAGACGCAATCCTCACTGCGTGTCGTTAGTAGATCAGATAGCACATTTTTTGCTGGTGGTATCAAGTTTGCACACGTTTTAAGACACGCAAACCTTTAGTAAATCAGGCCCTAACAGTACAAACATCACATCGCGACATCACATCACAGGTAATTAAAACAGAAAGTGACACAAAAAGGGGTGAGATAGAAGATAGCTGGTAAAAATATAAAAGCAGCAAAGGTCAGGAGAGTAAGAATTTTTAAGGTGGTTAAGAATATATAAGAAGAATAGGAGCAATAAAATGAATAAAGGAAAGAATACATTTAAAAAGGAGGGAGTCACATAAAAGCGAGTCTATAAAAGTGAGTTTTAAGAAGTGATTTAAAAGATGTTACCGTCTCTGCTCGCCTTATCTCCTCAGGCAGGTCGTTCCAAAGTCGAGGGGCCCTGTTTGAAAAGGCTCGGTCACCTTTTGATTTGAGTCTCGACTTTGGAACGACCAGAAAGGCGCTACCTGAGGATCTGAGGTTGCGTGAAGGGGCATAGGGGGTCAGCATTTCAGAAATGTAATTCGGGGCAAGACCAAGACGAGCTTTAAAAGTGATCAGTAAAATCTTAAAATCAATTCTAAAAGTGACAGGTAGCCAGTGGAGGGAAGCAAGGACAGGAGTTATGTGATGTCGTCTGTTAAAACCAGTGAGAAGCCTAGCTGCTGCGTTCTGGACCAGTTGGAGGCGGGAGAGTGATTTTTGTGTGGTACCTGAGAGGAGTGAATTGCAGTAGTCCAATCGAGAAAAGATAAGTGAGTGAATGATTTTTTCCAGGTCAGCAGGGGGCAGAATGGTTTTGATTTTGGAAATGGATCTGAGATGGAAGAAACACGTCTGGACAGTTTTTTTAATATGATGGTCAAAGGTGAGTTCTGAATCAAAAGTTACTCCTAGATTTCTTGCTGTGGGTGTGATGTTGGAGGAGATCGGACCAAGGGAGCTTTGAATGTGATTGATATGGGAGTTTGGGTAGTTGAATAGAATGATTTCCGATTTTGAGTCATTTAACTGAAGAAAGCTTTGGGCCATCCAACATTTAATGTCACTGAGACAGTTAAAAACAGCAGCTAGGCTTCTCTGGTCACCAGGTCTCAGCGGAAGGTATATCTGTGTGTCGTCAGCGTAACAATGAAAAGAGAGGTTATGGCGCTGGATGATATCACCAAGAGGGAGCATATAAATAGAGAATAAAAGAGGACCTAAAATCGAACCTTGCGGTACACCACAGGTAATTTGAGAGGTGGAGGATGAGTGGTTACCTATGGTGACCGCAAAGGTTCTGTCTAAAAGATAAGAATAAAACCAACTAAGCGCAGTGCCCTTGACACCAACCCACGACTCTAGGCGTTCAATTAAAATGGCATGATCTACTGTGTCGAATGCCGCACTTAAATCTAAAAGAATTAAAATTGCACTCTCTCCTCTGTCAGTAGCTAAAAGAAGGTCATTTGTTACTCTGAGGAGGGCTGTTTCTGTGCTATGGAGTGCTCTAAAACCAGACTGAAACTTCTCGAAGAGGTCGTTGTCTTTCATAAAAGCTAAAATCTGTGCTGAAACAACTTTCTCTAAAACTTTGGATAAAAACGGGAGTTTAGAAATAGGCCTAAAATTACTAAGAACAGTGGAGTCAAGATTTGGTTTCTTTAAAAGAGGTTGGACCACAGCATGTTTAAAAGCAGATGGGAAATGGCCAGTTAAAAGTGAGCTGTTAAGAATTGATAAAATGCTGGGCCCAACCGTAAACATGACCTCTTTAAGAAATTTAGATGGTATGGTGTCAAGGCTACAAGTAGTTGGATTCATTTGAGATAAAGGATAGGTAGGATTTGAACCTTGGCTGCCCGCTTGGAGGATTACAGCCTCTGTACATGGGGCGCGCACACTAACCACTGCCTTTATTTTTTAGAGACAGGACAGTCGATAGAGTCGGAAACAAGTGAGAGGGTGGGGAATGGCTAGCGTGAAAGGAGCCACAGGTCGGATTCTAACCCGGGCCGCCTGCTCTCGAAGACTTAAGCCTCAGTACATAAGGCGAGCGCACTCACCGTTAGGCTACCAGCGCCCTGACTCTGCTGACTTTAGTCAGAAAGAACCAATCGGGTCCTAAATCCTCCTGATTATCTTTTAGTGTGAATCCTATAAGACAATCAGAGCTGATGGACTTCATTGTGGCTCTGCTCCCTAAAGCTGGAAACTGTTTTCATCTTCTTCTTTTTTTTTACCTCCAGAGGATGAACGGCAGCTTATTATAAGCATCAAACCTCGTTTTGAAGTCAACAGTAGTAAAGTGCTGGAGGACATTAATCAAGAGGAACAAGCCGCCTCTCACACCTGCTTTGAGCTGAGAGTGGAGCTGGCAGCTTCCTCTACCCGAGTGTCTGTCACTGTCAGTCCCCCCGCCTCAGCCTGCCTCCCCCCGCCCACCAACAACACCTCAAACAGGATATATTTAGTCTGAAAAGCTCTGCATTCACATCTGACTCCACTTAATTACATCCTTCAAGGTGGCAAGTGCCTGTTAAGAGTTTCTTTTCAGGGGATTTCACGGGAGAGAAATCTGACAGGCAGTAGAATGAAAATAAAAAGCCGTTTTATTTTTGTTTGATGCGTCCCGCAGACAGAACCTTTCACTGCGTTTTCCCCGGGGGAGGAGAACACTGACACACACTGAAGGGGCAGCAGACCCATGATCTGACTCTACCGCTAATAATCATCATTCTAGTTTCACTTCAGGCCCACAGATGGCTGCTCTGTTGAAGACGGGTACATGTTTGAGCTGCAGTAATGAGAACAAATACCTGAAATGCTGCAAGCAATAAGAATAGTTTATCGATCCTCTTCTGTTCTAAATTCACCTGATTTTACTGCCAGCCATTCTCCATCTGAATTCATTTAAATGAAGCTTCTTGCAGCTGTATCTGAAAGCAACATTTTTTTTTTGCTGTTGCAAATGAGCACACTGAAAGGTTTGTTTTACAATACTAAAGGGTAGTGCTGTAGTCGAGACCACACTGACCTAGACCATGACATACCCAAGACCAGAGTGCTCCAAGACTAAGACCAACACCAAAGCAGGGCGAGACCAAGTGGAGACCAAGACATACCGAAGACCAGAATATTATATCACTGACAAATCATCATTTTTTGCAGCATGCGTGTCACTCACTAACCTCCAATCCCCACATACTCTGTGCACGCCGCGGTCCGTCGGCACTGCGCACTACGCCGTAGTTTGCTGCCACCCTAGTCAATCATTGTGCTTCCACACAGCGAGCGCCTCGGTCCCGCTCCAGAGCGTGCCACCAGCGCCACTCTGCTCCGTTTCAAACACGCTCCTAGTCTATTTTCAACAAAGTACGCTGCAGGTCCGCGTCAAGCTGGACAGACAACCCGGACAGGAAGTCAGACAAGGAAATGCACAGAGCATCTGGTCAATTTCAAAATAAAACACAATATACTGACGCAAGGTTGTATTTTCCATCTTTTTTTTAACATAACGTCAGAACAGGCACCAAATGAGCAACAAATCCTCCTCAGAAAATCAAAGCAACATGTTGGTTGAACGCTTTCTCTTTATTCCCGCGTGATCTTGTTGTTCACATGTGATGTGTGTACAGCTGCTCATGGCTGCGCTCTGCTGTGCTCACGTTCCAGAAACGGATCCAGTGGGGCAGGGCTCGCCGTCCAACGGAGTATGTGGGGATTGGGGGTAGACTGTGGGAACACCGGGAATGTTGCGGCCGTAACCTTCTAATCACAGTATTGACATGGAAAAATAGCCTTTCAGTGGTGCTCTTAGTTAAAATCTGGAGTCCGCCCAGTCTGAGACCGAGACAAGGCTGAGTAAAAATGCTGTTGATTCCGAGACGAGAACGAGTTTGCAGAGATACAAGTTTTAGAACTTGTATCTCTGCAGACGGATATTAGTAACATCATTAAGTTCATAAAGTAAAAATACTGGACCACTTTGGGACTATTCTGTGACTGCAACACGTCTTCTGCCTGCAGGGCGACTTGATTTTGACACTTTTTTCCCTCTACTAAGATGAAGAATTGAACGTCGAATTACTAGTGGTTAGTTTGCGCACCCCATGTACACTGCCCTAACACTCATTATCAAAGTGTGATAACCGAGAAATTAAACTTGTCAGACTAACATATTCACATATTTCTGTTTTGGTCGGATTAACACAATAAAATCTGTTTAACATCATGTAAACAAACTGATAGGGATGCAGTATTCTTTTAAAAAGTCTCTCCTTAAAAATAGGGATTAAACCCTTTGTTGCACATGGTTTTGTAAACTGAAAGGGATGCAATAAGTTGTGTGAAAGAGGAAAAAGAAGCCTGACAGAGATATTCAAACCCTGTCTCACCTTCTCACCTCCACAGCTGTCGGATTGTTGGATTCAGAGACTTAGAAAACTTGTCAGAGGCAGAGCCCTGAAATGTTAACTCTCGAAAAGCTCAGAGGGTTTTTCAGGCTGTTTAAAGATCTGAAAAGTGATTTATTTCAGAATGAACTGAGGGCTTTTTCCTCCTGGAAGAGGACATTTTTTTTGTAAACGACAACATGCTGCTGCAGCTTAATGATTCACCTGGCCGACAAAACGTTCAGACGTCCCCCTGGCATTCGCACCATCCAATCCTTTCACAGCCACCAGCCTGAAGTATCGACCCGCTCCCTGCCTGTGCTTCTGTGGCTGCCTCCAAACCCCACAGCTTCTATTAGTGAGGAACAGGACACATACAGATCAGACGAGGAACAGTGCCCCCAAACCTCCAATCTCTGAAATGTTTGGGTACACTCATTTTTCTGTCAAAACTAAATATCTGTGGTTGTTAGCTTCCATTTGGTCAAGCTGCTCTGAGACTCATATATTCATCTGGGGCTCTGCAAACAGTTGTGTAGGATAAACCAGCCCCGAAACTACAACTATTATGTCTGCTTTGTGCTGTAAACACGGTTAGAGGAAACTGATTTATCTATCCTATACAGCCTCCCTGTCAGGGCCAGAAACTTTCCAGACTATTGTCATTCTCAGGGCGTCAAATGGACTCTCTGTGAAAGCCCTTGACGTCACAGAGAGCACAAGGTACCCGTCAGCTTTGCATGATGAGCACCAACCTTTAAACTATACTGTATGTTGTTTTCCTACAAGGACAAAACACATACACGTTTAGTCTCTGCTGATCATGTTTTTACAGATAATGGTTTCTGAAAGAAAGGTAGCTTTGCTAAAGTTAGGCAAGAGATATATTTGTTTTTAACACGCGCTAAAGTGCGCATGATGGCTGCCTCACATCCCTGCATCTGAGCGTGGGCTGTGCAAGTCCTAAAAGTGATGATAGAGAAAGTCCACATTTATCCACATCTGTATGATTTGTCATCGCCACTGCACAGCGGCTAACATGCCTGTTTGAATAGCTGGCGACGGATAGTTCCACTTTGGAAGTTGATGTCGAAACCTTCAAAACTAAACAGGAACATGTCCAGGACTACAGGGAGAGAAATGTTGGATTCATGGAGTGCAAACAGTGCTTATACGATACGTTTTGTACACTGGTCATTAGGGCTGGGAATCTTTGAGGGTCTTACGATTCCATTCGATTTTGATTTAGATTCTTGGGGTCACGATTCGATTGAGAATCTATTTTCGATCCAAAATTATTCTGGATTCATGATTCAAAGTCTATTTTTGAATTAGTGCATACGTCAGGATCTACTCCAGTCATCTGTGAGACTGGCTGAATTTCTTGCTGCTCCATTTGGCATTCTACTGAGCTAAAGAGCTAGCATTAGCACTTAGCATGGAGTGACTGATTAGCCCAAAAAAATCATTTTTGGAAGTTATGAATCTATTTAAAATCTCAGAAGATAACAATCTCGCTTTAAACATGAATACATTTCCCCCCACCTCTCCTGGTCATCAGGTGCCTAATTTTCATATAATATTAATGCTCTCTGCATTAACTTTATAGTAACCTCCTCGTGTGTTTCCAGGTCTGTTGAATATTCAGGTAGTTGCCTACAGCACGACCTCTCTGGTGTGCCCTCTTGTGGTTTCCTCCAATAACAGACGTAGAGATTAGCCGAGGATTTGAACTATTACTTTTAAGTTGCAAATAGTTTTGTATGCAAATGCTAGGTTAAAAAGCAAGTATATCTCCGGCCTAACAGCAGCTGAGTGTAGCTTTTGTTAGCTTTAGACTAAAGAAGCAAAGAGTTAGTGGACCATACATGACATGCCCCTTGTTCGCCCAGATATCCGGTGAGAGAGTGACAGGCGTCCTTTTTTTGTATCCGGCTCTAAACATGTTTATTTCTATTGAAAAGTATTTTTAACATATAAAGGGGAGCCTCGCTGTTGGAGACATTTGAGGAACTGGCTTCTGTTTTCAACACTGGAGATCGCCGCTTGGAGTGAACATGGCTGAATGATTACAACTTCTGGTGGTCAATGTGTGGTACTGTTGTGTGTGAGGTTGTGTTACAAGGTATTAAAACCATAGGCCGTATAAAACATGGACATCGTCTGGTGTCCATGATTGGTTGGAGTTATGAAGCCTAACGTTGGAAATGCAATCTCAACCTAATGTTAAATTTTTTAACAGGCAAAGAGGTGAAGTTAAGGGGGGTCTTTAACCTCTTTAACCTCCTGGTGCTCCTACAGCACATCTACCTGTCTGTCAAATCAGCACGCCCCTAATTATGCAAATTACTCTCAGGTTTAATCAAATCAAAAAGGATGAGTTATAAAAGAAATTCATCCCTTTACAGTGTTTACCAAAGAAGAAGCGAGAGATACTAAAATGTTTTTAGTACCAGGCTGTAAACTTTATTAAATTTAATAAAGGACCTAATGGGGATTCCTTGGCTTTTTCAGCCAGCCTCAAGTGGACATTCAAGGAACTGCAGTTATTTTGCACTTCCACTTTTGCTTCTTTTCCGACACTGGGGGTCGCCGCTTGATAAAATCCGTGTCGGTCCCCAGGATTCATGCAAATGACACATTGGTTAAACTACTTTGTTAGTTGTAGGGTGTAGTTAACATTCTGGCCTCTAGGGGTCATTACCTTCAGTTTATATCACCATACCTGCATGATTTGGACTCACACTCATCACTTACTGTTTCCTTGGTGGCTTTTACTCATTTATTGTACTGGATTCTTGATCTTTTGTGTGATACCTCCTTTTGATTGTGTGAATCCACTTCCCCTGAAAATATTTTTTTATGTTACGACAGCAAACTAAAAAAGCTTTTTCATAAAGTAGCTGTAGGCTGAATCTCTGCCGTGCTCATAAACCAAAGTGTTTCTGAAAAGGTCATAAAGTATTACTCCAGCCTTCATGTTTCTGATGAATACCTGGGCCCCGTCCGTTCTTACCTGTGTTTTTATTCTGTACGAGTGAGAGCGGTCAAACAGTGCACAGTGTGATGAAGGGGGAGCAGAGGTGAGTGCAGGCGAAGAGGAGGAAGAGGAAGAGGAGGAGGATTGGATAGAAAGAGCTTTTGTCCTGCTTACCTTTGATCTGACAGCTTGTTAACAAGAGGAGAACACCTTCTTGTGTATTCTGGATCCTTCTCTCTGTCTGACTTCACCTCTCTCCCGCTGTGTTCATCATCTGCAGGTGTGCCTTCATTCCCCATGACTCCTGAGGAGCTCTGCTCACACCAATGGCCTGCTGTACCGTCTTTCACTCTGCACATACCTATCAAGACGGATTAACTCCTCTTGTAGAAATGTCCGTCCTCCGGATCATCCATGTGCCACCTTTTATATTTTTTTAATATCTATATTCGAATACCACTTTGTAAAACAGTCTTGCTTAAAGGCACAGTACATCATTTCTGCTGGTGTCAGCCTCTAAGTGAAAACTAGAGCCCGACTGATTCATCGGGCAGCCGATAATAACGGCCAATATCAGCTTATCCAGTGACTGTCGGGATCGGCTACTTTTATCGCAGATATGCACCGATGTTATAAGATTTATTAACCAGGCAGAAAGTATTTCATTTGAGTTTTTCATTGTATTACACTAGCAGTTCTCTTTCACCAGCAGAGGGCGCTATATGGATTACAACAAGCATCATCACTCTTTAGAGTGTCGAGTGGCGATGCACGCACATGCGCAGTTACTCTACAGTTCAGTGACCATCTTGTCTTTGTTATAAATCTTTTCCACAAGTGTTTGATAACTGCATTGGAGGAATCAACGCCATACATGTGTATATCTATCTATCTATCTCTACAGATTGAACATGGATCTAAGAAAGATATCGGCCGATATATCGGTATTGGATTTTTTCCCCCCCTAATATCATTATTGGAACCAAAAATCCCATATCGGTCGGGCCGTAGTCAAAACTATAATAAAAGATTTATTGTGATGATGTCATGAAGTAGTATGGGATCATGGGAGTCGTGAGCTGTGGCCAAAATCACTCACTATCCACTCTATAGTGAACACGCCATTTTGTAGTGGTGTCCGAATTCTGAGTGAGCATGATCATATACCCTGCTCATTTTATACCACAATGCATTGTGAAAAGTATAGTGCTCAACCGATGGTCACTATCCAAGCAATAAATACCATCATGCATTGCGGTTCAAAAGATTTTTGCGGGGAGAAAGTGGCGTCTGACTCGACTGCTCTCAGACGGAGGAGAGGAGCGACCAGCGTGAAGAGTAAATGATCGTCAACGTTAGTAACCGAGGTTTGTCCTCATGATGATGACAGACACGAGACCAGTCTGTGAGCACAAATCAATGAGTGCCAAATATGTTAAATCATTTTGTATTTAATATTTAACTGTTTTGTTGAAATACACTCAGTATAATACAAGTTATCATTGAAATTCATGCTGTTATTTATCGTTATTATTGAACCTCAGCCGGCGTTCAGCTGCATATTTTAGTCGTGCGACAACGATGACATCACTGTCAGCGGCAGGTGAGTGAGCGAGTAGTGTCCTAAAGGTTTTCTTTATTGTGCTGGATGAGTGTACTATAGTCCACTACATTTAACTCTACAACATCCACCATTACAGATCCAACCCTACCTGACTGGGGAATGATTCTTGTTTACTGACGAGGTAACATGTTATAGTTAAACTCTGTGTTTACTCTTTATATCCAGAACGTTTATCCCCACAGAGAGGCCCCTCACATCGTCTGATCAGGGACTACAAACCATCTTATTATCATGTCAGAAACTTCTGGGCCTGATCTGTAGCCGCAGCATGAATCACACTGACTCACACATGCACCAGGAGACTATGCCTGTCGAATGCTATGATGAGAATGTTTTGCCTTTATATCAATGCAATGTTTAGCTCGACACATTCCCAATATTAACGAGAGAGCAGAGGAGAACACACAGGTGAGCAGAAAACATGTTGAATATGAACACTGCTTGCAAGCACAGTCTATGGACGCGCGCCTGTTGAAAGATATAAACGTCTCCCCCTTCCTCCCACCTGAGGTTGATTTTCCTGTAAGTATTTTGTTGCATTCTTACAGCAGGAAATATTCACCTCGACTTCATGTGTCGAGGTGACCTGGGGGTCTGGCAGGAACAAGTCCAGGTGAAAAATGCGGCTGTCTGCGTTCACACGTGCAGCTCACCCAGAACATTTCAGGATGTTTTCAGCATCAATTTGAAAGTCTAAAAGCACCAACTCTGTCCTCGTGCCTCAGACTTTTGGACAGCACTGTACCTACGAGCCATTTTGGGACAGTTCAGTAGAATAAAAACAAATGTCAGCATGTAAATGATGTAAATCGTTCTGTATGCAGCCGGTAGAAAGACTCGGCCTGACAGGATCTTGTGTTGATGTTTCTCCTAGAGGTCAGTGTCCGTGTTACTATGACTAATATTTCCAATAAAGAGGAAAAAGATGAATGGTTATCGCTGGATGCCTCTCACACTTGCTTTGCAGTAACCATGGCGACCCAAAGGTTAGCTTTCTGACAGCCATATGCTACAGGAGCCTACAGGCTATTTACATCCTCCATGTTAACCATTAACACACAGTGAGGAGGAGAGAGGCAGACAGAGTCTCAGAGGAGGAGGACACACGCACAGACTGTCTGACACATTCAACACACCGCTGATCACTGTAACACCTTCATATAGGAGAGACTGACGGGGGAAACACTCGACCAGCATCTATATACACACTGCAGATGTGTTAGCTATGGGAACGCTCTGAGGGCTCAGGATTTGGGACATAGGTCACTTATAAGATGTTTTAATTCTGTAACGTTTCAGTTTACAATGTGTACTTAAATAAATAACCTAAATTATTACATAAAGAAGCTCTGAAGAAGCACAACGCTCAAGAAACAGATCCAGTAAGGCAGAGCGCGCGCGGTCGGACGGACAGAGCAAAACTGCAGAGAGAACAGACTGTGAATATTGCGGTTTACACCCGCCTGGCTTCTCAAGACGGCAGCACAGGTGGATGCAATACCGGCTTAAAGGGGGCACAACTCATCGAGCCCCGCACACACAAACACATGACATTCAAAAGAGAATCAAATAACAACAAGTGTGGACTTGAAACAGACAAAGAAAAGCAAAAGACACTCAAAGAGTAGGGCTGTGCACGAAACAGCATACTTACTATTCAAATACTAAATGTGACGCCACATTGAGTATGTTGTACGTTTAGAAATCATAGTATGCCATTTGGTGTTTTCGAGAAATACCCAGATGTTCACTAGATCAGCCTGAATTTTTAAGTGAAACGGGACCATACTGGTCATACTAAACCGCCCCACAATGCACTGCTGCTCTCACACTGTCCGTTCCCGGAGCTCGCCAGTCAGCCAACTAGTGGCTTAAATCAAAAGTTCCTCACTGAAATACATTTTACAAGTTGCCAAATAATATTTAAATGACTACGTAGCTGTATTAGTAATTTATGTTTGCATATTGTTGTCTCATTATATTTACGGACCGACTGTCGCGCTAGCTTGATGCTAGCCCAGTGAAAAGAGCCCAGACCGGAAGTACATCACGTGACGGCTAACAGCATGCTAACAGTCGGGTTAGTATGCAGTACATCAATATTTAAGTAGTAGGCAGTATATGTAGTATGTGGTTTTGGAAACAGGCACAAGGGCACACTCACACTAGGCAATCCGTATCGTGCCCGAGCACGCTTCACCCCTCAAGTCCAGTTCATTTGACTAGTGTGAGTTCTCTGCACGGTACACTTCCTTGGCCTTGGTTGGAAGAGGTGTTCTTCGGCATGGTACAGTTCATGCACGAGCACAAGCACTCGGGTACACAGCGTTGACAGCCTTATTATGGAGAAATCCCGGAGTGTTCTGGCTGTATCTGACTAACATGACTCAAAATAAGACACAAAGTCAGTAAAGTAGCTGTCATGTTCTCTGTGTTGATCTCTGATGTACGGACGCTGACTGGACAGCACATCTTTTTTTTTTTTTTTTCTCGAGTTCGTCTGTCTTGTAAACTAAGCACACTTCATGATCACATAAAGCCATGCATGTGTTGTATTACGACGTCATGTACAAGAGGTAACGGTTATGGACAACTTTGCTAGTGTGAGTGCGCCCTAAGTCTCCATCTTGGCCAATAGTATCTCCGTTTGAGGAGAGTGGTGTGCGGTGTTGCATTTACAGGTGGAGGTGTGTTTGTGACGTGTACAGCTGTGTGGGAATGGACCAGTCGGTGGTTCTGATGTCTCATAGAAAAGCCTTTGTGTTTGCTCCTGAGTGATGACTTGTGGAATTTGCTTTCATTTACAAACCAGTGAATTGAAAACCTGATCAGTTAAATGAAAAGCGAGAGGGACTTTCCATCCAACCAGGAGAGATTACAGAGGCAGCTTTGTTATGTAATTTAGCAGATATTAAAATACCCAGAATGCTCAGCAGAAACAGGAGCTCTTTCCCCCTCCTGGATCTCTGCTGAATACTACATTAAATTAAACCTTATCTCCTGTTGAGTCCCTGTGACAGACACTGATTTAATGCAGAGCACACAGAGCCACCGCCCCGAAATTAAACACAATCACACAGAGAGACACAGGACTGCTGATAGGAGCGTCCTCATTACACACTGAGACGCACTGAGTTACATAAAAAACAGCAGCAGAACGAGATGAGTTCAAAACACTTATAAACTTCCATCCTGCTCACATGTTTAACAGACAAGGAATAAAGTAATGTAGGAAACGACCATCATAATGTAACCTTAAAAAGGGCAGGGGCGCGTCAAGAGGTGTGACCAACTACTGTAGTTCTTTTAACTAGGGCCCGACCGATATTGGATTTTTGAGGCTGATACCGATAATGGGGAGAGAGAAAACCCGATACCAATATATCAGCCGATATCTGTCTTAGATCTATGGTCAATCTGTAGAGATAGACAGACATGTTTAGTGTTGATCCCTCAAATGCAGTTAACAAACACTTGTGGAAAAGATTTATAATGAAGACAAGATGGTCACTCAACTGGAAATTAACTGTACGAATCACCGCTCGACCCTCTGGAGGGTGATAATGCTCTTTGTAATCCAGGCCCCTGCTGGTGAAAGAGCAGGCTAGTGAAATACAATGATACTCAAATGAAATGCTATTTGACTGGTGAATCTGCGATAAAATTGACAGATACCGATAGTCACCCGATACGCTAATATCGGGCCGATATTATCGGCTGGCCGATTACTCATGCGGATTCTACAGTACTTTTATCATAAGACACACCTCTGATAAGGCAAATAGCCAATCATAGTTGAGGATTTTGAGGTGGCATCTGGGTTGGCCAATCAGGGGGTGCATGCCAAGAACAAAATTTAAGAAAAATCTGAAGAATGAGGCCTGTTGTACAGAAGAAACTTCTGTCCCCAGTTCTTCCACCTCTCAAAGAAGAGACACTGCCATTGAGCATGATGTCTACTTCAGCTTATTCTTGACCTCCACCCACAATGTCCCCTCCTCCTTTTCTTTAATATTTTATAATGTTTCTTTATTGTTGATATCCTGCTTTATGTAGGCTGGCGTTTGCTCGTGGTGCCAATACTCTCTCTGCTTCAGGCTCCTGTTTTCTTTGCTGTGATGTACATCAAACAGAAGACGGCCATCAGCTTCCACCAATAAAGTGTAACAGCCCGCAGTGCTTGTTGTCACAGTCACAGCTGAATTATTACCCTAAAAGAGGAAGGGCCCAAAACAGCTATGTCTGTGTCAGCCGGCGTGTAAAAGCCACTGTAAGGGAATCAAACTGAAACTGAAACTGTCTCTAGTTAAAGCTGGTGCCTCTCTATGAGGGCGTAGATTGGGCCCAAAGAATCCAGCCCAAACCGACCCGAGCCGGTGCACATTTTGCCCATCTCAATATCTGTATTCATGGGCCTGAGCCTGATTAATACCCAACTAAATCTTTGTTTATATGTTGTCTTTTTATAGTTTAAGTTTTAGGTTGTTTGAATGACAAAAATCCCTAAAACACCGCCTACTTGTCTTCCGGGCTGTTTGGCGCTTCTAAGTGCTGATCTATCAGTGCGAGTGTACCTGTACACTTAGCTCTGGATCTCCGTGGTTCTGTGTCTCTTCCTGTGTTTCGTCGTCTCCTTTTTGACCTTCCGCCTGATTCCGACCTGTCTTCCGCCTTTCCCCTTCAGATACTTTGCTAATACCGACTGCTTCCCTGTTCCTTAAGTACCTGCAAGAGATATTTATGTTGGCCTGTAGGTGTCAGTAATAGTTTTGGCCTCCTATCCACTGTTGTTGTTTTCCTGGATTAGGAGGAATTGCTAATTTAGTCTTCTGGTTTTAGTCATTTGTGTTCGATCCAAAGAGTAGCAACGTTTTCCTCCTCTAGATACTGTATGTCCGTAAAGTAAACGCTGTCATCTATTGGTTCGTTTCATCCCCAGGAGGAGTGCTCGTTCATCAGTTTCTGGTGAGTCTTAGTTTAACTGTAAATAGTAAACTACACAGAGGCTTCACTATGGATTACTTCTGCTGTAGAAATCTGAACAAGAACATTTGGAGTTTCAAAGGAGGCCAGAACAAAACAGCAAGTTTTTTTAATTTCACTTGTAAAGGGACCACTAACAACATGAAAAATGTAGCTTGTTTATGCATTGTGCCAGAGTTGGTGAAGAACCTTATTTTCCTCAGCAGTCCCGCAAGTCACAACAACAAAAAAATCGTTGGTGTTTTTAAAGTGGCATAAAACTCTTCGAGTATGCCAAATTTTCGAGGTGAGCTACATGTGTGAACGCAAATTGAATTCATCCGAGTTTTGGTGCTCTGCAGTGAAGGGACACACGTAGTTAAGGTAAGAACAGCTCTGCTTTGGCCCCCTTCACATTATTGCATTGTGAACAGTAAAGACCCAATTTTATCATATGAATGGAAACACAGTGAACATACAGGTGTGAAAGTATCCTTCATTTACTGACGGCAGCTTGTCTCTTTTCAATCTTATTATTGTTGACTTGGAGTTCCAATTGGTTGGTTGTCATTTTACATGTTAGAAAACAACAACAATGACATTTCACATTGCGTTACCAAATACATGTAGTTATGAAACACTTTTTCTCTTGAAAAAGAACTATCAATGATTTTTCTAGAGGGAAGATTTGGGGATTTACATCACTGATGATTCAAAAACACATTTTGTCTTTTGCTGCAGCAGAAATGAGAGAAAAGCTCAGAGTTTCTCGCTGAGCTCTCGGCGACACTCATCAGTGTAAGAAATCACAGGGTGCACAAATGTCCTGTGATCATTTCATTAGGGGATATCAACGCACAAAACCCAGTGAAGGCTTACACTGTGGGAGAAGGAGTGTGATTTATTTTTCCAAAGTGATCAGTACTAATCAGTCTGAACAGCAGATATCAGCAGAGTCCCATTCTTTCATTGTCAGTCTGGACCTCAGAGGTATGTGCCGCAAAATGACATCTTACAGCATGCAACCTATAAACAGGGGCGATGCTAGAGTCTGTTGGGGCACTGGTTCCCCTCCTACCAAGATTCATCACCATTATGTTAACAATAATAAACAAGATTACCACAGATTTACAATCTTCACATTGGTATTATTTTCAAAATCTAAAATGAAGAACATTAATAACCTTGTGATTTTAAAATATAATGAAGAACAGTGAAAACCAGAACATTTACTTAAAACGACTCAATAACTTCAAGTCCAAATACCATTACACCACAAGAACTGATGATGATTTAAGGTTATTTGTGATAATCTTTGGGCGCCAGTAGCTCAGTCTGTAGGGACTTGGGTTGGGAACTGGAGGGTCGCTGGTTCATGTCCTGGTGCGGACAAACCTGGAAATTGGTCTGGTAGCTGGAGAGGTGCCAGTTCAATTGCTGGGGGCGTCCATAGCAGCAGGCCGTCCCCACCAACGATCAAGAGGAACCTACAAGAGCTCATGAGCCTCCAGGACAATATTGGGTTAGTAACTTGCAGAGTACATGAAGATTTAGTATGACCCTTATAAGGTAGTAGTAAGCATCATTCTGCATGCCTTAATGCAGGAAGTCAAACTCGTAGAAAAACGTGTTCCTTTGTGTGTCCATTGGGTCGTATGACACAGGATAGAAGCAACCTGAAGAAAACTGGGTGAAAGAAGTTGAAGGAAACAGGAGCGTGGAGAGGAGACTCTCGTGAATGTGATGTCATAAGCGACTGGGAGAACTTAAGCACATGGATGAAAGTGAAGCAGCCAACATGGCCGACGACAAGCAGGCATCCAACTGATTTACACATTGGAGCAAAGTTAATGTTCATTATTTTTACTCTATGTGCTTTGATTGGAGTTATTATGATATGTTTCATCGTCTCCAAATATGAGGTGAGCTTCAGCTAGCCGACAGAAGGACACTTTGATACTGTGAGAACATTCAGAGCCTGGACCGCAACACTTTCACTGCAAGAAAGTTTCAGCACTGTTATTACCCTCGTTTTTTTGTACACAAGTATCTGCACTTCTACTTCTGAGTTCTTCCGCCACCTCTGCTCCTGACTGATGCCCTGCAGGATAAATTCACGATGAGATTAAAGGAGAAAAGGCTCACAAATATTAGTCTGTGAGATGTGATTTCAGCTCATGTGTCTCTCTGAACTCTGGACATTGTTTCATCTCAAACTTCCTTTTACTCTTTGTCAGAGAAATTAAAGCTGCCTTCTGCCTCTAAGCATCCTGGGAGTTTTCCTGTGAGGGTAATGGCCTAAAACTGCCTCGGCTGGCCCGGCTGTCAGACCAGTTCAGCATGCAGCAGAGTCCACTGTGGCGATACGCCAGAGGCCGTTCTGAGAGTCACTGAGGCCATTTTGTGTGTCTGCTTTTGACAGAGCTGTAATATATCACCCTGCTATGTAATCTGTCTCCTCTGTCCACTCTAATTGTGTCTCCAGCGGCTGCAGATCACAGCCCTGCCAGGAGCGAGACCCCGCCAGTTGGCTGCAGACGGCGCCCCCTCGAGGTGTGGAGGACCCTGCAGGCTGCCGTCACGCTGCAGAGGTTTGCACAGGCGAGCACAAGGAGCGTGAAGAATTAATTCAATCAGAACCACCCGCCAGATTTCCTCCGATTAAAAATAGAAACATTAATTCCAGGCTCATGCAATGTAAATTCAAATTAATTAAAACTGTATATCATTCAGCAAATAATTGGATCTCAATCATCTGTGTAATAAGAGGCGTTTGATTAATCTGCTGAAAAAAACATCCAAAGTGATGAGACCTGTTCCTCCTCTCTCTGAGACGATGGAGTGCTCTCAGGATTGAATAAAAGCCGTGAAGAGGGGAGAAAGCGAGCACATGTTTACGATATCGAGATGGTGGAGATACGGCGTGAATAGATTCTCATCCTCATCTGAGCTGTGTCAGCGGAGCGAGGGAGCGTGAGCGGAGATAATTTAGATCCAGGACTTGAAAGCTCGCTTTGCAGTGAAGGAGAAGTGTGTGCGACTCGAGGGCCTCTCCACAGAGGAGGAGGAGGAGAGCGAGCTAGAAGAGGAGGAGGAAGGAGGCCATGCTTGACACCCGGGCTATGTGGGACCGGCCCCCGGGGGTCAGTCATTCTTCTGATTTCTTCCATTTGGAGGAGCATGGTGGCGAGGCGAGATGATCCCACTGTGCAGAAGGGACCAAACAAATGCTCACATTTGAGCCTCAGACGAGCAGCTTGCTGCGGCTGTCTCTCTAAAACTTTGTTTATCTTTGCTTCAGTCTGATCTCTGAGCTGTCAAGGGGGAGGCTGCTTTAGAGAAACACGCATTACTGAATCAGATCTTTGTTCTGATAAATGTATCATTATAAACTTCACTTTAATACCTTTTTCTGTCCGTGCAATCACAGAACCTCAGGAGATATCTAAAAGTTACAGACGATAGTATTCAGTGTAGCCATGTGTATTAGATGTTAAGTTTCTGACTGATGATGTCACATGCAGCAACCAGCTAATACCGAGCAACAACCTCCGGTCTTGAAAAATGAAGCAGATGCAGAAGTGTAAAATCCTGCAGTTCGTCGAGTGTCCACTAGAGGCTGACTCCAGGAACACCAGAAGTCACATACACACAACAGGCAAAAAAGTCGTTTCTACAGCAGAGAGATGAACATGTTTACAGCCTGGTACAAAAAAACTAATAGGTCTGATTAGCTCATGTCTCGATCGGCACACACTGTACGGGGATACATTTTTTTTTATAACTCTTCCGATTTGATGAAGGATAAGAGTTATTCACGATAAGGCGCGTAGCTGACCTGATTGACAGGCAGGTGCGGTGTAGCGGCCTGGCAAGAGGCTTAAAACCCGCCTCAGCTCCAGCTCTCAGTCTGTCGTTAGGTTGACTGAAAGTTCAGAGATACCCGATGTGATACTATTGTACTATCCTGCAGGATAACAGCATGTTTAAAGAAATCTATAAACCAAAGCCGTGTCATCAGCTTATTACAAAATGTGAATTCTCTCACACACGGGAGTTCAAACTCAGTCTGAAAGTTTTGCTTAAAGAGCTTTTTGATGATTTCCAAGGCCGGGTTCAGAGATAGCAACACTAGTAAATGGTAAATGGACTTGAGCTATCGTTCTTTTCTAGTCTTCTGACTACTCAAAGCACCTTTACACCGCAGGTCACACCTACACATTCACACACTGGTGGTAGAGGCTGCTATGTAACCATCAGAAGCAACTTATCCCATTAGTACACATATATACGCCGCTGACGAAGCAGCAGGAGCAACTTGGGGTTAAGTGTCTTGCCCAAAGACACATCAGACATGTTGCTGCAGGAGCTGGGGATCGAACCCTCGACCTTCCAGTAGAGAGACGACCAACTCTACTACCTCAGCCACAGCTGGCCTAGTGAAAATGTCTTCATCATGTCTGCTCATAGACTGATAAACAGTTTGCTCTTCACATCTTTCCTCTCCATCATAAATCTGTAAAAACATCCTTCTCTTCTTCTAAGCTTTTTGACTGCAGCTTACCAGACACACTCTCACCCTCTTTTATGTAGCCATTAATCTTAAACTTCTTCTAAATGTTCTCTAAGAATGACTTTAGCACTGCAGGACTCTTGAAGGACAGAATATAAAACTTGTGCATGCATGCAGGGATTCAGTTCTGTGCTCAAGGTGACATTAGCGCTTCTGTTCTCCTTTTCCTCTGAATCACAGGCCGGTTTGTAGAACCTCGTCTTTAAAACCCAGATTGTGATTGGATGCTCGTCCCCCCACCCCTGTCACAAACACACCATTGTTTGTTACCTGACTGTGGGTCACATCAGGACTGATAACTGGGTGCCTCCTGGATGGGTGAGCCTGGCCGGTGGGGCGTCGCTGGGCCTCAGCTGCTCCTGTAATTTGCTCTGACACCTCATTTTAGGAGCTTTCGCCTCCTCAGCCGCAGAGCGAGCAGGCCGCTCAGAGACTTAATCTAATCACTGCAGGACGGGGAAATCTTACCCTCTGTTTTCCTCTGCTATGTGTCGTTCTCTGCCGTGGAATGAGAAACAAAAAAAGCACAATCTAAAGGTTTGCTCACATGTGGCGTTAGGCTGTGAGTGCAATTTTCTGCAGGTTTGCGGGTCACGTGTGATCTGGAGAAACGATACAAGTGCTGCTTATGAAGCTCTCAGTGAATGCTTATCATATGAGATCAAACTGCGTGTGCTCTGTGGTTCAAGTGAATTTATTCTCTCTCTCACACCTACACAAACAGACACAAAATGTAATTATCAGGCCAGAGCAGACAATAAAAATGCGAGTGTGATAACAAGGCAAACAAGAGGCAGAGAGTTTGAATAAATCTCAGCAGAAGCAAAAGAAAGTTCAATATTTTGTTTGTTAATCAAGAGCTGGAGGCTTTCCTCTGGTCCCCCCACATCACAGCAGAGGAACAAGTCCCCAAAGCCCCGCACGAATCATCAGAAAACACAAGGAAGCCGAGAAAAAACAACACAGTCTGAAAAGAGGCGCTCAGGCGCTGAAGGTTTAGTGAGCCAAAGAAAACTCCAATTAAGAAATGCAATAAATTCTGATGACCTTGGGCTCCAAGAGCTGCAGAGGAACAATTTCTGCAGAGGTCGAACTCGCCTTTGAATCAACTCAGAGCTGCAAAACAATATATAACCAACTAAAGACCTTCACTTGACCTCGACACATTCAGCAACACCTCCAAAAATACTGTTGCCGCCTGCAGCTACGCTTCTTCTCTCTGTGATTCAGCACACGGTCCTGTTTGTGAGGTGATGTCTGACAGGCTCCTTTTACAAATAATGAGTCAGACTCATAAAAAGAGACGTGTGAACGAGCCCTGGCTGCATGCAGACCCTTTCTAAAATTATCCGGCTGGAAGTCAGAGGAGGATTGGCGGTGGAGGAGGACAGCAGGTGTTGTTGCACTGTAGAGTATTTACAGATGAATTAAGCTGTAATGTCAGAGGCTGCTCTGTCGAATGACTGATTCTGTTGTCGAGGCGGGAGAGGGAGGCAGTGTGTGTGCAGAAGAGCAAACCATCTGTCTCTGTGCACCAAAAGATGGAAGTCTTCTTCCCTCAAACAAAGAGAACCTGATTGAATGCTGAGGTGAGATTAGTTTGGTTAGAGCTGCAAAGTTCACTGATATGCTGTGGTTGGTAGGGATGGTCATTTACAGAAATCTAAATACTCGAGTAAAAATAAATACCCTGGACACTAGGGGTGTGCGATATTGACAAAAAGTACCTCGATATTTTGGGGGATTTTGCAAATAACGATAATTGGCGAAACCAATTAATGAAACCATCTCTCTCGAGGACTTGAATTGGCACCAAATCCATTCAAATTAAATTGGTGACAGTTTCTTAATTCTTGCCATCAGTTGCCCGTCTTGTCACGAGGCATTCTTGCTAAATGACTCAAAGTTAGCTGGCTGTGTTTTTGTTTAGCTTATACCTGAGCTGGTTGATCGTGGTCAACTGCTCACTCCCGAAGCGTTTCATATTCTTTGCCGTGGTTAATTCTCAGGTGGTGACAAAAGTTATACGTCGAGCTGTCTTTAACGGTTAACGAATTTTGAAGCCAAGCCACTTCCATGAGAGTGACGATGATCCATGTCAATGAAATATTAACAATGTTGATTTCAAGCTGGTGGATTTTGTGTTTTGTCTCCTTGCACTGTTTGTTTACTCATTTTTAATTTCAGCCTAGCTGTCAGCTACGCTAGCGTAGCTTAGCACACTGTGCGTGTGTTCTCAACGTGCATGTGCAGAAGTCGATCTCCTCAACTAGATCGTATGCAGTGAACGTGTGTGTGGACTCTCAAGGTGTGCTTTGATTGTTTTTTTTCAAAATTAGTGAAATACTCGATATTGTCATTTGGTACGTCTTTAAAACAACAATTAAGAGATTATATTAGACCAGAGGTGACTATTAGGCGGCCGGGGTCAGAGTTGGAGTTGTACAGGAGACATTATCACTTTACCCTCAGCTCCGTTTCTGCACAGCTCCTGAAAATATTTAGACATAAATGTAGACTGTTTGGATCCTCCGTGTGGGAACAGGGATGTCAGCAATTTCTCTTTCAGTGTCTGTGTTGGTGGAGAGGAGTCAGGAAAAAGAAAGCTTTAAATATTATTGAGTTTAATGCTTTGGCGGAGGTGGAAAGAAGGCCGGGGTTATAATTGAAAATGAGCTGAAACTGGCTGACAAAAGCTCCGCTGAAGTGATTATCTTTTATTCATTAGAATTTCCATCTTGTGAGACCCCACCAGGAAGAAAATTGGAATTCACTGTCACCGCTGCTCGCTCGCTATTTGGATTCAGCAGACGTGTGGTTGTGAACGTGCTTCTATTCAGTCAGCACACAAAGCAGAAGAACATGAACCCAGAGCAAAGATGGTAGAACAAAGACAGGTCCAGATATACAGGACCAGGACCAAACCTCTGACAGGATAGAGACAGCTGAAGATCACCATGGCCTTCTGGATTTATTTAAACCACGAGTGAGAGATTCAACACTTGTCTTTTATCGTCCGCTTAGAGGTGCTTTTAAAGATCTTTCTGGCAATAGCTTTGATTTGATAGGACAAGAGAAACTAGACATACGGAGAAGGAGAGAGTGGGGATGCCATGAGGGCTCCAGGTCAGATTAGTCAGGTGAGTGTCTGTTTATTAGGCGCCTGCTCTACTGACTGACCAAACCAGTGCCATTTAAATGGGTTTATTTGACTCAAAGAACCAGAGCCAGTTTCAGATTCTGATTGATTCTAATTAAACACTAATGCCATTAAGAAATTGAACATGCATCAGTGTTCATTTTGGTAATGAACAACATGACGATATATGTTTGTTAACCACATTTTTCCCTGACAAAGACGAGACGTTGACACACTGAAATGTGGTCTTTGATAATAAAAACTTTAGCTGAGACAAAAGCGGACTAAAGTGTAAATGGTGGGCTGTCGGACATTCAAAAGCCAAATTTCCACCCGCTGTACGTCTAATCCATCCGCCAAAAGACAAGAGAAGAGAGGTGTGTACGCTGCTAGGGAGAGGAATGTGTGTGTGCTGACACCACGCGAGAGTTGGTAATCGCGTGCATCCTGCAAGGTCGCACGCTCGCTCCCCACACCACATCTGTTAAATATATCATTCTTTGCTCTGTGAATATCAGTTGCCCTTGCAAACTGTTTGACGTCCAGTAGCTACTTTGGTGTTGGTGGAAAAAACTTACATGTGGTGCTTTGTATCGACGAGCTGTGGACTCAAATCACAACACTCAGAGGCTTGTCAATAATCGGCTCGTGCTGAGCTGAAAAAAAGATTTTCTCTGGTGTTGACACAAGTCAAAGCACATTTCAACACAGAAGTGGATATTATGAATGCACCGCTATCTTTCCATTTATCTTACCATTACCCATTTCTGATACCTGAATGAGGCTAACTGAGGAAGTTTAAAGAGAGAACATGTGTGTGTGTTCATTTGGTTTCCACCACAGACACGCAAATAAGCTTTTGTTTTCTCTCGCTGCATTGTAATGTAAAAAAATATATTCCTGTGTGTAATATATACCTAAAGAAGTAAAATAAATAAAGAAGTAAACAATGCATGACACCAGGGTGCGAAATACCCGGTGACAATCGGGTGGGCCCCCCTTCAGGGCTTAAAGTAAAAAAAAAAATCGTGAGCCTGAACATTTTTTGGGGGGGCGCACTTTAATAGTGTCCTCCAACAGGTTAGGGGGGGTCTGGGGATCTCCCCAGAAAATTTTGGACACCTAAAATTAATTTTCCTGCATTCTGATCAGTTTTTAAGCACCTATTTGTGCCTTTTCACTCGCACTTGCCTGCACACGTACTGAGCGCTGATACAGGACGCTGCACGGAAATAATTGCCAACGGTCTGGACGGCCGCACTAAACGCACCGAGTGTCTCCGGTGGCTCCGTGCACGACAACAGCACTCCCGTTTTAAAAAGTTCCGATCCCGGACCCGCGTGTGGGGAGATTTCTTATCAAGATGCAGCAAACCCAAGGGAGCGCCGAATCACATCTCCAGCAAGCAGCTGCACAAAACGGGGAAATACATCGTTTGTAGTTGAGTGCTTTGCATTCAAAGACCTAACAGCGGACATCGCTCTCTTTCTCTCTCTCTCTCTCTCTGGTCCACTGCAGAGTATTAAGTCAATTGCAGGTGATTTTTTTTCCAAAGACCCCCCACACTTTTGCTTTTGAGGCTTTCAGGGGGTTTCAAGTGTCATTCAAGGGGTCTCAGACCCCCTAGACCCCCTGTATTTCGCACCCTGCATGACACATTAATGTTCAATACATTCCATTGACCAAACAGTTTCAGCTCCTTATTTGCTGATTAAAGCAGATTAGTATTCAAGTCGGAGAATTCAGGAGAATCTTTGTAAAACAACTGAACAAACAAATCACAGCAGTCATATCCTGTGTTCGTCTCAGGTCAAGGTGTCAGCCAGCAGCTCAACAAAAGCAATTTCTCAGGTCACCTGCTCTGAAGATGGGGGGGGCGGGGTCGTCTTTGGTCGTGCTCATCACGACAGGGGTCAGCGAACGGGTTAACCACGGCGCTCTGCACATCAGCAAACTGCACATCAGGACACTCAGCGACATGTTTCAGACAAACAAGTAGCAAAACTCGCAAAGATTCGTTTAAAGTGTTTAACTGTGATGCCTTTTAAACGAACATCTGGATGGATGCAACTTTATTCACACCTGCCTGAATTCCGACCCCCCCACCACCAACTCCGTACACCCACATCACGACTGCTTCCTGGTTCCAAACACACCTCAGTGTAGCAGTTTGACAGTTTTCTCAGCTAATGAGTGAGTTTATGTAAAGCCAAATCTGAATCTGGCAAACAAATAGAAGAGGCTGATTGTCTTTTAGTGCCGTCCAGCAGGGAGCAAGAGAACTCTTAATGCAAGTAAGCGGAGATCCAGTTTCAGTGACAAAACCGAAAGCAATCACCAGTCCAATCAGGGCCTGTCACCCACTAAGGACTTACATAGTCCAACCTGATTGGTCAGATTTCTCCTACAGTCGACTGAGTCCACATTTCTGTTGTTGTTTTGCGCATATTTTCATTTAAGTTTAACCACATCATTAAACTATTTGTCTTCTAATCTTGGAATAACATTTTGGTCTATGATAGGACATCGATTTTCTCACTTGAGTCTGCATTAATGTGAGCGTCCAGTACAGCAGGTGCACACACTGACAGCCGGGTGTGTGTGCGGGTCAGACCAACGACAAACAAACAAACTTACCATTAAGTACTCAGCTATATGGGGTCAGCCTTAGTCCAATCACAGCTCAATGATGGAGCAAAGATAAGAATTATAATTACTGTCGAGAGCTTGGATAGTGGGGCGCCAGTGGCCTAGTGGTTGGTGTGCGCACCCCATGAGTAGAGGCTTCCTTGAGAGCGGGCGGCCCAGAATCAGGTCCGGCCCGTGGCTCCTTTACTGCGTGTTGTTCCCCTCTCTCTCCCCTCCCTTTCTGTCTCCCAGAAATAATTTAGCGTCATTTTCCTGAGTATAGAAGGTTTTACCTGAGCCACTAATCTGCTTGATGCTGTATTGTTGTTAGTATGAATTCTTCTTTTAGGTCTGTGAAGCTGTAATACATCCGTGTAAGAGATCTCATAGCAGCAGAGCTTTATTTGGATTTGAGCCAAGTGTATGCTGTGAGCTGAAAAGGAAATGTGACTCTGTGAGGCTGAAGAAATGTATGTCTGACAGTTTCGAGCGAGGGTAATTCTTCTTCTTTCTAGCCTGTTAAAAGTGTAACCAAATTAAAATGAATTTGTAGGCTGTACCTGCTCACTTACTGTCAGCTATTTGTGTTCTGAAATGTAGTCTATCCTCGGCCGAATAATTTCTAAAATAATCCACAGTCTGTCTCACGATTTCCTCATTAAACATTTACAGCAGAAACACCCCCACAACAGTCGTGAAAGCCAATCAGCATTTAGATTTCCCGACCTCCATTTGTTATGTTAGCAACCTTACTATGCTAACAATATAAAATAAAGACACGGAGAATCACGTGTAAGCTCAGCAGGAACGTTTACTCATAACTCCTGTGTTACACCTAAACTGTCCGGATGGCAACAACCCCTTGTAGTTCCCTTTACAGAACACCTCCCCTCTTAAGTAAGCATCCCCACCTGTGACATATACTAACACTCACAGAGGTAAACTCTTATGCTTATTCTCATATTACAGAACATCACATAAAGAACTCATTCAAACATTATAGACTGCATTCTTCACAAGGTCACAGTCTTAACTTTACAACTGTCCTCTTTGTTTCTCTTTTAACTCTAAACAATCTTTTACAAATCCAAACGCTCTGGAGGACGTGACACTCTTCCTGAGGCTGTCACATATGATTTGCTTGTTTTGTCTGTATGGTTGTGACTGTTTGTGTCGGCGGAGATGTTAGTGTGTGTCACTATGTTACTTGGCTCTGAAGTCGTAACTGCTTCAGGTGGTGTCTGAGGCTGTGAATGATTCAGAGTGCGCATTTGTGTGCGGTTTCTCCTAACCTGTCCTAAATCTGTGTGAATGATGTATGACCTAGGTGTTGTAGCCTGATGAATAACTGTCCCTTGTGTCTTCTCTCTTGGAAGCCACACATTTTGGCCACGTTGTAGTGGCTGCAGGGTGCGGGCTCTATGACGCAGGTTGTAGATGCGCTGCTGATTCTCTTTTGCCCGCTTCTCCAACTTCCTGAATCCTCTGATGTTCGGCCATCGGGGCTGAAGGGATGCTGGCAGCTGTGGTATGGTGGTGCGCAGCTGTCTGCCCATAAGAAGTTGTGCAGGAGAATAACCACATTCCAGAGGTGTGGCACGATATGTCATCAAAGCTTTCAGTTTCTCTTCTCCTCCTTTCCATAGTCCTTTCACCGTAGCCACTGCACGCTCCGCTTCCCCGTTCGCCTGTGGGTATCTTGGGCTGCTGGTCACGTGTGTAAATCCATACTCTGTAGAAAAGTCTTTGAAGAGCTCACAGCTGTATTGTGGCCCGTTATCGGAAACAACCGTCTCAGGTATTCCATGGCGGCTGAATGTGGCCTTCAGAGCCGCAATGACGGTACTAGCAGAAGCAACAGAGAGATGGGCTACTTCCATATATCGTGAGAAATAATCCACTACAAGCAGATAAATCTTTTTCTCCCAGAAGAACAAATCTGTGCCCACTCTCTGCCAGGGTCGCTCTTGCACTGGAGTGGTTAGCAAGGGCTCTCTGTGCTCTGCTCTGTGCTGTGAGCATGCATCACAGTTCTCCACCAGCTGACTGATGTATACTGAAAGTCCTGGCCACCAGACAGACTGGCGAGCTCGTGCCCTGCACTTGACGATACCTTGGTGCCCACTGTGGAGGTTGCTGAGAATTTCCTGTCTCATGCAGTGGGGGATCACGATTCTCTGGCCTCTGAGAAGCAGCTCTCCTGCTAAAGTGAGGGTCTCTCTTTCGGGCCAGTATGGCCCCAACTCTGGAGGGAGGGCGTGTTTCTCTGGCCACTCTGTTTTACAATACCTGATGAGCTTTGCACAAACAGGGTCTGCTTTCTGTGTTTCTTGAATAACCTTCAGTCTTTCTTCTGTTGCAGGGAGGCTTTGGACAATTGCATCCACAAACACTTTGACCTCTGCCTCGTTTTCTGTCTCTTCCTGTGTGAGTGTGTGTTCCACAGGGGCTCTTGATAAGGTGTCTGCCGTTATCAAACGTTTACCGGGCACATGCACAATGTTGAACGTGAATTTCATCAGCCTTAGCCGGAACCTGAGCACCCTGGGAGGGAGCTCATCTAATGCCTTGGTACTTAGCAATGGCACTAGAGGCTTATGGTCAGTCTCCAACTTGAATTCCAGGCCCAGGAGGTAAGGCATCAGTCGTTCACATGCCCACGTAGCAGCAAGAGCCTCCTTTTCAATCTGCGCATAATGTTTCTCAGCCTCCGACAGGCCTCTGGAGATGAACACAATCGGTCTCCATGTCTCGTCTGACTGTTGTTGGTTGAGGACCGCCCCCAGGCCATAAGATGAGGCATCTGCTGACACACAAGTCTCTGCTGTAGGTGAATATGCAGCCAGCACCCGTGGTGAGCTCAGTTCAGTTTTAAGCCTCTGAAACGCCTCTCTCTGTGGCGCTCCCCAGCACCATTCATTCTTTTCACTGAGCAGGTCTTTAATGGGGCGAGTGTATGATGCAAGGTGGGGTAAAAACTTGCCCAAGTAGTTAGCCATTCCCATAACTCTCCTCACACCTTCAACCCCGGTTGGTTCAGGCATCTCCCTGATGGCTCTGACCTTGCCTGGATCGGGTGTCACCCCGTTTGCTGTGACACAGTGGCCAACGAACATGATGCTGTCTTTTGAAAACTCACATTTTTCGTTCAGAGTGAGCCCTTCTTTCTCTAGCCTCCTCAGCACGCGGTGTAGTCTCTCGTTGTGCTGCTGCATGTCCTCTCCATACACGACAATGTCATCAGCATGACACACTACTCCCTCGCACCCCTCCAACATTTGCCACATGCGACGCTGGAAATGCTCCGGGGCCGAAGAGATCCCAAATGGTAGGCGATTAAATGCATATCGCCCAAATGGGGTGATGAATGTTGTTAGGAGCCGACTTTCCTCCGACAGGGGAATCTGCCAGAAGCCGGACGTTGCATCCAACTTTGTAAACACCTTCGCCCCCCCCCATCATGGCTAGTGTGTGGTCTACTGCTGGGAGGATGTGTCTCTCTCTCTGCACCCACTTGTTCAGGTGTGTCAGGTCCACACACAGCCTTATCTTTCCCGGTTGAGCTTTAGGTGCTACAACCATGCCAGCGCACCAGGGTGTGGGTTGTGTCACCTTTGAAATGACCCCCATTTCCTCCATACGCTTCAGCTCTGCTTGCACTTTATCACGCAGAGGTAGAGGCACTCTGCGTGGGGACGACAGTGCATATGGGACTGCGCCTGGATCCAACTTAATTTTGTATGGCTCTTTCAAGTTCCCTAAGCCTGCAAACACTGTGGGGTACTGGGCTTTAAAGTCCTGCTGCTGGGCTTGAACGGAGTGAACTCTCTTAATCAGTCTGAGTGCTTTAATGGCAGGGAGACCAAGTAGTGGCTTGGAAAGTTCCTCAACAACATAAATGTACTGTTCTGTTGTTTTATCTTCAATGTTCAGCTCCGCTTTAAAGCGCCCTTTAACTTTCAGTCTGTGGTTTCCTGGTCCGTACAGCACCTTATGTGGCGGCTGCAGAGTCTCGTGTCTTCCACTGGAGTAGCTGCTGCTTGGTATTGCTGTTACACTTGCGCCTGTATCCAGCTTAAACACAGTCTTTTCTCCATTTAAATGCAGTGTTTCAATCCATTCTTCCTCCTCCTCAGAGCACATTTCTCCCAGGAAAGCAAAGACTCCGTCCTCTTCACTCTCTGCATGTGCCTCTGTGATGTCATGGATGCTGCTGGCTGACCTGCATTTCTTTGCAAAATGTCCTTTTTTATGACACCTCCGACACTCAGCGTCACGTGCAGGACAGTCCTTCCAGAGGTGTTTTCTTTGATTTCCACACCTGTTGCATCCGTATGACTTTGTGTCTGTTTTTTCTTTCACTGCTTTTGTCATCTTTGTGCTTTTTCTGTTTATTTCTTCAACATGCATTGTTGTTGGCTCTGCCCCGCGTAGCACTGGTTGCTGCTTTTTCACTGCTGCACTCTGTCTCACCTTAGTCATGGCTTTTTCTAGAGTCAAGTCGGCATCCAACTGTAAACTTTCTGATAGTCTAGCGTCTCTTATGCCGACAACAATTCGGTCCCTTATTAGCTGCTCTCTCAGGGCCCCGAATTCACAATGTTCAGCAAGTGTATGTACTGCTGTTATAAAGGACTCTACGCTCTCACCCGGCTCTTGATTTCGCCTGTTGAAGCGTGCCCTTTCAAAGATAACGTTCCGCTTGCTGACGCAGTGTGCCGTGAAAGCCTCCGTCACCGCATTGTACGTCTTTTTCTGTTCGTCTGTCAGCGGCAACACGTTTAATATGTCTTCGGCGTCATCCCCGGCTGCATACATGAAGGCATTCACCTGGAACTCCTGTGACTGCTTATCCAGTCCCGTCGCTATTCTGTAGCGCTCAAACCGCTTCATCCACCGCGGCCATTCATTAGCATTGGTGAAGTCAAACTTGCCTGGCGGTGACAACGGCGCCAACTGTGGCGCGTTCACTCCTCTTCCGTCTTCCATTGTTCTGTACAGGTTTAGTTTGTCTCCACTCTTGGTTAATTTTTTACTTCTGACACCATGTTATGTTAGCAACCTTACTATGCTAACAATATAAAATAAAGACACGGAGAATCACGTGTAAGCTCAGCAGGAACGTTTACTCATAACTCCTGTGTTACACCTAAACTGTCCGGATGGCAACAACCCCTTGTAGTTCCCTTTACAGAACACCATTCAACAAACTAACATTTCAAAAGTGGTTTTGTTCTCCTCGAGAGGACAGAACTGACAAAGCTTGATTTTTAAATTTAAGATAAAACCTGCATCATGATGACGTTATGTCAGCAAACTGAAGACTACGGTGGCTGGGAAGTGCAAAGCAAAATTACAAAGTCTGAAACCCTTTACAAAATTTGAGAGAAATTTACATTTTGATAAACATTTTTACATAAAAAACCAAAAAAAATACAAAACCAAAACAATTTAAAATTTTATAAAACAAATTTTTAAGATGTGAAACACTTTTACAAGCGCTGAGACAAATTTAGCAGTCCCCAAACAAATTTACAAACGACAGAATCTCTACGGAAAGGGAATGTACCAAATGCCGGAAGTGACCCGGAAGTGATTGAGTGAGGGGTCATTTTGTTGGTTTTGGCGGACACGGACAGTGATACGGAGTTTGTGGTAACAGAAAGATGTTTTGCCCATTTTGTGGAACTCGTTTCAATTGAAGAAGAACTCTTAATGCAAGTTAATCACAAGAAAATCTGTTTAAGGGGTTCATACCACTGAGTGAAGCCTCTGTGTAACTTATTATTTACAGGTAAACTGAGACTCACCAGAAACAGATGAACAGGTGCTGCTCAGCTCAAACATAAGGCCAGAAGTTGATGTCCATCAGAGAAAGATCCTCTTGGGGATGTACCCAAGATCCTGAGAAAGAAACTCATACAAATAACTTAAGGCAGAGATTCCTTCACTTTTTGTCTGAACTAATGTTAAGAATTAGAGTTCCCTTATATGTGACCAGTTTAACCAACAGAGCAGACAAACGAGATTTGATTGGCTTTCATTTTAAGATTTGAGGTTTCTAATTTGTAGAAATTAAGTAACAATGTACTTAAGCTGTAACGATGATGTCACAGATGTCGGGATATTAACTTGGCCTGCAGTTGATCTCTCAGATAGTGTGCATGTGTGTGTGTGTGTGTGTGTGTGTGTGTGTGTGTGTGTATTTTCCTTGTGCAGAGAGGTAAACCAGTCATTATCAGCTATTGTTGAGGCTCTGCAGAGCTCCGCTTTGATAAATTGCACTTTGTGCAGAGACCCGATGGGATGACTGGAGGTCAACCATGGCATCCGGCTGGGGAAGCAGCTTTCCACAGATTCCCTCTGAGAATCACTTCTTAGATTTGTATGGGCGAGGTCTGAAGCTGCTCCTTCTCAAGGCTTCTCGAAAGCTCAGAAACAAGGGCAGCAGGCGCACGGGTAAATAATAATGATCCCATCCGACTTCCCAAATGATAACAATGTATGAGCTCTCCTTTGGCGCGCTAACTTTTATTCTACTGAATCAGCGATAGTGTTTGATCCGGGTCATAACTTCCTCTCCTCGAACACATTCAGTTAAAATCAAAAAAGCAGATCCTAACGGTATAACATGACGGGTAATGTTATAGACACATGATGTTCTGGCAGGCCCGCCCGCAGAAATGGCTTGGCCCCTGAAAGGCCAAGTCAACGGGCCCTCCCATGATTTAAATCAAGGTGTGTACAGTCGATCAGTACTGTTAACGCTAGCCTCCTGGCTAACATTAGCTCCCTCTGCCTATAGTTTGTTAACAAGTTCTTGTTGGGGTCAAATGTTGGGATGCCATTTTTCTACTGTCTTGTTTACTTTCAGGTCATAGTTCAGGCTAGATGACAGCAACTATTGACTGGAGCTCCATGCTGCATTCAGGTGCTCCTCGGAGGGTCACAGTTTCCGTGTTGGGAAGTCGTTCATCCGACTAAATAGCCAATAATAGTTAAGGACTTTTGGGTGCCAATAAGATTTCAAGGGGGGCCTTGTCACCCCTGGCCACCCCTCCGGATACACCGTTGTCTGTTTGTTCCTTTTGCCCCCAGAAACGACTGAAAGTTCACACGTTCTGGCGAATAAAAAAACATGTTTCATTCCCTCTGAATAACACTGTGTGTGAACAAGGCTGTGATTACATCATTAACCAGTTTACTCCAATTCAAATGTAACTTAAGGGTCAGTGTCAACAAACCACTAAAGACTTACAGTTTAAAAAGGTAATGTAGTCAATCCTTCATGAAAGCGTACTTAAAGGTTGCACACATGACAGGAGAGGTTTTATAACTTCATCTCTAAAACAACTTCTCCACATTTGAACTCGATCAGATCAGCGTGCTGAATCTGAGGCTGCAGGGCGTCAGTGAACGCCACCGTTGGCGCTTAGCACGCTCGCACTCTCATAGATGTTTTTTTTTCTGGAGGTGCTTCAGAGATCAAGTTGTGGGAAATGAGAGTTTCGCCACAGGCCGCCTGGCGTTCTGTGCTGTGTGTGAGCGTGGGAGTGTGTGTGGGAGGATGGCATACGATCAGAAACATATGTTTATTAAAAAGGCAGAAACAACATCAGCAGTAATAGAACATGCTCTCTTTATTTCCACTCATCGTTCTCTTTAACACCTCAGATAAATGAGGTTAGACGGCTTCAATTATCCCAAATAAGTGCAGCAATTACTCCTGAAACTCCTCAGCTGCTGTTTGTTAAAGACAACGCTGAAAAATAAGTTTATGATTTTAGCTTCCACTCTGTTCTGTCAGCGTTTCTCAAAATGACATCAAACGACGAAGGAATAGGTAACAAAAAAAAGACTGTACAGCAGCTTCAACTTCATTCAGCTTCAACCGGAGTATGAAAGAGTCACACTGTCACAAAATTCATCATAGAAAATCATCACTAATGCACCACGAGTCAAAGTTCAATATTGATTTTTCTGTCCATGTGTCCCTCAGTCTTTGGGTAACGGCTGTTGCTTAGCCTAGCTTATTATGCTAACAGGACCTGATGAGTAACGACCATAGACTGTAAATATTAAGGTAACGTCATGTAGGCGAGCTGTCATGCTGTAAAGGAAGTCCGTGTTTTCCAAAGAGCTCCAGGAGAGTTACAGCTTCCTTCGGAAAATACCAGCCAATGAACATGCTGCGTTTTGCACACTGCAAGTGTAGATTTTTAGCCGCCCACGTTGGAAATGTGGACACACAAAGCCATATTAAAACGAGCAAACACAAACGGTGGGAAAAGGCTGGAAGTAGCATTGTTATGATCTACTTCATTGAGACAAACGCAGCTGACAATCAACTTAAACAAGCTGCTCAGGAGGAAATCTTCGCCTACCATCTTGTGCGATCAGTGCAGGTCATCTCTCTGTGAATCAGTCGCGTGGGTTTGAGGTCAAATTAAAGTGTCCCGATTTGGAGGTTTGAACATATGGTCACCCTAGCTCAAAAGCACTTCTGACAGAAACTGTTTGAACCATGCACACTCCCTCATCTCTAACCCGTTTGCCCGGCCTTAAAACACTCTCCGCCTCCTGCCCGCTTCGCAGCAGCTGATGTAGAGCGGTGTATAAACAGAGTGAAACAGTGGAGCATAACGGCAGCCTCAGATTCACGGTCGGCCACTCTCAATCTGTCGAGCGTCAGGACGAGCTATGAATCTAAAACAAACGGGACATTACCTAAATGATGGCGTCTGAGGGCTTTAATGCATTGCCTCACCTGCTAATGCTCCTTACCTCAGTCAGCACATTTGTCACCTCGCCTCCCTTCCACCTCAGCAAATAAACATTAGAGCAAATGATGACTCTCCTCACATAAACATACGAGGCTCCTCTCTCGTAGATGAAGAGAGAGAGAGAGAAAGTAAATGTGATTGTCTCAGGTTTTATTTCCAGGAGAGCTCTGCAGATATATCTCGTCCTCCATAAAGAAGGGAGCTCCGTTAATGACTTTGTGTTAATGGAATAAATGTTGCATTCACTGGTCTTTGGCTTTTTCCAACAGGCCCTAGAGGAGCTCGTAGGCAAGTCGCAGTGAGGGTGGAGATGTGGTTCTAGCAGCGGGGGGGATGATTAATCATTGGAGAGAATCTGTGAGGACAGTAGAGATGTCTGCTGCTCTGTCCTAGTCCTTCATCAGTCCTCCCTGCAGGTGGAGGCTTGGCCTGTTTCTGCATTTGTTTTAGTCCAGAACCTGATGTCATGGTTTGGTTGATGCAGTCAGACGACGAATACGTCTGAGTAGAGAGAAAAAGGCCACACATGGCAGTATCCAGGCGTTAATGATCCTAACAGTTTACTAAACACCACACACCTGCCGTTTGTAGTAACAATTTCACAGTGGTGATTCCACAGACACGAGATCTCACAGAAACCTGCGTGATCAAACGTGACTTCAAATATGGAGGCGTTGCACTGAGGGAGTTTTGTTCTGAGAGACTGGTGCCAAAATGACTGCGGTCAAGTGAGCCGTCTTTTGCAAAACGCCGGTCAAGCCAGCCGCCTCTCAAAATACGATGCGTGTTTATAGAAGTATTTACGGTACGGGTGCTTGGAACGTCCAAAAAGGAAGAGTACGGCCGCGTATTTTCGAGAACTTGTTATTGAAAATGAAATGAAAATAAAATCAAAATGTAATTACAACAAGTATAATATCCCTTTACATTTTAAGATGTTTTTTTCTGAATACTTTTTGAGATATTCAAGTTTAAGTCTGCTCACATTTCAATGAGAGCTTTGATATTTTGGTCATATTCAATATTATTTTTAGAAATCTGTGACAGGTGACAAATATCTTTCAGTTGATTCCTGTTCATCATGTTCCTGGCTGTTACCCTGAGACTTTTCAGCAGATTTTACTGTATATTTTTTGAGAAAATTAAAGGTAACTTCTGCTCAATTTGCATTGAGACGCTTTCATATTTAAGTCATATTCAATATCTTATTTTGAAAAATCTGTGACAGGTGACAAAGTTCTTTCAATGGTTTCTTGTTCCTCATGTCCCTGGCTGTTACCCTGAGACTTTTCAGCAGATTTTACTGTATAGTTTTGGAGAAAATTAAAGGTATGTTCTGCTCAAATTGCATTGAGAGATTTGATATTTAAGTCATATTCAATATTTTATTTTGAAAAATCTATGACAGGTGACAAAGATCTTTCAATAGATTCTTGTTCCTCATGTCCCTGGCTGTTAACCTGAGACTTTTCAGCAGATTTTACTGTATAGTTTTGGAGAATATTAAAGTTAAGTTCTGCTCAAATTGCATTGAGACGCTTTAATATTTAAGTCATATTCAATATCTTATTTTGAAAAATCTATGACAGGTGACAAAGATCTTTCAATGGATTCTTATTCCTCATGTCCCTGGCTGCTATCCTTGGACTTTTCAGCAGATTTTACTGTATAGTTTTTGAGAAAATTAAAGGTAAGTTCTGCTCAATTTGCATTGAGATATTTGATATTTAAGTCATATTCAATATTTTATTTTGAAAAATCTGTGACAGGTGACAAAGATCTTTCAATGGATTCTTGTTCATCATGTTCCTGGCTGTTACCCTGAGACTTTTCAGCAGATTTTACTGTATAGTTTTTGAGAAAATTAAAGGTAAGTTCAGCTGAAATTGCATTGAGAGATTTGATATTTTAGTCATATTCATTATTTTATTTTGAAAAATCTGTGACAGGTGACAAAGTTCTTTCAATGGTTTCTTGTTCCTCATGTCCCTGGCTGTTAACCTGAGACTTTTCAGCAGATTTTACTGTATAGTTTTTGAGAAAATTAAAGGTATGTTCTGCTCAAATTGCATTGAGACGCTTTCATATTTAAGTCATATTCAATATCTTATTTTGAAAAATCTATGACAGGTGACAAAGATCTTTCAATGGATTCTTGTTCCTCATGTCCCTGGCTGCTATCCTTGGACTTTTCAGCAGATTTTTCTGTATAGTTTTTTAGAAAATTAAGGTAAGTTCTGCTCAATTTGCATTGAGAGATTTGATATTTAAGTCATATTCAATAACCACCAACGATCCCGGGGGACCTAAGAGAGCTAAGGAGCTCCTAGGAAATTATGTGTTTATGTAACTGAGATTTACAGATAGTGGCATGCAATAACATGATCTCACAGAGAGAGAGAGAGAGAGAGAGAACTATACAAAAACATCTCTAAAACTATACAGTAAAATCTGCTGTAAAGTCTCAGGGTAACAGCCAGGGACATGAGGAACAGGAATCCATTGAAAGATCTTTGTCACCTGTCACAGATTTTTCAAAATAAAATATTGAATATTAATACAATATCAAATCTCTCAATGCAATTTGAGCAGAATTAACCTTTAATTTTCTCAAAAACTATACAGTAAAATATTTGTAAATTCTCAGGGTAACAGCCAGAGACATGAGGAACAAGAATCCATTGAAAGATCTTTGTCACCTGTCACAGATTTTTCAAAATAAAATATTGAATATGACTTAAATATCAAATATCTCAATGCAAATTGAGCAGAACTTACCTTTAATTTTCTCAAAAACTATACAGTAAAATCTGCTGAAAAGTCCAAGGATAGCAGCCAGGGACATGAGGAACAAGAAACCATTGAAAGATCTTTGTCACCTGTCACAGATTTTTCAAAATAAGATACTGAATATGACTTAAATATCAAAGCGTCTCAATGTAAATTTAGCAGAATTAACCTTTAATTTTCTCCAAAACTATACAGTAAAATCTGCTGAAAAGTCTCAGGGTAACAGCCAGGGACATGAGGAACAAGAATCCATTGAAAGATCTTTGTCACCTGTCACAGATTTTTCAAAATAAGATAATGAATATGACTAAAATATCAAATCTCTCAATGCAATTTGAGCAGAATAAACCTTTAATTTTCTCTAAAACTATACAGTAAAATCTGCTGTAAAGTCTCAGGGTAACAGCCAGGGACATGAGGAACAGGAATCCATTGAAAGATCTTTGTCACCTGTCACAGATTTTTCAAAATAAAATATTGAATATTAATACAATATCAAATCTCTCAATGCAATTTGAGCAGAATTAACCTTTAATTTTCTCAAAAACTATACAGTAAAATATTTGTAAATTCTCAGGGTAACAGCCAGAGACATGAGGAACAAGAATCCATTGAAAGATCTTTGTCACCTGTCACAGATTTTTCAAAATAAAATATTGAATATGACTTAAATATCAAATATCTCAATGCAAATTGAGCAGAACTTACCTTTAATTTTCTCAAAAACTATACAGTAAAATCTGCTGAAAAGTCCAAGGATAGCAGCCAGGGACATGAGGAACAAGAAACCATTGAAAGATCTTTGTCACCTGTCACAGATTTTTCAAAATAAGATACTGAATATGACTTAAATATCAAAGCGTCTCAATGTAAATTTAGCAGAATTAACCTTTAATTTTCTCCAAAACTATACAGTAAAATCTGCTGAAAAGTCTCAGGGTAACAGCCAGGGACATGAGGAACAAGAATCCATTGAAAGATCTTTGTCACCTGTCACAGATTTTTCAAAATAAGATAATGAATATGACTAAAATATCAAATCTCTCAATGCAATTTGAGCAGAATAAACCTTTAATTTTCTCAAAAACTATACAGTAAAATCTGCTGAAAAGTCTCAGGGTAACAGCCAGGGACATGAGGAACAAGAATCCATTGAAAGATCTTTGTCACCTGTCACAGATTTTTCAAAATAAAATATTGAATATGACTTAAATATCAAATCTCTCAATGCAATTTGAGCAAAACTTACCTTTAATTTTCTCAAAAAATATACAGTAAAATCTGTTGTAAAGTCTCAGGGTAACAGCCAGGAACATGATGAACAGGAATCAATTGAAAGATCTTTGTCACCTGTCACAGATTTTTCAAAATAAGATAATGAATATGACTAAAATATCAAATCTCTCAATGCAATTTGAGCAGAATAAACCTTTAATTTTCTCAAAAACTATACAGTAAAATCTGCTGAAAAGTCTCAGGGTAACAGCCAGGGACATGAGGAACAAGAATCCATTGAAAGATCTTTGTCACCTGTCACAGATTTTTCAAAATAAAATATTGAATATGACTTAAATATCAAATCTCTCAATGCAATTTGAGCAAAACTTACCTTTAATTTTCTCAAAAAATATACAGTAAAATCTGTTGTAAAGTCTCAGGGTAACAGCCAGGAACATGATGAACAGGAATCAATTGAAAGATATTTGTCACCTGTCACAGATTTCTAAAAATAATATATTGAATATGACCAAAATATCAAAGCTCTCATTGAAATGTGAGCAGACTTAAACTTGAATATCTCAAAAAGTTTTCAGAAAAAAACATCTTAAAATGTAAAGGGATATTATACTTGTTGTAATTACATTTTGATTTTATTTTCATTTCATTTTCAATAACAAGTTTCAGAAAATACGCGGCCGTATTCTTCCTTTTTGGACGTTCCAAGCACCCGTACCGTAAATACTTCTATAAACACGCATCGTATTTTGAGAGGCGGCTGGCTTGACCGGCGTTTTGCAAAAGACGGCTCACTTGACCGCAGTCCAAAATGAGACATCTACGGATCAAAAGTTGCCTATTACACCTTTAACTGAAAACCTCTCCTCGTGTTTTTGTCCAGTTTCTTAAGTTCAAAGTAGGTTACTTCTGGTTCCAATAAACCAAGACAGTCACAGCAAAAATGCCAAATTGGACGCTTCCATATACCCCGTGCGTGTCGCAGTCTGTCAGCCCCGCGCACTACGCCGCCGTTTGCTGCCACTCTCCGTCTCTCCGTCTGGTGCCAGCAGCGCCACTACGCTCTGCTCCTGGACAGAATAGATGGAAAATTTCAAAATAAAACACAATATACAGACTCACGATCGTATTTTTCATCCCTTTATTTACTTTTATTTTCAACTTTCCATAAAAACAGGCACCAAAGAAACAACAAAGCAACCTTAGAAAGACTCCAAAGGATGGAGAAAAACCATGGCGCTGACGTAACGCAGAGCACACAGACTCTGTGGACATTGGCAGAAAAAAATCCCAAATTATCTGATTTCTAAATGGAGTTCATGCAGAGAAACACCGCTCAGCACTTCAGGATCAGTCCTGTCAAATCCTCTTCCGATGCAGGCTGGTAAGAGGGTCTGGCTACACCCTGATGGCCTTTACTCCATCGATCAGATGGCTATTTGGTGATGAGGAACACTATTGATTTCCTTCAGAAACTATCCCACCTGAAGTGTAACAGACGCTGAATCTGCACTTAAAGAAGCACTTGGCCAGATGTGTCAACTCTCATGGATGCATGCATGTGCAAGTCAGAGCATCAGAATTTGTCCAATGGGTTATTTGATTGTGACATTTTGCATTCATCTCTCTAAAGGTGTGTGTAAACGTTGTGCACATATGTATGAACATGCGAGAAAGTGACAGAAACACAAAAATCCTGAGCTGAATGATGCTCTAGTCTACACCCACTTTTTTTTTTTTTTTTATACATGGAGTTCTGCGTGTAGCAGGTATGCATGGCAGAGTGTCTGAGTGCACAGGTGCTCTGCATGTGTGTGTATTTGTGTGTGTGTATTTGTGTGTTTGAGTATTCGTCCCTAACAGCTGTTTGTATTCCATCTCTACGGTTGTAGCGTTAGCTGGTCCAAACCTAATTAACAGTGTCTGCAGAGGGAGCAGGCTGGTGCTGAGTGCTGGCGGTAATGTGATGTCACAGCGGATTAGGCTGATGGTTAGAGAGAGAGAGAGCGAGAGTGTGTGTGTGTGTATGTGTGTGTGTGTGTGTGTGTGTGTGTGTGTGTGTGTGTGTTTGGAGGTTGTCTCTAGCAATACACTCAGCTACGTTTAGATCAGCACAGAGCAGCTCGCTCTCAACGTCTAAAAAAAGGAGCAGCACAGTCAGTTTGCATTTTGTAACACTTTAAAGGCCAGACTGTGTTTGAAGTCCAAATCTATCACCAAAACACACACACGCACACACACATACGAACACACACACACACACAAAACTAGTTACTTATTTTCAGTAACTTGCACATCACTGGACCGTAGACCGGGCTGCCATTGGCTTGTGAGAGCTGGGGGCGGGAGGCAGACATGGGACGAGGCAGCAGGTGCAGATTGATTGACATTTTTCTCAGCAGTACATTTTGCCGACAGAAAGCCCAACATGCAGAGCAGACAGAACTGCAGTTGGTTACTTTGGGATTTTCCTCATGCATAGCTGGTCCACATTTCGCCGCCCTTACTGCAGTGCCACTCTAAGCATGTATGGTTCTCCTTTATGGCCGTGCTTGCACTGGGTTTAAATAAATACTAATGTACAAAGGTTATATGACCGAGCATTTGTCAGGTTTACTGCATGATCGATTGTGTTTGTCAGACCCATCCATCATCCCTGACTGCCACCACAGGCTGACTTTTGGATTCTACAGATTATTTCGGTTTAGGCTCAGTTGGTAGAGTCGGTCGTCTCGCAACTGGAAGCTTGGGGGTTCGATCCCCAGCTCCTGCAGCAACATGTCCGATGTGTCCTTGGGCAAGACCCTTAACCCCAAGTTGCTCCCACTGCTTCGTCGGCGGCGTATGAATGTGTATGAATGGATTAGTTACTTCTGATAATCACTTTACACAGCAGCCTCTACCATCAGTGTGTGAGGTGTGACCTGCTGTGTAAAAGTGCTTATGAGTAGTAAGAAGACTCGAAAAGTTATACTAGCTCAAGTCCATTTACCATTTTACCATTCACCTGACTTTACAGCAAAGGAAAGCTTGTGTTGTATTTGGAAGAGTAGGTCTACTTATGTGAGAACAGGTGGGGTACGTAGACAGACGATAAGACACTGCAAAAAATAAAAGGGAAGATCCCAGTCTTCTTATAAAGATGAAAGTTATTGGTGCTCCGATGGCCTAGTGGTTGGTTCACGCACCCCATGTACAGAGGCTATGTAGCCCTCGAAACAGGTGGCCTGGTTCTGGTCCGACCTGGGGCTTCTTTCCTGCATGTCGTTCCCCCCAATTTCCAACTCTTTCCACTGTCCTGTCCCTCTAATAAGGCAGAAAGAGGCCAAAAGGAAATCTTGAACAAAGAAAGCAATAAAAGTGATTTGATGACTGTCTTCCAGTGTTGGAGGAACTTAAAGGTAAAACACTTGAGTTATAAATGAGCAGAGTGAATCTGCAGGGTATAAAGGTTTGTTGATCAGTTCTTGGCTGTGCTGAGATTTCTGCTTTTCTCAGTCACACTCCTTAATCCAAACTGCTTCAGACAAAAAAAAAAAGCCCACAAGTTTCCAGAAGCTCCCATCTGTCACTGCAGCTCTGTAAAGATCAAAATCCTCCACTGAAGCCAGAATAGCAGAGGACAAAGCTGTGTGGTGACGGCACTGTTTGTTTGTGTCTGCTGCCTCTCTGCTCTCATTAAATCACCTCCATGTCTGTGAAATGATGACGGGTTCAGATCCATCACCGTGTCTGAGGGCTGCTGTGATGTCAGCAGGTCAGAGGTCAGCCTGGAGCCTGGGTCCTTCATGTGTTAAATTCGGTCATGGATCAGTGTAACAAGCTATCTTTCCTGAAAATGACAATTAATATGCTATATACTACATGGATATTTAAACAAACTCAAATGAGGCGAGAGGGCCCCAGACGAGAGGGCATGAGACGAGAGGCTGCAGCCATGCCCATCTCGGCGGTACGCAGCCTAGCAGCCTAGCAGCCTAGCAGCCTAGCAGCCTAGCCTGTGAGCCTGAGCTTGTTACAGCCTTGGCTGCAGACCTCAGCCTTCCCTATGTTTCCCCACCCCCTCTTCTGTCTATCTGTTCGTGTCTATGTGGCAGGTGTGGCTCATCACTCTCTGGTCCTGCCTCCTGGTTACCTGGTCAAGACTCTCTACCTCCTCCTTGCTGCTCACCTGTTTCCAATTCCACTATCAGACCTGCAGTGTTCATAAACCCAGTTTGCCATCCACTCTCTGCCAGATCGTCTGCTCACCACCAGTGGTAGCTAGAGTCGGCTTCTTTAAGAACCAGTAGTTTGTTTACTAGTTACTTAAGGATATTTTTGCTGTCATTTAATACTTGTCTTCTTTTTGCCCTAGTGTTTCTGCCTGCCTGCCCGCCTGCCTCAACCTCTCCTTTTGGATACCTGCCTCACTTTTGGACAATAAATACCCCTTACACCAGCTACTGTGTTTGTGTGTTGCTCTTGGGTCCAGCCTTAGTTGAAATCGTAACAGAGCTCAGGGCAACAAACTCCCTCAGCTGTGTTTGCAGGTCGTCAGACACGCATTTGAAGATCTGTGTACGCATTTGTTGATCTTGCACGGCAGGAGTGTTGAAAAAGTCACGTGTAAAATGACGGCCAATGGAGAGGCCCGCCTCAGTTGTAAGTGATGATTTGTGTGTATTTTCAGGACTAACAGCAAAAAAATCTAACTTTTCTGCCATTATTAAATCAGTAAACATTTTGCAATTGGTATATTTGCAGATCAGTACACGCATTTGTGGATCTTTTTACACATTTGTGGATCTTTTCATGCATTTGTGGATCTGTATACGTATTTTCAAATGGCTTTGCGACAATAATAGCTCCATACTGTTGCATGTCTTACCCCTGTTTCTGACAGCTGCTGACTTCCTGCACAGGCATGGCCTCAGACGAGTGCAGTATCAGAAAAACAAACATGGCGGCAGCAACTAGAAAATCTTCTGGAGCGACGAAGTGGTTTGGTAATGACAGAACTGAATATAATTGGAAGTTCAGATGTGAGAAAGCATCAAAATGCTGACCTATTCAAGCCTATGGTGAACCGGCTACAGGATGCCGGTTTCCGCTGGAGCAAGACAGGTCACGTTGTAAAGTACTGAAGAAACATTACTATGAGGCCAAAAAATAACAATCAATCATTATTTGTAAAGCGCCAAGCGTCATAGCAAGTGTTATCTGGAGACGCTTTACAAAAGAGCAGATGGGATAAGATGCAGGAAGGATTTCTTCTTTGTGTTCCTCGCGTTCCTGTTGTCCACACTTCCTTGCTGCTGAGGTGGAGGTCGGAGCAGGCCGTGCATGAATGAGGACGGCGGTGGTTGTGTGGACGACACAGTCCGATGGTGGAGGATGGGCGTCAGGCGGAAGATCACAGGCGCAAGATGCAGTAATCAGAAACGGGGATACTCGTATTAATCATGTACACAGGAATATGAAATACCAGGTTTCTCTGTGTGCATGTAAACGCCATATCCTGAATATGATCCAAACCTACTCAAGCCCATGTAAACCTACTCATTGACTCCTAACTGAAACGGACTTCCTGAGTCCCTGAATGCACCATCCCAAACTAAAATCAGTGTTGTGACATTTTATTTAGCATCATCTGACCAGCAGCTGCTGAATCTTGTGCCTTCAATTTAGAGCAAGGACTGCAGAGTGGACTGCATTTATTCGCAGCCTTTATATTGCGAAGGTGTGTCGCCATGCAGCTGAAGAAATAAACCATGAAGTCTTCATTTTCACACCAGAGCAGATCTAATAACCGAGCTCGTAAGTCCTTGTGATTGGTGAATGTTACCATGTGGTAAAAAGGGTTTTAAAATGCGCACCCCTCTTACTGCAAAACAAATGTTTATTACACTATTACTCAACATGATGCATAAGCCAGCCGTGTCCCTGCAGCCTTTTTAAGATTCATAGGGTAATATATATTTCATAAGGTGGGTACAGGTCACACTTCTGAGCTTTTGAACCTTCACGGAGAACTGAGAAGAAAAATACTGTTTAAAGGAGTCGTTGCTCTTTTTGTGGAGGATTTGACGTCACGTGAGTTTCAGGCTTTTGGTTCCGTAGCGATCATTCTTCTAGTGATACAGATATTTCTCTTCCCAATGATTTCATGAAAAATACCCAACATATCCAAATCATCATATTTGGATTATCAGGATTGGCGTGTGGCACTTGGACTGAACTCTCTTTATGATGCAGGTTTTGCTGCACAAACTGATACCTCTGTATTTGTAAGGTATTTCCCTCGTCCGTCTTCCAAGCTCTGGACTGTGGATCAGACAGACAGGTGGCCACCGCCGACCCCCCTACCCCCCCTCCTCATGCAGCCTGAGGCGAGCTGCAGGGCGTTCATGCTGCCTTAACCCCGCTGTTTGCCCATGGGATGGAGGACTCTCAAACTGGGTCAGAGGATCCATCAATATTACACGACGTGGAGCCTATTAGACGATGAATTCTTCATACCAACAAAAAAGTGAGTTTTACCTTCATGACTGCCGTGGGGGGTTCAGGCCTTTCACACAGACTCTTCACTTTCTGACAGAAAAGGCAGCATAGGAGGCTGGAGTGTCCATCTTCATCATCGTATTTAATGTTTTTCAAACGGCCTTCTGGACTGCTGAAATCATCACAACTGTACCAATTACTTTGTGTAACAGGAACAGTATTGGCTGTTTGGCTAAAGGCATGTTTAGACCAAAAGGGAAAGGGACTTTCTCAAGCCATGAGATTCCCCAAAAGTCGATGTTAAGATGTGCAATCAATCTTTACATTTTTTTCCTCAACGTTCGCCCCGAATTAGATGTACATTACATAAAAGGAGCAATATGTACCTCTGAAACGTAGGGTTTAAAATGGGTACTGCAGACGGCAAACATTGGAGAGAGCGCTGTCTCCAGTGCACGCAGGTCACCATGTGGTGGACACTGAAGCTTCAGTGTTTAGCCAGCTCTGCATCGCTCTGTAAACCTTTCTGCGTTCTAACCTCTCTCCATTTTTCAAAAGCATCTCCAATATTGATCCTAGTTTGAGCACGTTTCTGCTCGTGGAGCTTATTAGAAACATGCAGAGGCTTTTTAGGTCGGGTACAATCACTTCTATCTGAACCAGTTCTCTTGCCCGCTTCCATCGCTGCAACACCTGTTGGTTTGACCTGATAACTGCTCTCATATCTGGCAAACCGAGGGGCGTCCAAAACGGCCGTGTGGGGGTGCCTTAAAATCGCCTACCTTCTCTGGTCCAAACAAATCCAGACCATTCAGGACCAGAATCTAAAGTTAGAAGGAGGACATACTAGCTGCTGCATTGTTGTCAGAGAAGCCAGCACTTCAACACAGCATGTTTCCTTAATGTCTGATCATAGAGTAAGGCATGTGAGTGCGTGATTAAACAGTTTGAGCTGCCTTGAGACAGAAAATATTACATGCATAATGATAATTAACGGATATGAGGTACACATGAGCTCTTTCTATCTTTTACTGAACCTTTATTTAACCAGGTAAATAACCCACGGACATCAAGATCTCTTTCACAAGAGGGCAGCAGCACATAATAAACTTTACATGATTCAGAAACAGTTCACAAGCAGTATAGTAATATAAACAAGACCAAAAAGTTGTAAACTAAATTAAAAAAGTTGTGTTTGTTGTTGTGTAATTCAGCCTTTCCTTCAGGACTCTGTTTCTGTGATTTGATTGATCAAAAAGTTTCATTAAACAATGAGACTACTGGAACCAGCAGGTCAACTCTAGGCCTAAAAAAATCTGAATCATAACCGGTTGAAGAAATTGAAGTCGGTGCATCTCTGCTTTTTGTTACTTACACAGACAGACATGTTAAATTGGGGCCCAGGTTGAAAAATGACTCATATTTCCCATTACATCCATATATTATCAAAGGAATCTGACTACAGACTTCAGCAGCTGAGACATCGGGGGGGGGGGGGGGACCTGCCTCAGTGTCACCTCCTCTTCAGATCCGTGGAGGTGCTGACAGGTAAACGTCTATCACATCTCTGCCTGGACTCTGAGCAGTGTGGCTGGATATCGTAGCTCTTTGTGTGAGTCTGGGTGACTGAGCAGTTAATTTTCACCCTGGTCTTTCAGTGACTCCACAGACTCCAGCACAGAGAGCTGCGCTGCGTTAGCTGAACACCATCAGTGCCGTTTGCTGTTAATTGTTATGCCAACGGTCGCTCTGCGTGACGCTCGTCTAAATTGCAGAGAAATGCAATTAACATGGACCAGCGGGACATTAAAAGCCATATTTGTCACTGTCAGGATCTGAGCAGGCGTCTGATTGCACAGCTGATTGGAGGAGATGGCGCCCCCCTCCCCAACCCCGTCCTCCTCCTTCCCCGTTTGTGTGCTCCATACAGAGAGGAGGAAGCAGGGAGCATGGAGGGAGATATCTATAGTGGGGAGTCTGAACAGAAAACAGGAGATAAGGATTGGAGCTGTGAGAGTGACAGCATGTGTGTGTCGGCTACACAGAGCAGAAGTTTTCATGTTAAGAAATAATCAGTCCTCATGTCCAACTGACAACTGGTACGCCTGACATCCACAACAGACAAACACTGAGGAAGAAGACCGCGAAAGATTTCAGTGCTCCAAAAAGGATTCAAAGAAGTGGCAAATGAAGCAAACTTGATTTCAGCGGGCAGGTCACACTTTGTTAGCCTGATAGTCCTCAGGCTTCATGCAGGATCTGAGTACGGTAAGTAAAGCCCCATCAGCTGATCAGAGAGGGTGACCAGGTTTGTTAGAGGTTAGTTAATGTGATACAAGCATAGACAGACCTGGATGTAGCTCCAGTGATGTCACCCATTGATTTCTGAAAAAGCAGTGACGGTCACCATGTTAGAAATGCTGCCTGTACCTAGAGTCCGGTCAACGATACAGTTTCGTAAGTAAAACTTTTCAGTTATAAGATACAGTACATAAAGTATTTCATTCTGTGTCACGCTACTTACGAAATTGTATCGTTCCAGATCATTGGTTCCCGTCCTGGGGCGGTACCAGAGAACTCAAAATTATATTTGTAGATATTAACCAAAACGGGCTGCACGGTGGTGCAGTGGTTGTCTGGTTCGAATCCCGGTCTGACAGGAGTTTGCATGTTCTCCCCATGCATGCGTGGGTTCTCTCCGGGTACTCCGGCTTCCTCCCACAGTCCAAAGACATGCTGGTTAGGTTAACTGGTGACTTTAAAATAGCACGTAGGTGTGAATGTGAGTGTGGCAGGTTGTCTGTCTCTGAATGTCAGCCCTGTGATCGACTGGCGATCAGTCCCCGGTGTAACACCGCCTCTCGCCCAATGACAGCTGAGATCAGCTCCAGCCCCCCCGCGACCCTGAATGTGAAAAAGCGGTATAGATGATGGATGGTGTAGGTGTCCACTGAAAGAAGCCTTAGCTTGACGCTCCCAAAACTCCTCTCCTACGTAGTTTGTATCCAAAAAATCCACAGGATGCCATGAACAAAGTTTAAATGTTTACTTAAACAAAAATAAACAAAAAACAGGTTCATCCAAAACTATACAAAAAGAGAGAGATGAGAAGAGAGGTCAAAAGACTGTGTGGCTCCACTCTCTACTTGTCTCAACCAGCCCAATCAAGTTCACAAGCCCCTCCCACTCCCAGATCCAATGAACTAAAATTATTTTGTGCATCCATAAATTTAACATGATAAGCAATACAGCTCCTACAGATGGATATTAATCAAAAACATTAACATTAGGTGTGTGCAGGTTGTTTCTGTTTTTTCTTCTTCCATGAAACAGTTCAAATCAATTTCTGACAGTCGTGTAATTTTTTTTTAGTGGGCACAGCTTTTCTTATTAAAGATTTTATTGTCTTTGTTTTTAACTAAAAGGTTTTTAATGTTATGTACGTATTGCAGAGTTTAAATAAAATTCTAACCTGAACTTTGTAAATTAAAAAAGTTGAATTTTTCCAATTTTTTTGTTGGTGTCAGATTATTTATCACACGCAGGTGACAAACGCTGGGTGAGGGGGGGATTTATTTTTTGAGGGTCCCCGACAGACTCTAGAGCAGGGGTGTCCAAAGTGCGGCCCGGGGGCCATTTGCGGCCCTTGAGGGGATTTTTTGCGGCCCCCGACCTCAATATAAGAATCAGAAGATTTTTGCCGGAGGCCTCATTCAGATGGCATATTTTGTTATTTTCTTTTTCATGTAAGCAAGGGCTGAAAGATATTCCAGAAATAGAAAATGTTCAGTACAATGTATGTTTTTTTCTTTCTTTTTTTAACAGCTTTGACTATTTTCCACATTTTTTGTTAACTATGAAAATGAACCTATGCATCATTTTTGCAAACAAGCGGACTGTTTAACCATTTAATAACCTGAGCTAAATACAGAAAGCTTTTACAAAAACATGAACCACGTTACCGGCTGATTCTGAGAACAACAAATAAAAAAACAGATGAAGAAGAACGATTATTAAAGGGCGAACCTTTTGATCCTGATCTACAAAGCCTTACTGTTTTTTCCATAAAATTAGAACACAATAGTTTCTCACTGTAATTAATGATTGTGTATTTACGTTATTTTTGGAGAGGTCAACATACTAAAAGTTCCTTACAATATTATTTTAAAAATTTAAAAAAACAAAACCTGAGGCCCGCGAGCGATTCTAACACGACAATTTTGGCCGGCAACAAAAAAGTTTGGACACCACTGCTCTAGAGTCTCCTCTGTTTGTTGTGAAAGTGCTGCACAGCGATCTCTGGAAACATAAAGGGAAGATCTAACTTTTAAAGATCTGCTAAGCCGAACTTTAGCTTTGCATTATTTCAGTACCTGTCCCTGGCTAATGAGTCGTCTTTGCTTGTTGTTTGTTTAGTTCTGTTTTTGATTCATTGATAAAAAATCACTCCCCCCTCCAGAAACAAAACCGACAGACTGCTGATGGCTCTGATAAAGAAACTCGAGCAGAAAAATAAAATCTGTGTTTCCTCGGTGATGGATCACCTGTCTCTGATAAGTTCAGAGTTTTAATCTAACGACAAAACTTTTCCCGACAACACCCTGCTCTCAGAGCCGGAGAAATGATGTGTGTGTGTACCATGTGAGGATGTATAAGGAGAGTGCACACACAGCTGTCACTGAGCATGTATGGCTGAATGACTCGGCCATATGCTGCTACACTCACACACACACACACAAAATACATCCCATACTGCTGCACAACACGGCTGAAAGGCTGTGAGACGGTTTTATACTTCCAACACATGAGAGCAGTTTTAGGAACAAAACCTGACTCTGCTGCAGGTTTTCATGGAAACGTGAGAGCCTCTTTGTGAACGCGTCACTTCTCTCTGTTACACGCCCGTGCAGAGGGCTGCACCGTGTTCACTCCTCAGATCCTTTCTCTCTCTCACACAGTTTTATTTTGTGTCCATGCACACACGCAGGCACTCCAGTGAACAGTCTGACCACTAGGGGGCAACATAATTCTGTTCTTAAATACCAGAGAACCAGAGCCTTGAGGACTAGACTTTTGAGACTGGTTTGAAGGGGTTTGCAGTTTTTAAAATGTTTCCGGCAGCTTCTTCAGTGACACACATCGACATAACAGCTTAATGCACGTAGACACACACTCTTATGAAGCTGTCGTTCGATCGAAGACAAGGACAACTGCATCGTTTTTCTTTTATCTTTTGCAAAAGGACATAACAGCAACTTTGCAGATTGGTCCATAACGGGATGGAGGGAAATTCTCTCCATCTACTTGTTGCTTCACATCATTGCATGCTAAGAGAAAGTGGGTGAAGCTACAGTGATGTCATCTGTTGGTTTGTCAGTCCCACTTTAGAAGCCTTTAATTTGCCAAGTATATTTGTCTGACTCTTCATCAACAAAATCTCGACACTTTATTTAAGCCACCTTACTCCGACTAGTCCAGATAAACATTTTATTTCAAGACATACAGAGCAAAAGAAAAGGCCTGGATTGCTAGTAAAATCAAAATGTGCTTTTAAGAAGTCATTTTGGACGTCACACGGAACTAAAGACACAAAAATAGCTGCATTAGCAGCTTTTTACTTGTAGTATCTTGATACTCAAAATTTTTACCAGGAATGACAGAGATTTGAGTTTGTGCAGTGCATTGCCATCTCTGAGTCAGAAGTGACTGTACTGTACCCACAGTATGCAAATTCCTCTGCCAGGGGGGCTCACAATCAAAAGAAAAACAAAAATTGACGTCGAGGCTGGCAGAGAATCATGGGAGTTATTCTCTCTGATCCCCCCGTTGAAAACGAACTCCGAGTTGACCGTAGTAAAGACGACCGGGCGAAACCGACCTGAGGAAGAGAATATGTTTACAGACGATGTATCCGAGTTGTGTACAGCAGCTCATACAGCAACAGTACGGCAGCTTTCAGGAGCCTTCTTATGCAGCAGACTTCGGCGTAACATCTGGTGTTTCCACGGCAACGATAAACATGTTGTGTCTGTCATGGCGGAAGCCATGATAAACGCTGGGCGTTACAACTCTAAAATTATGTCTTTCTCTGGCTTTGATTACTGTTTTTGAACTATGGTGGTCTCCAGGAAATGCTATCTCAACCTAACTTTGATCAATCAGTAACAGACGAAGAGCCGTAGCTGCATTACGTGTCCTGGCAAACATTTCAGTCAGATCAATGTGTGTGTGTGCCGATTGAGATGTGAGCTATTCAGACCAATTTATTTTAATCCTGCTGTAAAGACAGGGTGTGTGTGTGTGTGTGTGTGTTACTTCTAGGGCTTCTGCAGCCAGCCTCAAGCGGACACTCGAGGAACTGCAGTTTTTTGCACTTTGCATTTCACTAAAATGTAGGTAACACATTGGTCTCTTTAGGGTTACAGGGTCAATAGCGTGCTAAAAGATTACTATCTCATACACAGATCCCTGCATCAAATCTTTGCAGACAGCTTGCAGAAGATTGGAGGCTGTTGTTGCCAAAGGTTAATGAACATGGTGATTTCATGTTTGGATATGTTTGGAATTTAACTTTGAGACTTTTGAATAAAACTGTGTCGTACCTGGAGAAAAGAAGAGGGAGACAGAAGCCACATGTACGTGAGTACCACCAACCTGCAAAGGGACTACAGATGGAAATCAGCCTATATGGCTATAATCTGGCATATTAACAAGTTAAATTCATTCATGTGCACTGTCCCCTATTTGACAAAATGAATAAATGTGAGACTAAAAAGCAATCAGTGTCATTTATTACTTTACCTCTCTTATTATCACAGAGAGGCTGGAGACAGACTAACCTGTGTGAGGTGGCATCTTAGTGGAAACACAGGCAGGTGAGGAGAGAGGGAGTATGAGTGAGCAAGAAAAAAAACAAAGAAAAGGGAAGATATAGAACAAAGGAGGCGGGAAGAAAAATGGATGCCGTAAGAAGTCGATACAGTCAGTTTGTCTCAGGTAGTAAGACCACCGATATATCTACAGAGAGGGGGGAGAAGGAGGGGGAGACAAAGAAGAGGAGAGAGGAGAGAAGGAAAAAGATGCATGTGAGAAAGCAAAAACTAAAGACAAATAGAAGATAAACAAAACACACACTGTATGCAGGCTGCACGAAAAGCATCTCTCATCACCTGGGCCAGCTGTACAAAGGAAGGAGGATATAAAAAAAGCCGGCAGCTAAAAGGAGAAGGGAAGAAGAGAAGAAAGAGGAGATGGAGAGAGTAGATTACTGCGCTCTCTCCTGCACTATTCTTCATTTTAAGCAGCTTGTTGACCTTTCCAGTCAAGCCTGTAGGTGTAGTTCAGATTCTGCAGCAGTGCCTGCAGTAATTTAGGGGAGAACTGGAGCAGCAGGGAGGTGGAGGAGCAGAGAAAGCAAAGGGGAAGGAGGGATAAAGAGGGAGACGGACAGGAAAGAGGGGATGTTGAGCGCTCCAAATGATTGCCTCTCATAAGCTTGTGTTTTATACTGCCTCAGATTTACTGTCACTTTATGGGGGCGGTTATTAGAGTGTCCCAGACTGCAGCTTGCAGGGCTTTGGGGTGATACCTCAGTTTAAAGCAGCGAGTTGAAGCGGCGATGGAAGAGTGGAGGTACATAATTCACACTAGTACAGCCCTGCAAAGACAGAGGCAGGCAATCACACACCGGGCAATCACAAAACGGTCGAGAAACGCTTCATCAGACGGTAAAACGAGCTGTCAGGAAAACCTCTAAAAGCTTTGAGTGCCACGGGGCGCCAGGTGAGCACACACCTGCAGCTGTGCACCGACAACACCTCGTGTTTGTGATGCATGAACGAAGTCCACAGAAATGGTTCAGACCTTTTTTTTAGATCTGTGTGCATTTCTGAGTAAATATACGTAATGATAAAAGAGATTTATAAAAAAGAAAGGCACAAACCAATGACTGTTAAAGTCAAAATGTTTGTTTGCAATAAACTATGTATTGTTTCTTTCTTTTAAAAAGCTGAATGTGGGTCATTTTCCTTAAACTCATGTGGGAAATGTTACTTCCTGCCACACCTACGTATATTAGTATGACGAATTAGAAAGAAGTCTTTCTGACAGGGGTGTACAGTAAGGGTGTGTGTATTTATCCCAAACCGTTACAGTATGGACGTCACGGTTCAGCTCATGCAGTCATATGAAGATCAGTCTGAGTGAAGAAAAAAGGCAGGGGCATGGTGGTTTTCAAGAGGAGCAGAAAACCACTTTTCAAAATGTCTGAATGGAGGTCTGATCGGTCTTTTCTGATTCATTCCAGGAAGTCTTAACACTGATTGGTTTTCATGACACTGCATCAAGCGGGTTAGTCCTTCAAGTGAAAATGTTAAATGAACCTGCATGCAGATATCTGTGCATCGAGATACAATAAATAAATCGTTGTTTGATCTGTATGGATGGGCGCCAGGATGTGTTTTATCATGCA
>CM036542.1:28963906-28968906 GCA_020745685.1 Tautogolabrus adspersus
GCAGAGCTCCATATCTATTCAACAATGTTAAAGCCACACGGCTTCAGGTGTGATGACTGCTCATCAGGCATATCAGGGGAGGGAGCTCAGTCACAAGAATAGCTCAGAGTCAGAACCTCCTTTGCTGACGTGTACGTCTTCAGACAGATTATACATGAACTACTTTAAATGACTAAAAGCTCTGCTTCAAACACAGAGCCGTACTGTTCCATAACCAATGACGGCTCTACATTATTTAACAATGATACATGAGGGATAATGCACAATGTGCTGTCCATTATCAGGAGGTAATGAAAGAGGAGGACACTTTTTCTTGATTAATGAATATCTTGCTAATAAATGGTCAACAAAGAACGAAAACCAGAAAGACTTTACATTTGTAGTTGTTTAAAAAACCCCTCAGTTGATTTGAATCCTCCTGCGTCTGATGTGAGATCCAACAGCCGCTCCGGATGCTGTTGGGTGCTCGGATCACCCCCCTACGGTTTGGACCGTGATCCACCGTTCATTTACTGGACAAAATGGAAGTACATTTACTCATTCAGTCTCATATAATACATTTTTACATGATCATTTTGCAGACGTGTTGTAAATTGTTGATATTTCTTTGTGTATGTCACTTTGATTCGAACGCGACTTTTCTCTGTTTCATCTCACCGTGTCTGTACTTATCATGCAGGTATCAGCTGGTGGTTACAGGTGACAACAATCAGAAACGAATGGTCAATTACTGTACTTAACAGCCTGCTGTAGTCCATAGCTGTAAACATAGACCAACAAACTCCATTGCAGGCGCTGAAGCCCCCATTCATTGCAACCGACCGACTCTCTGCTCAAAGCATCCTGGGATACCTAGCCACGCTAACGGAGCTAGCAGTGCCGCTTTTAAAAATCTTTTCTTCCTCGTTATGTCAAAATCATCCACACAAAGAAAACGCTGGTGTACAGTTTGGAAAATAAATGATGTGCAGTGTTGGTTTGTTTGAATAGAAACTTAAATTCTACACGAGTGATAAGCGAAGCTTTGTGGCGCAACACGCCGATCTGTGTGCTTTAAGAGGGCAGAGGGAGGCAGGACAGGGTGTTAGACGAAGCCGGGCGAAACTGGTAAATTGGTCTTGAGGGGGGAATGACCTCAGTATATGCAGGAGTGCTTTTGTACAACTCCGCCGTGTCTCATCAAAACACAACCCTCAGTTTCTCCACATCCACCACAAGACAAGGTCACCGGAGGATGTGCAGCCAGAAACGACACACAAGGGCATGAAGGAGCAAAGAGCGGAGAGAGAGAGAGAGAGAGTTTCACAACAGTCTCTCTGTAAATTATTCCAAAACAAATAATGTTTTATATTTATTTTGTTAGAATATGTTATGTATTTATTTCCAAAGATTTTGAGCAATGCATTAATTGATGGGTAATTTAGAGTAGCCAATGAACCTAAAGTGCATGTCTTTGGACTGTGGGAGGAAACCGGAGCATCCCGGAGAAAACCCACACGGACACGGGGAGAACATGCAAAACTCCACACAGAGTGAGGGAGCAGTGCTAGCCACTGCACCACCGTGCCGCCCTACACAAACAAAGAAAACAAACAACACTTAAAGAGTGATGCAGTCCATACGCTGGACTACATCACTCTTTGAGAGTCATGTTGATGGAGTTCTGCCTGCTGGTGTAATGGAGGATATTTAGGGGAAAGTTACTTTGCAGTTAGGTGGGAGGGGTTGGGGTCAGAGGGGCCTTACGGCCAAATTCCACCAGATGCGTGTTCGGTCCGTCTCCGCTCCGTTCTGGCAGCAGAGCTGATACGTTTCACTTTATTTAATGTGTGTGCTTCCACTGGCTCCACTGCGCTGCGTCTCAGCTCCGGCAGTCCGGAGCCCTCCGGAGCAGATACGCAAGACCTCTATTTTTGCCGGATGCCGGAGCACGACGCATCAATTCAACACAGAAAAGAACAAGCGGAACGGGAAGTCAGACACCGATACAACATTAAAACATCCGGTTTATTTTCAGAATAAAAAACTCCATTTTGATGTTTCAGAAAAACGACTGTATGTGTGTTTGTTTATGTGTTTATAAGGTTATAGAGTTTAACACCACGTACATCAGAATCAGAATCAGAATCACAATCAGCTTTATTGGCCAGGTATGTTTAACACACGAGGAATTTAACTTGGGTAGACTGTGCTCTCTTTGTACAAAGGTAAAACATTAAATATCAACAATAAACTTAAAAATAAACAGAATTAAAGACTGATATGTACAAGACTAAATGAGATAATAGTGCAGAGGTGAGTAGTGCAAAAAAGATGCTGAAGTGAACATGAGGTCGTTATTTTTACAGTATTTACATTAAAGAGTGTGTGCAGATGGTAATTTAAATAAAATAAAAAGAATATATGTTTGCGTATATGTACATTCACAGTGACAGTTTTGTTCCAGGGTTATTTCACAGCGACAGGTCTGACACTCTGTGATTACATCCTATTATCTCGCGCAGCTGACCGGATGTGATGAAGGACGGGGGTGCACGGAGCCGTCACGCACCAGAGCAGACACGCAATGCACACGGATCTGGTGGAAATTCGGCGTTAGGCGATGCATGAAGTGCCATATCGATAGTTGTAAGGTTGGTGCAGGTTGTGATAGCTGCCATGATGGTTATAGTTCCTCGATCCAAGTTCAACGTATGGTTGCATGTACATTTTTCAGAGTTGCCTCTCTCTCCAAGCCCCTTATCAGATTTGCATTGAGGTCTTCTATCTTAATCTTGAGACAGCTGTTCTTTGCCTTGGTTTGGTGGGTTTCTCTTGATATGGCATCAATTTGGTCTTAAGGTCCGTGTTCTCCTTCCTCAATGTCTCCACGTAGCATGTCAGGCGCTTTGAGGTCTCAAGGGCATCCCTCAGGGTTGTTTTGCCATTGTCCACAGCCTGCTGTTGTGAAAACATGTGCTCAAAGCGCTGCTTTTCGGCGTCAAGGGCAGACTGTAAGCTTTTTTCAGAAGTCAGACTGTTTTCTAAAGCCAGGGTCTTCTCAGAGAGCTCCTTCTTCAGAATCTGAATCTTTTGATCCGCTTTGGAGTACCAAGTTTTCTCCTTATTAATCTCCTCATATCTGCAGCTACCTTCTACGAGCTGGGCAGCCTTCAACCTTTTGATCTCATAAGCCTGGTTTTGATTTTCCCAAGTCAGACTTTCCAGTTCTTCGGATTTCTTAATGCTCTCCAGTGACTGGGCGACAGCGGCCTCATGGTCCCAATGAAGAGATCTGTTTTTTGCTTGCTCTTTATGGAGGTCAGAGGTCAACTGTTCAACTTTGTCCTGCAGTGAGGAAACCCTTTTGCCTCTGGCTTCAACTTTAGTTTGTAAAATCTGAATGTTGAAGTGCAGGGATTTAATTTCCTGGTCTTTCCGCAGACTTTCCTTTTCTTTCTGCAACATCCCTTCATGGTGTTTGGAGAGACTGCGGTATTTTGACTTGGTCAGGTCGTACTCTTTTGAAATGGCCTCGAATTTTTCCCTGATGTCTTCATTGTCCTGCCAGAGTGTCTTCAGGTCACAGGACAGACGTTTCAAAGACTCGGAGGCATCGGCTGCCACCTGCTGTTGTTTTTCTAAAGCGTGGTTCTTCTCAGAGAGCTCCTTCTTCAGAGTCCGAATCTCTTTATATGCCATAGAGTACCGAGCTTTCTCCTTATTAATCTCCTCCTCATACCTTCTGCCATCTTCTCTGTCTTTCTGCAGCTGCTCTTTAGCAAGCTGAGCAGCCACTTCCCCCCTCAGCCTATCCAGTTCTTTTTGCAGACTGTCCCCCCCTGCTGAATGACGATTCGTTTCAGCCTCTCGACTTTAATGCAATTCATCTTCTCACGCTCTTCTGTTTCTTCTTGCTGATTGTGACACACCTCTAGCCTGTTCTTGAGATTCTCAATAATCGCCTTTTTCCCTTCTAGCTCAGCTTTTATTTCACAGATTGTGCCTTTCAGCCTTTCTACACTGCTTTGGAGCACCTTTGGTGACTCCAGGGTATCATCTACTTGAGCCCTGAGAAGTTGCTCCTCAGAACTGCTGCAACGTCTTTCTTGCCTCCTACGCTTTTGGAGAGCAAGTTCAAACTCATCATGCAGTTCTTTATTCTCAGAAGTTAGTTTTTGGTTTTGGTGTGTCAGGCGTTGAAGTTCTTTATCTTGATCTTGCTGCTTGGACAAAGAAGCCCTAAGGTTCCTCTTGAGAGAACTATTTTTTGTTTGATGTTCTTTAAGGTTTGACTCCAACTGGTTGACTTTTTCCTGCAGCGAGGAAACTGTTTTGTCTTTATCTTCCATTTCGTTTTTAAGATTCTGGAGAGCAAGACTCAGGGAATGGATTTTGTCGTCTTTCTTGAGACTCTGGTCCTTCTCAACAGCAAGGCGATCTTTCAGTGCGGAGACAGTGCACTGCGCCTTATCCTCTTCTTCTGCTGATTCTTCCTTATGTTTGCTTACTTCTGCAAGAGACTCCAGTAGCTTCTTAATCATCTCCTCTTTTTCTTTAAGCGCTGTGGCCATTTCTTCGATTGTGACTGACAGCTTTAAATTCTTGTGCTTCAAATCGAGCACTTCAACCGTCATGAGGTTCTCCTCAACACTGATGTTGTCTTCATCAGCTTCCTTCTTCTCCTGTTCAGCTAAAATATCTTGCATCAAGGCATTCATCTCTTCATCGATGGATCCTTCTTCCTCTGTCAGGGAAAGTTGAAGAGCAGCAGATTTCTCCCTCTGTAAACCATTGGAGAAGCTGCAGTCTCTGTTGGAGACAATGGGCTGCTCCTCCTTCTCCTCAACAAATTCTTGAGTCTCTCTTTCCCCTTCTTCATTTGCACAGTCCTCATCCGAATCCCAATCACTGAACTCTTCCTCTTCAATCAACTCCTGAGGCTTCTTGTTCACCTCGACTCTCTCCTTTTGACCCTTAACATCAAAAATAATCTTCCCTTTCCCAGTTCCAAACTTTTG